>WBMZ01003204.1:0-32204 GCA_013400975.1 Atrichornis clamosus | reverse complement strand
GCGGGGCCGGCCTCTGCACGGGATGCTCCCACGGCCCCGGGCAGCCGAGAAGCCGAAGTGTCTGCTCTGTCCCGTCCGTGCCGCGTGTTTTACGCAGCCCCGCTGCCCCTTTGCGGCTGTGTTTGATTCCCTTGGGGCCGCCCCACGGCTGGGTGGGCTGTGCTGGGGGGCAGCAGCTGACGATCCCAGGTCCTCCAGGCTGGGATGTGTCCCGTGGGTGCTGGAGCCGGACCTCAGTTCCTCCACAGCCCTGGTTATGGCACTGCTCCATTTGCATCTCTTCTGTGCTCCCTGTCCTTCCTGTCTCAAAAGCAGGGCAAGGCTTATTTAAGGAGGAAATGAGGAACGGGAAATTTTCAGTTATGTAATGCTGCCAACCTGCAGCTCTTGCAGAGCTCCAGCCTCTGTGTCCTTCCTTCCATGGGTGGGATGGGGCAAGCCCAGAGCTTGGGCTCCCATGTGTCACTGCAGGCCCTTGTCCCAAGTCCCTCTCCAGCTCTCCTGGAGCCCCTCTAGGCCCTGGAAGGGGCTCTGAGCTCTCCCTGGAGCCCTCGCTTCTCCAGGTGAACACCCCCAGCTCTCCCAGGCTGGCTCCAGAGCAGAGGGGCTGCAGCCCTGGAGCATCTCTGGACTCCTCTCTAACTATGTGTGACCACTGACCAGAATGACCCCTCAGACTACACCAGAAGGAGTGAGGAGGGGGGTGCAGCCCCCTCCTGCCTCCCCAGCTTGACTGGGGTCCCCTGCAGACCTGTGCACCCCTGGCGCTGCTGTGCTGGGAATGTCACACATCCCTCCTGCCACTTGGCCAAGTCCTGGTGGTCGTGGATGGAATTTGATCCGCATGGGAACTGCTCATGTCTCCTGTGCGTCCCTTAATTGATGTCCTGAAGTGCCTAGGGAACTTCCAGCAAGGACCTGCCTGAACACTCTGAGAACAGCAAATGTATTCCTGGGAAGTGAAAAACCTCTGGTTTAGGGATTCCTCCACTTGCCTCCTCCAGGGGATCTGTCTGCAGAGGGGCAGAGCTCCAGTCCCAAGCATTCCAAAGGAATTAGTGGGCTCTGTATGAACGTGAGCCCCTGCACCCCATGGGGAGGACAGGAGCGGTGACTGTATTTCCATGGAATTAGATTGGAGCTGCCAGTCACCTTGGTTCCCGCTTCTGACCCCTGCAGATTCCCTGCTCTGATAATCCTGTTGCTAATTTCTTGCTTTTTTCCTTCAGGATCGCTTGTATTTTGTGATGGAATACGTGAATGGAGGGGACTTGATGTACCAGATCCAGCAGGTCGGGAGGTTCAAGGAGCCCCACGCCGTGTAAGTGCAGCAGTTTGGCACCCTCGGGGTAGGGATGGGATGTACCTGTGTCATGAGGCTGGAAACAGGGGCCGGGGCCCGGGCTTTGTGTGCAACTCCTGGGCAGAAAGGGAGGGGAAATAGCAGGAGTGGGAAGATGCAGGAGAATTCTTTGCCTGATGCCAAGGATGCCGGTGCCTTCACCTCACCCTTGGGGTACACTGTACTTGCAAATAATTGAGCTAAATAAATACATTTAGGTAAATAAAAGGACAAGGCAGGGAGATTTGCAGGCTTCCTGGGAGACACCAGGCTTCTGTTCTGCCTGGGCTGTGAGGGATGTTGGGTTCTGGCTCCTCTGCGGCAGTGGCCAGCCCAAGTGTGAACTGGTGGCTGGCCACTCCTGTTCCCTGTGAGCTGGACGGAGGGTTCCTGAAAGCCTTCAGGGGTTTAAATAAAACCCACACACACCGAGCAGAGCCTGGTGGGCTGATCCGGTGTCTTGTCTCCGGCAGAGTCCTCTGAGCCCCGGGGTATTCCTTAAAGCCAGGGGTGGCAGCACCTGTTGGCTCCGAGAGCAGGGATAACTTTGCGAGTGCTGCCAGCACGTCGTGAGGAGCAGTTGCAGATCCAGCTCTTGCTTAATTTGTGTAACCAGGAGTGACAGCCCCCAGCAGCCCGGTGGCTTCGCTGCCCGGTGCGAGCAGTGGCTGCCTTGGATCATCCTCGTGTGGTCCTTCCCTGGAATTTCTCTGTCCTTTGGTCACGTCTGCCTGACGCGTCCCCTTCGCTGTGATCCGATTGGAAGGGTTTTCATTGCGATTCATCTCCTTTAATCATCAGCCTTCCTTTTAAACCTTCCCTTTCAGATTCTACGCAGCAGAAATCGCCATCGGGCTGTTCTTCCTGCAGAGCAAGGGCATCATTTATCGGTAGGTGAGCAGGTTCCTCCGTCCTCTCTTCCCCCGGGAGCTCCAGCCAGAGCCACGGACAGACCCTGGTGCTCCGGGGGTCCCACCCTGCCTGCAGCCCCCAGCCCTGGGCTCTCCCTGCCCCTGCCATGGACAGGGCCTGGCAGCTGCCTGCCGGTGGAATGACAGAATCCCTACGGTTGGGGCAGACCTCTGGGATCATTGAGTCAGCCATGGACACGTGCTGTGCACACCCAAAACGCTGCTGGGAGCTGCAGGGCGCCCCTGCTTTGGAGGAGGTTCCGGCTTTATCCCAGTGCATAGGAAGGCAGCTCTGGTTCTCTCTTGTCCCTGTTCCATGTGTTTCTCTCCGCACAACACAAATGCTCCCTGGCAGCCTGGACCAGCTCCAAGCCCCGAATTTGGCTGCAGGGCACTGCTCTCTTACCATTGCCACTGGAGTCAGCGCTTGCCAGTGGCTTGTTCCGAGCTCTGCGGTGCCACTCTGTCACTTCTGCTTCAGCCACTGCATCTTCTTTGCCATTCCCAATATGATTACGGCACCCAGAGGTAGCTGGGTCACTGCCACGTGCTGGACCAGGCTCGGAGGCTGCTGGTTTAGCTCTGAAACCAGTGCTCGCTGCTCTTCCCTGCTCCGGAGAATTCCCAGAGCCCAGGGTGGAGCAGAGCATCCTAATGAGTGTCAGATACCATTAAGTGCTCTGTAAAGGGAGATGCCAACTGTGCTGCTGGAGTCAGGAGATGCTGAAGATGAAAGAAGTGGAACAAACTTGACGTGAGGGCTGTTTTTTGCCATCAGCTGCTACAGAGAGATTCTAGGTCTGTTGGTCCCCAGTGCCCCCGCTTCCTTCCTGCCTCCGAATCCCAGCTCATGTCCGTCTGCCGTTGGCCTGTCAGTGTTCTAAGCACTGACATGATAATTGGAAAAAACAGCCTTAAACCCAGCAAGAATGTATAAATTGCACCAAAATACCCAGTGTTTGCTATAAAAGTTGCTGGGGCACCCACCTCTGGAGTGGCAGCTCAAGGCTGGGATTCGGATCCGGGTCTCTGCAGCCTGTGGGAAAGAGCAGAGCTCCTGGGGATGGGTACCACAAACAGGTATTCTGGGGGTGAGGATCAGAGAGGAACTGGTTTGTATGGCACGGGGGAGCAGAGCACAGCTAGGCAGGGGCTTGTGCTGAGTAGGTGCTTCTCCATCGCCGAGAGCTCCAAGTGCACTTTGATTTTCATGGGAGCAAAAGAAAAAAATCGATTAAATCCGTCTGCTGCCAGATGAGTGTTTTCCACCGTACACTTCAAAGCGCCGTGCCCAGCATGGCGTTCCTGTGGGTTAAAAGTAAAATAAACACTCCATCCTGACAGATCCCCGACTTATTTTTACTCATTTCCGCAAACATTATCCTACAAAGAGCCCGGGTGTGAGACGCAGGCGGAGCTCAGCCACGGCAGAGCTGCGGGAGGTTCGTGTCCTCTCTTGTGTCACGGATTTGCTCTCGCCCTGCAGGGACCTGAAGCTGGACAATGTGATGCTGGACAGCGAGGGGCACATAAAGATCGCCGACTTTGGGATGTGCAAGGAGAACATCTGGGACGGGGTGACCACCAAGACCTTCTGTGGCACTCCCGACTACATCGCGCCCGAGGTACGGACGGGAACGGCGGCTGATGCTCCGTGTGCATCCCTGGTGCTCCTGCCCATGGGATGGCCCTGCTTTGGGCAGCTTTCCAGTTGAAACAGTGACATTAAGGAATTCACCATCAGCCTGGAAAGTTCATCCCCTCTCCACTGTCCATCCCTGCATCCCCTTAAGGAAACGGGATCTGCCTCCCTCCTGTGCTGTGTCCTGCTTCCACCTCAAAGTGCAGCACATCCTCGTGCCGCTCTCCCTGCAGGGTGCTTTCCCTCTCTGGGGGTTTTTCCCATGTCCATCCTGCTGGCAGCTCCATGCCTGTTTGATCCTTGGCAAGCTCAGATCCACCACAGGTTTCTCCTCACATGTTCCCTTGCTCCTGGAAATGACAAACGCAGGAGCTCAGCTCTCCCCCTCACCGTGTGTGACAGAAGCTTCCAGCACAACATAACAGTGGGAGACATGGAATTATCAGTGGATATTATTTCCATGTGAAGTAGAAATCCTAAGATCTCTCCAGCTGTGTTTGCAGTGAGGGGCTGTGTCCAGTGGGGAGAGGCTCCCCGTCCATGGCTTTAGATCACCCCAAAATGGCTTTGCATTTGGTTATTACTGATGTGATACATGACACTTCCGTGAAGTGCTGGATGGGCATAATTTAATGCCAGACTTGTGAAATTCAGAGGAGTGATTATTCCCAAGTGTCTGTTCCCTTCACATAAAAATATCCCTCTAAAATCTTGTCACTCTGCTGAATTTGCAGTGATGAAGTTAATATTTATTCATTTAAATATTTTAGAGAAAGAGATTCTCTTTGCTAGAACATCAGTGTACTCCTGTACTAACCAACACTGTGTTTGCTGCAGCCAGTGAGGTTTCCCACTATTGGACCCAATGTGTGTTCCACCCCTCATCCCACCAGGATTAGTGCTGCTGCTGTTGGTGCAGAGCTCGTCACTGGGGGTGATTAATGCTCCTTCAAAGCAGGACAATGACCAGTTCTCCATGTATTTGCCTGAGTGTTTTCACTTTAACACTTACTTTCTTCTCCTTGCCTCTAATTCTTTTTTTTCCAAAAGAACAGAAAATAGGAAATTAGGATGCAAATCACTTTGGCACCCCGGAATGACATTAAAGCCTGCTGCCGGTGGGTCTCAGAGGAGCGGTCACGGGATATTTGGGAATGGCAATAAGGTTGTGTGGCTGTGGTGCAGTGGCCATGCTCCAGCCCAGGCCCTGCTGCTGCTCTGTGCTTCCTCCCTCAGGGAGCTGCACTGTGCTCAGGCCAACGTGGCTCCGGGGTAAAACTGTCCTGCGATTTGCTTGACCCATTTTTGGGACTTTTTCTCTCCCAAGCAGGGCTCTGCGTGCCAAGGTGGCAGGTACAGCCTGTGATTCCCTCTGCACAGAGCTTCGTCACCTGCTGGGGTGTGACCTTCCCCGGCAGGCGGCTGGGGACTTCACAGGACACTGGGTTTCTTTTAAGTGCTCTTTCCTTTTAAAGACCTGCATGGTGTGAACAGCTCGCACCTGAATTTCCCAGAGTGCTGGTGAGGAGCACGTGGGAGGAACTCGGAGCGCGCTCTCGAGGGATGTCGGTGCTGGAATGTGTCCCAGGGAGTAACCTCATCCTTGTGACCCAGGCTACAGCTCAGGATCACTTTGCCTTGTGGCCCCAGGTCAGAGCTGGGAGTGTAACCCTGCTGTTGCTGTTGTTTGCAGATAATTGCTTACCAGCCCTATGGGAAGTCCGTGGATTGGTGGGCATTCGGAGTCCTGCTCTATGAGATGTTGGCTGGCCAGGTAATTGAGTTTTAATTGATTCCTCTGGGCTGTGTCCCCTCCCGCTGTGAGCACAGGCTGACGTGGGATTTGCCATGCTGCTGGCACCTGGATGGAGCAACTCCTCGGAGCTGGGGAGGCACTGGGGGTGCAGCCCCAGGGACTGCAGTGACCAGACACGTGTCACCGTGTGGCACTCCCGGGCTGGCTCCGTGGCCAAGGACCACAGCAGCACGTGGGAGCGTAGAGATCCAGGAGTGCCCTGAACCTGTGTCTGCTTTGCTCTAGGCCCCCTTTGAGGGAGAGGATGAAGATGAGCTCTTCCAGTCCATCATGGAGCACAACGTCGCCTACCCCAAGTCCATGTCCAAGGAGGCAGTGGCCATCTGCAAAGGGGTAAGGGCTGGGCTGGGTCCTGTGCTGGGTTGGGGGTGTGTGGGCAGTGAGGTCCTGCAGCCCCGGGGGTCCCAGCTCACCCCACTGCTCCCCAGCACGAGCGGGGTCTGGCACTGTGCCCTCTGCTCCTAAACCCACAACTTGTGCTCCTGTGTGTGTTTGTACTAAAACCAGGTGAAAACAACACCTGCAACCTCCCCGTGCCCTTGCACTGAGCAGAAGTACAGCTGGGACTGGGGGGCTGGCTTGGGGGCACGGGAGAGTCAGGAGGGAATTGGGGCATTGGCCGGGAGGTGGGAAGGGAGGGCTCCTGCCCAGAGACCCTGTGCCCCATCAGGTGAGGACAGGGCTGCTCTGTGAACCTTTGCCTGAATTGAAAAGTGGTGCTCAGGGAAAATGGATGTGATCCCTAAATAGTTTTCCCATGATCAGATACCAAACCTTCATCCTTCCATTTAGCTGTGATGAGTTGCCCTTCAGGACAACCTGAAGCTCAATGCTGGTGCTGTCTCTGTGGGGTCAGGGCAGCATTTTCATTATCCTGTCCCTTAATTTGCAGTGAAGCTCTGCCTTGCCCAGCATCCCAAGCTCTCCATGGACTGGGGCTAGGCCTGACTTAATTGCAGGCCGAGTTAATTAGGGATGTGATGGATAATGGCTGGTGGGGTCTTGATGTTGTTCTGTGTGCTTGGGACCGAGCCTCATCTCACCCCCCAGTGCCACACACTGCTATAAATATGTGTTTGTGTAGGAATTTAAGAAATGTTTGCTTATAATAGTTAATATTGAAAATATCTAAATGTTCTCTATCTCAAAATAGAGTTTCTATCTACAAATGACACATCCTGCGCTTCACGCTCCCACTGCGGCATTTCAAAGCCTCTTCCTGGCGTTGCCAGGATTCTGAGCTGGTGTTAAAGAGGAATAGTCACTTGTCCCGTGGGGAAAAGCTGCTGCAGGTGTTCCCACCTGGAATGGGGCACGGGGAGGGAGTGCTGCCCTGCCACAGTCAGCAGAATGCAGGAAAACCAAGTCAGAAATTCATTAATTCAGAAGCCACAGGGATGGCTGGAGGGGGATTCCCACAGACACTGGCACCATCTCCCATCCTCTTGCTGGTGTTGCTTGGGGTGTACAGGGAAAAGCCAGTGCGTTCCTGGTCGGGCAGGAGGTGGGAGGCTCTCGGTGCTGCTGAGCGTCCCTGTCCCGTGGTCCCGGGGCAGCGGAGGCTGGAACAGGGCCCGGGCTCGGTGTTGGCTTTGTTTGCTGCTGCATCAGGCACAACGTGGGTGCTGTAAATCAAGGAGCAGGGACTGCGGCTGCAGCGGCTGCTGGGTGTAGCTGCCGTGGCTGTTCCCACTCTGGAGATGGGAGGCTGCATGGAAGGATGTTTGGACACGCACCGAGGGTCGGTTCTCTATAAATGCCTGTGGTTTTTGGTAGCAAAGTGGTGGTTCCCTCTGTATTACTGTTGGTTTAAAACCTCATGACATTCTTTGCCACCACCAAACTGCTACACCAGAAAGTTTAATTAAAACTCTATGTGGGATTTAGGAACTTGTTAGGAAGCTGGGAACCGAGTGGTTACGTTTCCCCCTGGCATGCAGTGAAATAGGTCTGGACGAGCCTGGAGGCCGAGCTGTTTGTGTTGGGCTGTGGTGGGTCTGCCAGGAGGGCACAAACCCAGTGGTGCAGCAGTCCAGGGAACCAGTCACTGGAGAAGGCTCTGCCCTTACCTGTGAGGGGTTTGGAATTTCACCCCCACACTCTCCACACCCTTTTTGTTGTCCCCCACGGTTGCTCTCCAGGGTGCCAGTGCCAGCCACCCCTTCCTGCTGCACTGCTCGGAGAGGAAACGCTTTTGATCCTGAAAGCTGGTGCTGACCAGAGCCCAGAGACAGGCATTAATCAGGGATCCTTGGCTGGGAAGCAAACGGGAGAGTTCCCTGGGCTCCAGCCCTCGCCAGCCAGCAGCAATTAAGGGATCAAATGGAGCATTTCCCTCCTCTGCTGTCAGCTTGGATTTGTCTCTGCAGGCTGATCTCAGAGCTGCTGTTCCCATGTGCAGGTAGTTCGGGGGTGCTCTCCTGAGCACCAGGGCAGCTGTCAGGAGCCAGGCTCCTGTCCCAGGCTCCTGTCCTGGGCTCCTGTCCCAGGCTCCTGTCCCGGGCTCCTGTCCTGGGCTCCTGTCCCAGGCTCCTGTCCCAGGCTCCTGTCCCGGGCTCCTGTCCCAGGCTCCTGTCCCAGGCTCCTGTCCCAGGCTCCTGTCCCGGGCTCCTGTCCCGGGCTCCTGTCCCGGACTCCTGTCCCGGGCTCCTGTCCTGGGCTCCTGCGTGGGCACTGGCACGAACCCGCAGCCTTTTCCATCCCATGTGGGGTGTTTGGTGGTGCCTGAGCAAAGCAGCCCTTTCCAGGGGAGCAGCTTGTCTGCGACTATCAGCTCCCTCCTTAATCTCTGGCTGAGAGCAAAGGCATGAAAAGGCGTTTTCCGCAGTATTTTGGGAATATTTACAGGTATTTTGGGTGGCATTTCCCCTGGTGCTGCTGCCTGAGGAAAGCCCATGGCAGCTGCTGTCCGTGCTGCTGCCACGCGTGCTCCAGAGGCCTCTGCCACCTTCCCAGGCTCCTGACTCTGGGATTTGTTGTTGGGTTTTTATTTTGCAAAGGGCTGTGTGCTGCAATGCCAAGGGAAACTCAATTATTAACGAAAAGCAAATTGGAAAATAATCCTGCTTTTGTTGTTGCTGGCCCCCGTGCCCTCCCTCCCTGGCCCTCCAGCCTGGCTCCAGCCTGGCTCCTTGCTTGAGGACGGGCTCTGCAAGGCTGGTGCTGGTGCCAGTCACATCCTCGCCCTGAGCAGAGGCTGGAAAATCCCTGGCCCAGCCTGCCAGGCCCTCGCTGTTTTCGGATGGGCTTTCCAGGGGGATGCTGCCTCACGGAAGCTGCATTCCATCACTCTTCCAGCTGCAGATGCTGTCACAGCTGGAGGCCAGAGCTGTTTGCTCACAGAGCAGTTGTGGCTCTGCTCTCACCTTGTATTTGTTGGAGGTTTTTTGTCTTTTTAGAGTTTTAGGTTTGTTTTTTCCCCCCGGGTTCTCCTTGCTTTCAGTGCCCTATTGCAGCGTTGCTGTTAAAGATCAGCTTTCCTGAGCAAGTTTGTTTTGTGCCATCACCCAGGGCAGGGCTGACCTGTACCCAGGCACGTGGCTGGGAGGTGTCTCAGCTCTCCAGCTGGAGCACTGGCACCTCCTGTCCTTCCTGGGGGCTCTCGCAGACCCCCAGCCCTGGGACACGGAGTCAGGCAACCTCTGCACAGCGCTGGGAGCAGTATGAATTGCCCTGCTTTTAATAAAGCAGTGCTTTTGTTGCAGGTACAAAGCTCATATTCTCCATCCTTATCAACGTCTTGTGAATCTCTGGAATCTCCATCTGATCTCTGGATACAGCTCAGACCCTGCCCCAGGATATTAATGTTGTACAGCCACCCGTAATTCCTGGGGCCCCTTTCCCTTACTGAGCCAGTGAAGAGGAGAAGTTTCGGTGATAAACAACATTAATGGACTGTTTGTGCTTTTTTTTTTCCTCCAAATTGACTCTCTGGTTAGAAATCCACCTCGTGTCTGTGCTGCCACAGCTCCAGAGGAGGGGAGTTCTGCTTCCAGGGCTGATGAAGGTTTTGGAGGGCAGATTGTTCATCTTAAATGGGCAGTGGGTTTTAGAGTTAACTCTGCAGATGCTGAGAAGTTTGTGCCAAGCAGAGGGACCGCTGGGCAGCTCCCCTACTGCAGCCAGGTGCTGAGGGAGCCCTGCCAGCCTCCCGGGGTTGGTCCTTGGAGCACCAGTTCCATTCCCAGAGGGAAAGGGGATGTGCCCATCCCGTCAGTGCTCACGTACCTGCCATCTGCATAGCCTGCTCTCCTAAGCAATTGTCAGCCTTCCCTGTCCCTGGACTCACTCCAGCTTCTCCCTCTGCCCCTCCTTGGAGCCCCAAAGGCAGCTGGAGGAGTTGGGACCCTGACGCGGCATGTCCTGGGATGTCCAGCTGGGCATCACGGCTCCCTGGGGCCTTCTCAGAGGGGATTTTGGGGAGCAGCTGGACGCCCTGTGACTGTGTCTCCTCCTGCTGTCCCCAGCTGATGACCAAGCACCCCGCCAAGCGCCTGGGCTGCGGCCCCGAGGGGGAGCGGGACATCAAGGAGCACGCGTTCTTCCGCTACATCGACTGGGACAAGCTGGAGCGCAAGGAGATCCAGCCCCCGTTCAAGCCAAAGGCTGTAAGTGTGCCGGGTCCCTCCCGCTCCCCCGCTGCCCCCAGGGCTCCTCCGAGGCCTCTCCCACCCACCCACCCCCTCGGGGTGCCGCTCCGGGGTCCGGCACGTGCCAGGGCTCTGCGGGGCAGAGAACTCCGGGATGCCTGGCCCCAGCTCGGAAGCTCCACACCTTCAGCTCCTGGACCCCTTTGTGTGGCAGCACTGTCTGTCTTGTCACCCCGGGCCAGTCCTTCTGTTGAGTTTTTCCTCCCTTCTTCTCAAGCTGACCAGGTCTCTCTTTTCTTTACTCTCGGCTTCACTTCAGCACCCAGCTCAGCGCGGTGCCTGAGTGGGCAGTGCAGCTGGATTTCACTGCACGGTGTCTCTCCAGGGTGGAAGGAAGCTGGAGCCTGGCTCTGCAGCAAGGGGATCCTGGCTGCTCCTCCCCAGCCCTGCCTGGAGAGAGGTGCTGTGGTGCTGGGGATGAGCAAACTGAGGGGAGGCAGGAGCAATTGGAAAAGACGGGAATACTTGACTGCTCCTTGTCCAGCCTTTGTTGCAGTGCCATCTGTCCATGTGGCACCGGTGCAGGGCTGACACCAGTGCAGGGGTGACACCAGTGCAGGGCTGCAGCCTGAACCCCATCGTGGGTCTCCCTGCCCGTGGTGCTGGGGCTGCTCTGTGCCCCCAAACTCTGCGTGACCCCCTCTGTCCCTGAGCTCCCCCTGCCCTTGTGCTGACGGGGGAGCGGGGACATCTCTCCCTGGATTTCTCTGTTTCTCTGTGTTGCTGGTGGGACAGGCAGGGTCCCAGCCTTGTCCGAGTCTCTCCGTGGTGCTCCAGCTCCTTAAGGCTTGGGATTATTCACGTGCTTCCCCCCTGGTGCCTGCTGTGCCCTAGTTGGGCACTGGTGTTTCACAGAGAACTGAATCCACACCTAATCTGATCTCCATGGCTGATATTTGTGATCAGGGTGGGGACATTCCTTAATCCGTCCTCGTGGATCACAACTCGGAATCCAGGGATGTTCCATGTGTTTGCCTGAGGCCTCCCGTGTCCCACTGCCCATAACAACCTCATACACATCTGCTTTTCCTCTGCTTTACAGTTATCCTGTCTGTTTGGAGGGACCCCGTTGGTGCTTGGAAAATCTCTGCTTTCAGGGAATACATGGAGTGGGAGTCCCGTTGGTGCAGGGTGCTTGGCGCCTTTAGCTCTGCTCCCTGTCAGTGCCTGTCTGCTCCAGCAGCTTTTTCCCTCCTACAGCTCCTTTCCTGACTGATCAAACAGGAACAAAACCCTGTTTGGTGGCTGGGCAGGAGCCTCCACAGCCCTGTCTGCTCCAGCATGGATGGGGCAGGGATGCTGACCTGGAGAGCTGCCCCTCACCCTGGGGCCGCCAGCCCTGCCCTGCCTGTCTCTGGGGCTGCTTGTTTTAATTGCAGGCAGATGTTTTTATAGCAGATTCACTCCGGGCAGCCTTTGCAGGGAGCTCCGTGGGGTCCTGTCCTTGGAGCTGCCCTGCATCCACAGAGGGGTAATGTCCTGCTCTCCTGCCTGCCTTGGGAATGGGGAGATCCAGGTGCTGGGAAGCAGCTGGGATGGTCAGCACAGGGGTCTGGATTGCTGCCTG
This sequence comes from Atrichornis clamosus, assembly GCA_013400975.1. Taxonomy (NCBI): domain Eukaryota; kingdom Metazoa; phylum Chordata; class Aves; order Passeriformes; family Menuridae; genus Atrichornis; species Atrichornis clamosus. Next base: position 20,277 of record WBMZ01003204.1, on the reverse strand, counting down.
CTTGCCTTTCCCTGGGAGGGAAGGGAGTCCTCAGGGCGTTGGGCCGTGCAGGAGCAGCGTCACTGGGAAAGCAGTGGCTGATAGCAAAGTGTGACGGTGTGGAAGTGTCTGGGGCTGTTTGTGCACCCGTGATTTGTTGGCTGGGGTGCAATCTCACCTTTGTGCCAGGGATGCTGAGGCATAAGGGCAGATCCATGAGCTCCAGCTGGGGAGGGACGCTGCTCCATACCCAGATTCCCTGAGCGGGCACCAGGGCTTCATGGGGTTATTCTGCAGAAGTCCCCTGTCTCCTGAATCCATAATTCCTGCCATTTCCCACCTCTGTGTCCATTTTCCAGCGACATTTTGCTGCTGCTCTGTCCCCTCTCCCCATCCCTCTCTTCCCGAGCAGGTCCCCAGTGTCACCACCTGCCCTGGGCCGGGGCAGAGCATCAGTGTTTGGAGCTTTACGGCGAAAAACAACTGAATTCCATCAAAAGCACTTTCTAACTGCTCTGCTGCTTTAAAATGTGCAAATTTTGTCCTGCTTTAAATGTCTTCTCTCTTTAAAAATCCCTGTGACACCGGCCCTGGGGAGGGGGACCGTAAGCTGCCGGCTGTCGCTTCACCCAGCGGCTGGCGCCGGGAAAATTCCCTGTTTGATAGGACAGGGAGATTAACAGAGGCTGATTTGGGATTTAGGGAGGATTAAGACAACTCAGGTACCTGCTGATAGCTGATATTTCTCCAGCAGTGCCTCTGTGCTGGAAAAAGCTGTTTCTTTGGTGCCAGCCGTGAGCGTGGAGCAGCAGGAATGGGAGTGGGGTTTGGACACTGCACGGAGTGTTTGGGGCGAGACAAGGGGAGATGTGGCTCAGTGTTTGTGACCTTGAGGTGGTCACACCAGGGCCAGGCACTGCTGCAGAGGGGGTTGGTGCTGGCCTGCCTCTTCTCCTTGGCTGAAGTTTATTTTCTTTTCCTTTTGGGTTTTTTTTTCATAATTAGCATCTATAAAGGTCAGGCTGCAGGAATTGTCTGTATGCAGAGCTTCAAAATAAGCAATAACATGGAAAAGAGGGCTGGGTGTCTGCCCCCACCTGCCCCCAGCCTTCCCCTTGTCCAGTCCGTGCTCAGCCCCAGGAACACCAGCCAAGGGGAGCAGAGCCCCATCCAAATGGTGCTCAGCATCGTTTTGCTCATCAGAGGAGTCATTAATTCATGTGTGATTTGAGCTCGTGGCTCAACTCCTCGTCCCCGCCCAGTCTCCGCAGAGGCTCCTTCGCTCCTTGTCTCCTCTGTAGCACCCACAGATCTTCTGGCCACGCTTCCGTGGCTTTGTGGCATCTCTGCAGTTTGGAGTGGGGGCACGGGGGGTGCTGGGAGGGCTGGCAGTGCCTGCCCGGCGCTGCTGCCAGGGAGGGCATCACATCCCTCCCAAAAACCTCCATCATTCCCCACCAACAGCAAATGGAGGCTGCAGCCTCCGCCTGGCCGGGCTGAAAGTGAATTCCCAGGAGCTCCTGTGTTGCTTTGTGCTTGATTAACCTTTATCACAGAGTCAGGAACAAGACAGATCAGGGGCTGGGTTGTCTTTGGTGGTTCTGACATGGGGCTCTGCTTGGCTGCTCCCTGCTTTGGCTGGTGCATAACAATTCCTTTCCTGGGTCTGCAGTTACCCTGGGAGTGTATTTACACTTCCCTGCTCTCCCTGTCTCTCGTTGAGATAATTATTGTTTTTGGTATCTAATTACTCCTTTACTTTACATAAAGCCTAGTGATTTGAAAAGTCTCATTTTGAAAGCACTGAAATCACACGGCAGAGCCCAGAATTACTCACAACAGGATGGGGGGTTAAAAAAATGGCTTTTAATCTAATAATTTTTAATTGCATAAATTAATTTTCCCCTAACTGCTTGGAGTTAATTAATATTGAAATGCCACTTACAGACCTGGGTGTGTAAAAGCACCAGTTCCCTGCGTAGGGGGGTTTGTAGCCTTAGTTCAGCCTGTGCAAGGTGAGTCCTGATGTTTGCACAAGTAATTTCCTAATTAGGTGGGATTTAAGGATTGAGAGGGCTGGCATTGGGCAGGTGGATGTGCTGAGGTTAAACATCTCAGGTAATCCAGTCAGGATTTGCTCTGGGAGTCCCAGGGTCCTGTAAAGACTTTCCCTGAGATTCCCCAAACCACTCAGCCTCTGTTTTCAGTGTGTTAGGCAGAAACTCGGCTTTTTCCAAAGGAGAGGGATGAAGGGCAGGGTCCCACACCAGGAAGCCCTGCAGTGGATGTTCCCTTTCACAGCAGCAGGGGTGAAGGGATGTGCTGAGCATCCCAAACTGGGGGCTGGGGCCGTCAGCCGGGCACCAGTGAAAAGCACCATCGTCCCCCCTGGCCTGCACAGGGACCCCCAGCCTTGTGCTGTGACCCAGATTCCCTGAAACTGATTGCCAGGAGAGCCCTGATCCCCCCTGAGGTGCCAGGAGCCAGTTTCCTGACCCAGAGCAGCACCACAAAGGTCAGACTTGCCCAGGAGATGCCTGCAAGGCCGGTGGGACTGTGGCTTTACCACTGGCTTGGGACAAATCCCTGGGAAATCGAGGGTGTCTCCAGTCCAGCACCTCTCCTTGGCACTGGGAATGAGGGTTGGTGGCAGCAGCATCCTCAGTTCCTTATGGTCCTTGATTGCATCCCAGGGATCAATGGAAAATATTTCATTGTGCCTTTTGTCTCTATTTGAAATCAAGCAGGAAAGTGATTAAATACAAGGCCATCTTCGGAGCTGACAGGTTTATTTCTGCAGCTCAGGAAGAAAAGCCATTCTGTGCTGGCTATAAATATTAGACAGGACATGCTGGGATTTATGTAAGATAAATTCCCACCCTCCCCCTTGCTCCAGTCAGGATGGAGTGATGCCTGTACATTAATATCAGGCTAGAATGAGGACGATCTTTCACGAGATGGCTTTAGATAAATGTAAAAATTCATTTGGCATCTCCTCTCCATTAACAAGGAACTTAATCAGGGAAGCTGTGAAGAAGGTGCTGGTGCAGACAGTGACCATTTGCTGCCTGGAGCAGCACAGATCCTGCCTGCTCTCGCTTATCCCAGGGGTTGGGCTGGAAGGTGGCTTCTATAAACCCAAAGACAATTTTCAGCTTTAAAGTATTGATTTTATCCTTCCATTTTATCTGCATCCAAACAGAAAGACCACAAATTCCACACAGCAGGGCAGGAAATACCACGGATAGATGCAACTTTTTGAATTTTCGATCCTCATATTCTTACCTCACTGCATTGTAGTGAGAAATTTCAGCTTGCCAATATGCATATTAAAATATATTTGTGCTTCCTATTCCAATAACTGGCAGCCTCTCATCAGGATTAATTTTTAAATCTTCCTGAGGGGGTTGCTGGTCTGATTTTTTTTATTTTTACCTTTTTCTGAGACAGAACGTTTCTTTGTAGCCAAAAGGCAGCCGGTGCCGTCAGACGTGGCACGTGGGCTGCCCTGCATGTGTGCGCCGAGGTCTCCTGAAGCTGACGGGGAATGGCAGCGGGATTGGGAAGCACTGGGAGGCCCTGGGTGCGTGCTGGGAGCTGATGGGACGGGCAGGTGGGCCGTGCCCGGGCGCGGGTGAGCCGGAGCGCTCAGCTCTCCCGGGGTCTGTGTGATCCCGGCGCGGGGCCCTGCCGAGCCCAGCGGGCTCCTGTGCCCTGGCTTCGGCTCCTGGGCTCTGTGGAGCGGGCAGCTCCCACTTGGAGGATTTAGTTGCTGTTCGGATGTGACTCTGATGGCTTGGGGAGGGCGCTGGGCTGCTGCTGACCTGTCACACATCTCAAACCTCCTCCTGCTGATCCTCCAGCTGGGTGTGATTCCGTGGGCTGGAGCAGCAGCTGCACTGCAGGGAGAGCAGCTCCTGCGGGGTCAGCCGTGGCCAGAGCCTGCCGGGGCTGAGGTGCACAGCCCAGGAGAGGTGCAGGGGGAGAAGGGCTGGGTTTGGCTCCGTGCTGAGCCCGTGGCCGAGGGCGGGAGATGCTTTTGGGAGTGGAAGTTTAACCAGTCCAGACTAGAAAGGTGAAGACGTGGCCTCACCAGCCCGAGGGTACCACGGTGCCCACAGATGGGCTCGGCTTGGAGGGGTGGAGCTGCACTTAAATCGACTCAAACATCACCCATTGAGCTTTATTTAGAGAATCGAGGAGAGTAAGTGTCTCACTTGGTGCTATAAGGACATATAGGGGCTGCCAGAGGAACATGCCATCAGAGGCTGATGGATATTCATGTTGGCTTCCCTGAAACCTCTGAGCAGAGGAAGGAACTGGGAAACATTGAAGTTTGCGTGTATTTGCCGTTAATATTTTATTATATTTAGTCTGACGTTTATTAAAAATGCAAATCTGTTTGCTTAACAAATGACAGTTAAATGCCCAGGAAAAATTGTGGCAGCCCTTGGAGCGTGTGTTCTCCCTGGGGCAGTGGGAGAGAGGCCTGAGGGACTGGGAGGGGCTGCCTGAGCAGCTCCTGGGAGGAAACGGAGCCTGGAGAGCTTCAGCTGCGTGTGACAGGAGGGAGAGCCGGCAGCCCTTGGAGCAGAGTCCCCACACGCCGGTCGTGGGCCTGTGACGTGTGGGTGACAGGAGGGGCTGAGCCTGGTCTGTAGCTGAGCACTGACCTGGCATCCACCTGATCCCAGCGCCTGCTGCTATCCCCTTAAATCATGGCTTGCAGCCTGGGAAGTTACAGGGCCTTGTTGTGGTTGCTAAGAGAATGAAATGAGGTGTTTGGCACCGTGGCCATCGTGGCAGGCCGGGAAGGGGCAGAGCAGCCCTGGAAATCAGAATCATGCATTCACAGAAGGGTTTGGGTGGGAAGGGACCTCAAAGCCCATCCAGTGCCACCCCTGCCATGGGCAGGGACACCTCCCACTGTCCCAGGCTGCTCCAAGCCCCCTGTCCAGCCTGGCCTGGGACACTTCCAGGGATGGGTCCTCTCCTCGAGCAGGAGGAAACCTCTGAGCAGTCCAGACATGATGCACACCTCCTGCCCCATGTGGGCACTGCCCTGGGAGCAGGTCCCACGTGCACGTGGGCGGGAGCGCCCACGAGTCACCACAACCCATCTCATTCCTGCTGCAGCCGCTTCCGCGGCACGGCCGGGGGCTGCCAGGCCCAGGCTGTGCCGTGCCGTGCCATGACTAACAAAGTGTGTTTTGCACCTTTTCCCGTCCTGCCGTGGCTGTGCCCTGGCGGGGGGATGGTGCAGCCTGCTCCCACCACTGCCTGCCCCACCCACCACCCGCTCTCTTCTCCTCCTCTCATAGTGCGGACGCAGTGCCGAAAACTTCGACCGGTTTTTCACTCGCCACCCACCCGTGCTAACACCTCCCGACCAGGAAGTCATCGGGAACATTGACCAGTCAGAATTCGAAGGATTTTCCTTTGTTAACTCTGAGTTTTTTCAGCCTGAAGCCAAGAGCTGAGTAGCTGTGTAGATCTCATCCCCGCATCCATCATCCAGTTCCAGCTGCGGTTGTGGTGACATTTTCCATTGCAGAACTTGCCTCCATGGGTTTTCTTTAGTCCGTTACTAGAGTGACCATATTTCAAGTGTCTTCCTGTTATTTGGGGTGTCACTGGAGAGGGGTGATGGGCAGGAAATGCTGCAAATGGGCTTTTGTAATGTTTTATTTGTAGCAAATGGGAACAGCTCGGTGGGTGACAGAGAGAAAATGGAGACACTGTGACAATTGGGAGAAATCCCTTCATCCTGTGCTTTAATTCCTGCTCTTTACTTTTTCTAGAGCTTTAATGTCATCATGAAAATTTAATATTTAGCGTTCATAGCCTTAGTGGCAAGTAAGTGTTTTTAATGAAACTTTTCCCTGGAGTCTTTCTGCTCCTCCCAAAACCTCTGGAGAGCCAGGATGCTGGTTCTGGCTCCTTTTTCAGCTGTGTCCTGCTGTCTGTCCAGCCCCACCACAGCTCCCCTTCCCTCCACAGATGCTTTGGGCCGGCTCGTTCCCGGCGCTGGGTCCCCAGCAGAGGGATAAGTTATTTGGGAAGGCAGAGCTGCTGTTGGCAAGGATTTCTCCTGATTGTGCAGTTTCTAAGTAGCATGTTTTTCATCAAAGCAAACATATCCAGAGGTAAATGGGAAATTTGGAAGAGCTGCTTTTGAATCCATGGTCACCCTAGTAAATACCACCAACATCGGTTCCATAGCAAAGGTTTTTCTTCTTTTCAAATGCCAAAGCCATTGATGGAGTTTGTTACCTGTGCTTTAAATGTGTCAAAAATGGTATTAACCCAAGTGGGAGATATTTAACTCTGACAGTATTGTGAATTCTGATATGGAGCTTGTGAAGAAACTTGTTTCAACTCATAGTTCCACCCTTAAAAATTGCCTCTAGATATTTAAATGGCCTGAGTTTTGTTTCTGGCATCAAAGAAAACATTTCAGGAAGGGTGAATTTCTCTTGAAAGGACAACAATCACGCTGCTTCCTTTTATACCCTTGCAGATGTTCATGGGCTATCACTGTATCAATCTGCTTGACTTGTAACGTGCCAATTTGTTTTTTTCTGGTACCGATTATAAAATAAAAAGTGAGAAAACATGTCCCAGAAACCTGCATGTGTTTGGCAATAACGAGTTTCTACAGATCAGCAAGGTGATCCCAGTGGTCAGGGCTGGAAGCTGCCCTGGCTGCTGGGGGATGCTGGCTCAGTCGCAGCAGTGGAGCCGTTCTTCCTCAGCGTTTGTCCCAGAGAGCCGAGGCGGGATGTACTGGAAGCACCATCCGAGAAGGGAGGGATTGCCCGCAGAGCTCTGCACCAGCCGACCCCACACAGCAACGCTCGGGCCAGCACGGACAGGGAAGGAGTTTCTGAGGACGACCCTGGGAGGAAGGACGCCCGAGGTGGAGCAGCGCCGGCGCTGGCAGAGCGCTGCCGCCTGGGGATCTCTTCCAGCGCCTCGAGCGGAGCCGACTGCGGCATCGCCTGGGATTCCGGGAGCCTGCAGAGCCCAGCGAGTGCCGGTGACTCGCCCTGCCCGCCGCGCTCCCAGGAGCCGTTGTGGAAAGCCATTGGCAGTTTCAGCTAAAGAGGGATTAGAGGTTCCTGTTAAACTCCCTCCCGTCTTTGGGAATCCACTCTGCCAAGTTCTGCCAAGTTCTGGTCCGGACGCTGCGAGATTGTTCCGAAAGGCACCGAACACCGGCGGGAGCTGCTCCCGGCATCTTCCACCCTGGAGTTCTGCCACGGGCAAGGGGCTCTTTGGCAGTGGTCAGGGAGGATTCCCACCCCTCTGGTCCCGGCAGAAATGCTTCTCCGGGCCAGCCATTCCCAGAGGACAGTGCCACGAGCAGTGGGACCCCGGGTGTCTGCCAGGCCGTGCCCCCGCCACGCCGCGCCCCTGCCACGCCATCCCGCTGTGCTCCTCGTCACCTCCCAGAGGCAACTCACCCATTGCTGGAGCACTTTGAGCCCCGGGTGTCCCCTGCCCTCCCCTCTCTCCATAGGAGATCTACACAGCTGTTCCCTGCCTGCTCCCAGGTTGTTCATCATCTTGACAGAGGCCAAATTGCCACAATTCGGACAAAATTCAAGGTAAGACACCAGCAAACCACACTTTGCAGTGCTCACAGCTTCCAGCCAAGGCTCCAAGGATGGGGGGCTGCTGGAGAGGGCAGTGAAGGGGGTGGGCTGCCCTGAGCCCCATCCCAGGCGCATCTCAGCCTTTGCCAATGCTCTCTGCTGCCAAAAAGTAGCAGCAGGAGGTTTTTCCCACTCCAGGGCCCCCAGGCTGAGCGCTCCAGAGGTCTGGGGACCATGGTGGCAATTTGCACCAGTGTGACGAGTAGATGTGTCATTCCCCTTTGCAGCACCCAGAGCATTCCTGCTGAGGAGACGCTCCTGGCTTGGCAGGACAGCGCTGTCCTGGCACACACCTCAGGAACGGTCTGGTTGGTTCAGATCCCGCCAGGAGCCCAGGGCCACCATCAGCTCCTCCATGGAGAGACCCTGGGTGCAGCCACATCTGCTCTGCCACGGACCACCCTGCCCTCATCCCTGAGGGGACCCTGCTGCCACCGAGGTGGGCTTGTCCTCGCCTTCCAACTGCTTCACCCTTTGCCTGCCGAACTCTGCATCTGAAGTTGGCTCCTTCACCCCGTCTGCCCTTCCCTGCTCCTGCTCTGTGCCCCTAAATCCACATCTTCTTCTCTGTACTGGAAAGAAGAGCCCTGGAGGGACTCTGGCAGCTCGGGGACAGGGTGGGACCTGCAGACCCCGGTGCCCTCCGGAGCATCGCTGTGTGTTCAAGGCCTGATGGCACAGCCACGTCCTGGCTCTTCTCCTGGCTTTTCTCTCTTGGCTCCTTGAAGTCCATCCAGCCCTGTTTTTCTTCCCACCTCGTCTCCTCTCCATAATCCATGGCTTCTTCTGCTCTCTGATCTTCCTCCCACAAGGCTAAAGCCATCCTGATGGGACGTCTCCTGTGACAAGTGGAGTCTCCAAGCATCCCTGGAGGTGCTGATCCAGTGGTGGCTCATCTCCCAAGGCTCGGTCTGACTGCAGCCGTGGTGTGGTGCTCCTGTCTGGGCTGGCAGGAAGACCTGGCTCTGTGCCGTGTCCTGGCCATGCTCCTGCGTGAGGCAAGAAGGTGCTGGTGGCTCTGTCCCAGTGTCGCGTTGGGCATCTCACCTGCCAGGTCCTTCAGCAGGACAGAGCAGTGGGAGGGCAGCCACGGTGCAGGGAGTGGGCTGGGATGGGGTGTGGGACGTGCAGGACCCCCGCAGATATTTTTCTCAGTTCGAGCTGACAGATTAACCCAGGGTTGGAAATCCTGGTGCAGCAGAGCACAGCGAGCCCCCGTTGTGACGGGGCCCCACTTCAAAGGCAAAGTCTGGGAAAAACTAAAAAAACCAACCCCATGTTGTAGGTTTCTGCAAGGCACTACATTTGTGACAGGGTCCTACCAGTGTCCTGGCAGGGGAAGGTCACCTCCAGCAGGGAGTTGGGGTCTCTCCTACAGAGAGACGTGGAACAAGGGGTGGGGAAGGTCTTTTGTCCCTGTTGGCTTTAGTAACGAGATGAAGCAGAGCCAGTTCCGGGCTGCCAGTGTCCCTGCACCGCGGTCATTGTGGATGAAGGGCCTGGGGTGCTGTCCTGTACCTGCAGTGCTCAGCCCCCCCTCCAGCCACAGCCCTGTCACCTCCCACAGCAGGACAGCCGCGAGCCAGGCACTCTCTGATCCACAGGGTTTGGAAGAGCAGCCGACGTGTTCCCAGCGCTGGCTCCGCAGTGCTGATAGCAGGTTCCCAGCCCTAATCCTGACACTAACGTCCTTTTTTCCCCCTTTTTTTGGCTTGGGTGTAGCTGCAAAGTTGTTCTTCTTAAGAAATTGCAAGGAGAAAAGGTTGCGTATGTGGAATTTTCCTTCTCAGAGGTTTTGAAGTGCTGTGTGTTTTCTCTATACAGTCCTGGAGCAAATCACATCCTCCATCAGTGAACCAGTGTTGGTTAACACCATATCATGGCATCATTCAAAAATCAAGCTTAAAGCAGAAGGAGCTCTTACAGCTGATGGTTTTGTGCGAAATTTGACAGGGTGGTGGCTGTTGCTGCCGTTTTGAGGCATGTTGCTTCCTCCAGGCTCCTTCCTCCTGTGCAGTGCCGAGCTCTGGTTGCAGGGAGGGTTCTGCATGCTGAGAACTGCTCCGTGCTCTCTCCCGCAGCGAACAGGAGAGGAGGGATGCTCCCTTCCCAACAGCCCCGGCTCTCACGTGTCCCTCTCTGTCCTGGTTGTGCTTTGGGTGTGTTAAACTGGTTTTCTCTTCTTCTTGCTGGTGGTGCTTCTATTGTACAGGGCTGTGAGCTCCTCCTCGGTGGCAGCTTGAGAAACTGGTGATGTGGAGTGCTGGGGCAGCTCGGCTCCCTCAGGGACAGCTCCCCCGTGCCCTGTGTGCTGCCCCCCTCTTGCTCCCGGCCTCCCTCCTTTCCCAGTTTAACTCTGTGCTTTCCATTCAACAGAAGGACAAGCGCGACACTTCCAACTTCGACAAAGAGTTCACCCGGCAGCCGGTGGAGCTCACGCCCACGGACAAACTCTTCATCATGAACTTGGACCAGAACGAGTTTGCTGGATTCTCCTACACTAACCCCGAGTTTGTCATTAACGTGTAGTGGCGGCGCAGCCCTGCCCTCGCCGTCCCGCTCCGGGGGCCCTGTACATACCGACACTCGTCTTCCGGGATTAGCAGTGCAGACACACCTTCCCTCCCGCCACACACGCCGACCGCTTCTCCTCGGAGCCTCTCCGTGTCCGTGCCACTCGCTAGCTTGGTTTCCCTAAGCCGGAGGTGTCCGGGGTGCCAGTTACCGGTCAGTGATACTTCTAGGAACTATAGTTGGTGGTGACTAATAGAGTTTTTCAACAGAAACATACCAAATTGCTACAGTCTCTGTAATTTTTGCAGTGGGATGCTGAGATCCCAGTGACCCAGCTACTCCCAAAGCGTTGCTGTGGAATGCTAAGCATGGTTGATCGCTTAAAGCGTTGTGCTGAAGCTTGCGATGAGTGTGAGCTTGTCTTAGAGGAGCCTTTTGTTCAAGACATGGATATATTTGATCAGTGTGGAAAAATCTGCTTATAGACCTGTACTTCCCAATGCATTGTCCATAGGGTCAGCCCGGCTCTCCGGAGCATCCCCTGCCATCCGCCTTCCCCGCGCTCGGGCATTAACGACTCCAAACCAATCCCATGCCAGTTCTTGTAAATCAGAGCAAACCTTTTTCTAAGGGAAAGGTGGGGGTTTTTTGTAACATCTGGAACAGTTTGCAGTTTTGATACGCTCTGTCAGCACTTGCATAAATCTTTCACAGACACTGTCGAGATGTAACAGCTCTGTAAAGGATATTAATATTCTACCAAAACAAAACACATTTATATTCTCGGTTTACAATTTACCAACTGAAAACACGCCCAAGACCAAAGGGCTGCACTGAGGGCTATTTATAATGGAAACTTTTCTACTTTCCACCCTCTGCTATTCTCTTCCAGGCTCCAAACCCATGGATTTCACAGGCATCTTGATTTCCCTGATTTCCACCAAATTCCTGGGGGTTTTAGTCAGCAATCCAGGACCTTCTGCATCATTTAAAAAAAAATTCTGAATGGGAAGAGACAATTCCAGCAGCTGTTTGTGAGGCAGAGCTGTGGCGTGCAGGAGGGCAGGGGCAGGCAGGAGCAGGCGAGGGGAGGCAGGAGCAGAAGGGAGGGGGCAAGGACAGGCAAGAGGGTGCAGGGGCAGGCAGAGGGGGACAGGAGCAGGCAGGAACAGGCAGATGGGAGCAGGAGCAGGTAGGTGTGGACAAAGAACAGGCAGGAGTGGGCAGAGATGGGCAGGGCCAGGCAGGTGAGGGAAGGAACAGGCAGAGGAATCCAGGAGCAGGCAGAGGAAGGCAGGAGCAGGCAGAGGAAGCCAGGAGCAGGCAGAGGAAGGCAGGAGCAGGCAGAGGAATCCAGGAGCAGGCAGAAGAAGGCAGGAGCAGGCAGAGGAATCCAGGAGCAGGCAGAAGAAGGCAGGAGCAGGCAGAGGAATCCAGGAGCAGGCAGAAGAAGGCAGGAGCAGGCAGAGGAATCCAGGAGCAGGCAGAAGAAGGCAGGAGCAGGCAGAGGAATGCAGGGGCAGGCAGAGGAATCCAGGAGCAGGCAGAGGAAGGCAGGAGCAGGCAGAGGAAGGCAGGAGCAGGCAGAGGAAGGCAGGAGCCTGCAGAGAAATGCAGGAGCAGGCAGAGAAATGCAGAAGCAGGCAGAGGAAGGCAGAGGAAGGCAGGAGCAGGCAGAGGAAGGCAGGAGCAGGCAGAGGCAGCCAGGAGCGGGCAGAGGCAGGCCGGAGCAGGCAGAGGAATCCAGGAGCAGGCAGAAGAAGGCAGGCGCAGGCAGAGGGAGGCAGGAGCAGGCCGGAGAAGGCAGGAGCAGGCAGAGGAAGGCAGGGGCAGGCAGAGGAAGGCAGGAGCAGGCAGAGGAATCCAGGAGCAGGCAGAGGAAGGCAGGAGCAGGCAGAGGAATCCAGGAGCAGGCAGAGGAAGGCAGGAGCAGGCAGAGGAAGCCAGGAGCAGGCAGAGGAAGGCAGGAGCAGGCAGAGGAATCCAGGAGCAGGCAGAGGAAGGCAGGAGCAGGCAGAGGAATGCAGGAGCAGGCAGAGGAAGGCAGGAGCAGGCAGAGGAAGGCAGGGGCAGGCAGAGGAATCCAGGAGCAGGCAGAGGAAGGCAGGGGCAGGCGGGAGCTGCCCTGTCCATGGCCAGCCCTGTCTCTGTCTGGCTGTTGGGTTCCCAGAGGCTGAGCCCCAGGGCGGCACCCCCTGAGTCCCCGTCAGCCGCTCCCGTCACAGCCCAGCCTGGCTGGTTTGCAGAACCCCGGGTGTGTTTTCTGAGCCAGCACTGGTTCTGCTGGATGCAGCCACTCCTCCGGGCCATGGGGAAAGGGGTGGGATTTTATCAATCACGAGGAATTCTACAGAGGAAATTCTGGTTTGTAGATCTTTTATAAACATGAAGCTCTACCTTTGGAAATTATTTTCTTCTTTTATTGATTCCTTGAGAACTAAAGGCTGCCAGCAGCTAAGCCGCTGTCCCGGTGCTGGGGGGCTGGCCAGTGTCCCCTCCCTGTCACCCAGCCACGGGCACTGTCCTGTGCCTGCCAGGGGTGAGGGCTGAGCCCGTGGCCCCGGGTCCTGCCCTGGGCTGGAGGAAACCAAACCAAACCCAGAAAAACTGCAAATTGTGCCAGATCGAGGAGGGGTTTACGAGGGGCTCTGCACCGGGCGAGGCCCAGGGGCCGGGGGCTGGTGGCCGGTGAGGGCTCCGTGAGCCCGGCACATCCCGAAGACATCGCGCCATCCTCTGCAGACCACAGCTGATGTCAGAGCATGTGCGTTACTGTGACCTTCAAACCTGTTGCTGCAGAATTAGTATTCCTTCAGTGGTGAATGTTTTCAATTTCCATATCTTCGGCTCTGAAGGCGCTCCCGGGTCTGTCCAGGATGCTGCTGGAAGGTCTCCGGGGCCGAGGGCACCCCGGGGCCGTGGGCACATGCAGGAGCTGCTGCGTGGGGAGTCACATCTTTTCTGTTTGGGACTTCTGTGTTTGTGTTGGGGTGACACTTGTGCATGGAGCAGGCGTTGCTGGACGCTGAGCAAACTGCAGGGAAGCTGGGACGTGGCAGCAGGCAGCTTTGGAGGCAGCTTTGGGATTGAGATCCACGCTCCGGGGCGAGCTGGGCAAATGCTGGGTCCTCTTCACAGGACTCATACCTTGAGTGTTCCTGACGTTGTCCATTCTGCTACTTGCCAAACTCTTGTTCCAGGGCTTATTTCCAGATGACCTGTTTCCTCTGTGGAGGAACGTACGATGGGATGGGCCTGGCCCTGCACAGAGGCTCAGATCTGTGTGGACTCCTCCAAGGAAGGGCAGAGTGACAGGGGTTGAGTCACTGTTTACTGTAATTTGATGATTTAATCTTCACTATTGGATGGAGAAAAGCAGAGCTTTGGGAGGATGCTCAGAGCTGAGAGTTTAGGAGAGCCCTGTTCCCCAGTCCCCAGGTGCTCTGATCCACGGAGAAAGGCCGGGAAATCCGTACCTGGAGCGTGCCCCCATACCTGCCCCCACTGCTGCATGTGTGTCAGAGCAGTGCTGGGGACCAGGGCACAGCGTGGGGGACGAGGGGACAGTGTGAGGCAGGAGAAGGATGCTCCCAGGGCACCGAGGTGGCAGCTGATGCAGAGGGGACTTGCAGGGTGCCCCTGGCTGCTGCTGGGTGTGGACTCAGGTCTGGTGTCCCACCTGGATTCAGTGGGACTGGCAGCAGGGTGGCAGAGGGGGACCCAGAGGCCTGGGCTGCCCCGGGGGAGGGCAGGGGAGGGGCTGAGGGGACAGGACATGCTGTCAGCTACCGCAGAGGATGGCAAGTCCTGACTTTGTCCCAGGCTGGATTACACCTGAGTGCTACAGGTAAGTGGGTTCGGGCTCTCCGTTGGCTTCCCATGGGACAGGATGGATCAGGCAGTTCCCCCCGGGGCTGTGTTGACCCCTTGGCCGCTGGTCTGTGGCAGCTCCGAGTGCAGAACCTGCCCTACCCCTGCTCCCAGAGCGACTCCGTTTGCACAGGGCTGGGACCTGCTGCTGCTGCTGCTGTGCTTGTCTGCCCTGGCTGCGGCTCTGAGCAGCCTTCTCGTGATGAGACCCAGCACCAAAGGAGCCACTGATTGATTTAATCCATTTAATAAATAAATGTGAGTTTGTACAGTGGCCAGCCCGGGTAGGCAGATGGAAGATGAGCGAGCGCAGGGCAGTGGATGCGCTCTGGTGGTTGTGAGCCCCAGAGCTCTAACCCCAGGGAAGAACCAAGGGGATTCCAGCACAGAACACAAGGATCCTGCCGTTCCCAAAGGCTGGGATTGCACCCGGAGGGTGCAACCTGCTCGCACTGCCAAGTGCTGTGGCTGTGGCTTCTCTGCTGTGGCAGGAGCAGGTGAGGCTGCGTGACCACACGCCTCGGGCTCCATGCATGGAAGTGTCACCTGAGCTGTTTATTTCTGATCACATTCAAAGTGAAAATTAAAACAAGGAGGAAAAAAAAAAAAAAAAGAGAAAATGTTTCTTGTTGAACAGTTTGTGTTTGTGAATTTGATTTCACCTGCAAGTATTTGATGACTTTTCTACATCCTAGACTACCTGCTGTGTGTTGTCAAACAGTTCTCATGAAGACCTCCTTTTAGATGGGCATATACTCTTGATTCAATTTGCTGCATGTATGAAAAAATAAAATATATAATTTTAAAGAAACCCTGAGAGCTTGGCTTCCTTTGCCCACGAGACTCCGGGGATGAGCTGGTGGCTGGGCACGTGGGGGTCCTGGGGGTCGGGGTCATCCACAGGATGCTGAGTCCTGGCACAGCAGGAAATGCAGAGAAGTGTCAAGGTTTTGGACAAAAAGCTGCGTAACTGTCCAGCTGGGGGTGATCAGTGCGTGGAGCTGCCCGGGCACAGGACCCAGGGTGGAGCCCTGCAGCGGCACTTGGAGGCACAATGGACCGCTGGGGAGGGGGGGACGGGGCAGGTTGGTTATATCTTCACTTAATTGCTCATTAATGAGTTACTTAATGATGCTGCAGAGGCTCCCCCCACCACCCCGCGAGCACTGGTTCCAGTCTCTAACTGGTGCAGGGCTGTGGGCATGAGCTGGTTGCACTGGTGGGTGCCTGGCACTGAGGGCAGGGGGCTGGGGGCTCGGGGTCCTCTGGGATCCCCCAGTGCCTGCACGTCCTCCAGGGGCTGTGAGGGATTCCCTGGCCCGTGGCACCGTCACTCTCTGCTCAGCCCCAGGACAGCTGCGTGGCACGGACCTGCCCTTCTCTGTCGAGGAATTCTGCTTTTTCAGGAAGTGCCCTTGTGAAACTGGTGAGTGTGTTGGGAAGGCCTTTTCCTCCTGTCTTAGGAGACATCAGCGAAGCTTTCAGCAAGATGTCCTCATCTTTCCCACCCAGTGTGGCTGTTGAACACCTCCGTTCACCTGGGGGTAGGAAAACCGTCCGGCCGCACCAGCCCCGGCTCTGCGGGCACAGCCCGGCCTCTCCTCCAGCCTGGCAGCCCTGCTGGGTGCCCCCCACTCCCCGAGGCCCAGCCCCTGCTGCTGGCACTGCTGCCTCTGCTGCTGCCCTCAGCCCCCAGCCGTGCCAGGAGGGTCCCCCCGGCCCCAGGTCAGGGTTTTGGGGTGCCTGGTCGAGCCCCTCCCCAGATTCACTGACGTGCCCGTTCCCAGCATGTCGGAAGCGCTCCTGAGCTTCGCCTCTCCTGGCTTGTGTAAGTGAAACATTTGGTTTTGTGACACTTTCCTTAATTATGGGAGCTAATGACAAAACCATTGTGACAAATGACTCAGCTTTTGATAGTGAAGTTAATTAATTCTGAAGTTAGAGCCTCCATTGGAGTATCTGGAAAAACCCGATTAGGAAGTCTGCTTACCCAGCGTGACACGGGCAGCAGGAACCCGAGTCCCTGTCACAGCCAGGTAAAACCCTCCCCACGGCTGTGAAGGATCATCTGCCCAGAGTGAGGGGATTATAGGCCAGACGTCCCGGTGCTGGCCTCCTGATCCATCCCTCCATCCATCAAAGCATCCGGGCGAACACAGCCTCATTAATGGTGGAGTGAGTGACCAGGAGCAGCTCTGCATTGGGCACTGACCTTCAAGAGCGTCTCCCCGAAGCCATCTTTCATTTCTTTCATTTGCATTACAATCCTGTTTGCCTCATTATTCCTTATCCACTTCTTCTTCAAAGGATTTAAATGAAATCAATTAAATTGTGGCAGGCTGGAGCAGCACTGAACCTTTCCTTGTGGCTCAGCGTGGTCCGGCTGGACCTGACTAAAGAAGGGGTTTAATCTTCTGCTATTTGTTCTTTTATTGCTTCTGGGGTACCAATGCCCAGAGATCCCTTTGGTAATCGTCCATCCTTCCCACCCATCCCACGCAGACGTGCTCCGTGTACAGGCTGGGCTCTGTATGACCTTGGGAAGGGATCCTCTTGGCTTCCCTCACACAGCCCGGGATCGGGAAGGTGGGGAGCTGCTGACCTGCACAGAGCAGCTGGGGGAGCCCTGGGGCGCTGCCATCATCCTTGCTGTCCTGTGTCATCCCTTTCCATCTCCTCAGCTTGTTTTGCCTGCCCAGGGAATCAAAGAACCGTGGAATCATTCAGGTTGAAAAAGCCCTCTAAGACCATCATGTTCAGCTGTTCCTCCAGCACTGCCAAGGCCACCACTAACCCATGTCCCCAAGTGTCACATCTACATGGCTTTTAAATCCCTCCAGGTATGGGGACTGTACTACCTGACAACCCTTTTGGTGAAGAATTTTTCCCTAATACCCAATTTAAACCTCCCCTGGTGCAATTTGGGGCTGTTTCCCCTTGTCCTGTCACTTGTTCCTTGGGAGAAGAGACCGACCCCCATCCAGCTCCAGCCTCCTGTCAGGGAGTCATAGAGATCGTATCAGCACAGAGGGAAAAAAGTGCTGGTGGAATGTCACAAGTGTGGCAAAATAACCTGGATTTGGGCACGCAGCTGCTGCAAGTGTGGTCGCCTGGGCCTCGGAAGCTGCGTGCTGCCGGCCCACCCACGGCCACCCCTGCTCCCTCAGCATCTCTCAGCATAAAGAGGCTTAATCAGAATGGATTTCTGTTCCTCCCCTGCTATTTTTATTGCTACTCAACAGTCGGAAATCCAGCAGGGAGAGCAGAGCTGGTAGGGAATTGCACCAGCTTGCACCGAGCGAGCCAGCTCGTGCCATGGGCACTGGGACCGGTGGCACGTATGGCATCTGTGCCTCGTGTCACCCCCGGCAGCACAGCACACAGGCACACATCAGCCTCACCACTGGAGTCCTGCTGGAGCCAGTGGATTGCAGCCAGCACTTCCAAAGTGTGTGCAGATATAAATAATCCCCTCGTAGGAGTGGGGAAGGATGAACACATGTGCCGAAGGCTCTGGAGTCCTTATCCCCTCGCAGTCCCCAGGAGCAGGCAAATGAAGACTAGGCAAGGCTGGAGCACCTCCCTGCATCGCTAATGACCCAAACTCGCCTTGTATCAGCCTCTCTTCCTTCAAGGAAAAACCTAATCCAGCTAGGGATTATTTCTGACTACTTACTTCCTGTCACTTTGCCAATTTAAATGCAGCAGAGCTTTCATCGCTGGATTTGGGAGGACAAAGCCTAACAGATCTCAGGTTAGGACATTTTTGCCTGCAAGGACAGCTTTTTTCTTGCGGGAGTTGTACAATCTTTGAAGTGTGGGCTGGATTATGTTGTTTGTTTCTACTTTGCCCAGCGCAGAAGGTTCCGTGTCCAGGAACAGGTAGATGATGATGGACAAGGCAGGGAACAGGAAGAAGTGATGGAGCTGGAGCTGGAGGAGCCCAGGCTGCCCAGGTCAGGGTGCCAGGCTGTGACCCTGCAAGCTGAGTTGCCAAGGAGGATGCCAAGGTCACCAAATTCTCATTGGTCCCAAATCTTAGTGAACCCCTGGGGCAGCTGCTCCAGACTGAGCTCCGAGCTCGCTCCTGGAGCTGACGCTGCATTCATGGAGGGGTGACAGGGGTGCAGGGTGTCCCCACCTCCAGCCCGACAGGGGCCAACACGTTCTGACATGGACTTTGCTTCTGTTTGAGCTCGCTTTGTTCAAAGCCTAGGAAACGGTACATGTGCACTCTGCTCACACCTACACACGCTGTGTTAAAATAACACAATTAAGGCTGCAAGATCCCCCACTCACAACGCAATTTGCAGCCCCTCAGCTGTGGGTGGGAGATATCTTTGCTGCCTCTGCGCAGGCCGGGGGCCGGGCGGGGTGCTGCCGTCAGGCGCTGCCCCACGCGCTGGTGACAGCGGGGGGACGGGCGGCGGGGGTGGCAGGGTGAGGGGCGTCGTGCCGTGGTGGCTGAGGCAGATGTCCCACAGAAACTTGGTCTTTCCCTGTGCCGTGCTCTGAGCTACCTTCGTGGTGCCCACGGGATTGCTCAGGACCAGGGGGCTTAGGAAAACCATGAAGAGCAACTTTTTACACATGCAGATAGTGAGAGGACAAGGAGGACGGGTTTTAAATTAAAAGAGAAGAGGTTCAGATTGGATATTGAAAAGAAATTCTTCCCTGTAAGGGTGATGGGGCCCTGGCACAGGTTGCCTGGAGAAGCTGTGGCTCCCCATCCCTGGAAGTGTCCAAGGCCAGGTTGGATGGGGCTTGGAGCAACCTGGGACAGTGGAAGGTGTCCCTGCCCATGGCAGGGGTGGAATGAGATGACCTTTAAGATCCTTCCAACCCAAACCATTCTGGAATTCTACAGAAGTATGACCAGCATCCCAGTGCAGCCACAGCCAGGGCTCATCTCAGTGTCCAGTGTGTGACACCAAGGTGTGACCTGTGACCATCGTGTGCCTCTGCCAGCACCACTCCCAGAAACTGAGAAGTGATAACCCCTCCTCAAAAAATGCACAGGAAAAAACCCTGTGGTGCAGCTTGAGTGGGTGGGTGCTGCTGACCCCAAGCCCTGTGTCCCCGTCCCCACACTCCTCAGAGGGCTGCATCCCCTCCCAGCTCAGCGAGCAGTGCCGCTCTCTGGGTGGAAATGCTGGGAAGCAGGAGCTGGTGCTGTGCGCCCGGAGAGCCTGGGCAGAGCTGCACCGCCTCCAGCCTGAGCTGGGAACCAGGCACAGGGCCCGTGGGGAAGCAGGGAATGAACCAGGGTGATCCACAGCCAGGAGCCAGCGGGAAGCTGGGGAGGGAGCACGGCGGGGCAGCAATCAGCGTGCCCTGCCTGGGGAGTAGCACAAACGCTGATTTCAGGTTGAGGAGCTACTTAATTTTCATATTCTTAATTTCTCAGTACCTTCATAATTTGCTGTTTGCCTTTTTGGAGTAAATAACTAGTATTTCCATGTGAGTGCATACAGATGAGGGCTGGGGAAGTACACGCCACCGTGTAAATCATTCGCTCTCCCGTCTCACCCGTGGCCCTTACAGGACTGAATTCGAGAGGTAAGTGTGTTCTAGGGCTTGTTGGAAAGGTCGCGTGAGTCATGGGCTCATCCAACCGGCTGAGGAATGTGTGAGGGAGATGAGGAGACAGCGGAGAGGGAGAGGGCAGGGGGGTTAGCTGGTGGGGATGGTTCGGGAGTGGGTTGTGGGTACAAGGGATGTTCAGGCTGAGCCTGCTCTCGGGGAGGGGATAAACACCGGTGTCACCGTGGCACGGACAGCTCCGTGTCAGCGTGGGCAGGTGCTGTGCCCTCCCTGGGGTCTGCTGTGTGGGTACGTGGCCCCCAGCCCCTTGCCCCAGATGCCGCCGGTGCCCGGTACCGGTGCAGCAGCTCAAGCACTGGGCGGACTGGGCGGGGGAGGATGGGGGAACTGAGCGGCCCCGTGCTGGGGGACCGGGGCGGGTGGGTGACTGACCCTGGGGCGGTGCTGGCACCGCGGGGTGGGGATTTCCGCCCGGTCCAGGTCCTGATCCGTTGGGACAGTCCCGATCCGATCCCAGAATCCCGGGCCGGGGTTCCCGGGGCAGTCCCTGTCACGGTCCCCGCCCAGTCCTGGCACCCTGGGGTGGGTTCCCCGGCCCGGTCCTCGGCCCCCCCGGTCCCCGTGGCCCCCGTGCCGGTCCCGGTCGCTGTCCCCGCCGCCGGCCGGTCGGTGCGGGCGGGGGGCGGTGTCCCGGCGGCGCAGCCCCCCGCGG
>WBMZ01003203.1:0-127264 GCA_013400975.1 Atrichornis clamosus | reverse complement strand
TCCCTCCTTCCTTCTCTCCTCCCTTCTTCCCTCCCTCACTCCCTCCCTCCCTCCGCAGGGGGAGCGCGCAGCATCCAGGGAACGCGCGGAGCCCCGCGGCCACCGGGCGGAGCCCGCCGGGGCCCCCCGGCCCCATCGCTCCGCCGGGGGCTGGCGGCTCCCGCTGCAGACATTAAAAAAAACCCAACCGAAACAACAAAAACCAAGCACGAAAAAAGCCCTACTAAGCATAGCAACAACAACAAAAAAAAAAACAAAAACCGGAGCGTCCCGGAGCCAGGACACGGCAAAACGTGGATCTGGCACACGGAGTCTCCCGGGGTCGCGAGTTTGGTCTCCCCGCGTGGAAGGGGAGGGGGCGCGCAGGGAGCGGCCCCGCGCGCGGGCGCATCCCGGGAATGGTCGCTGCCTCCAGAGCGGGGATCGGATGCGCCGCGCTCCCGGCCCTTCCCTGCCGCTCCCGCGGCCGCAATTAACCGGGTTTCAGTAAAATGCTCGGGCCGGGCCCTACCTTGTGCTCTGCGTATGAAGAACAAACGTGATCTCTCGTGATTCCCAGAAAATGTCAGGAGACTCTTCTGCTGGCTTGGTCGTATTGCTTGGTAGCGTTTTTCAACGCTTGCCAAAGACACAGTTATATAGGCAAAATTCTGGCACTGGCCCGTACATGCAAAATTCTGACCTTGTAAACTGGCACAACAGGCCTGGCAAAATCCTTCAGGAGACACCTGCATCATCTTGGATCCAGCTTTTTTCTCCTCTTCTCCACCTCAAACCTTAAACTCTGAATCAGCTAAAAGGAGCAGATTCTTCAATTTCATTGTAAATGTCTGTCCTACCCAGTGTATCTATATTCAGTAGCACAGAAAACATGCAGTGCCTGGAATTTGCTAGATTGTATAATTTCTTGTGTCTGAGCTCTCAAGTTTTCCCATTAAACTACACGAAACTTCATGATGCCTTTCACAGACCACAGCAATCCAACTTTAAGCACGTTCCAGTACTAGAGAATTGCAAAATAGACTTCTTATTCCTGAAACCAGCACATTTGTATCTTCACAGCTCTCATTTCAACTGACTAAATAAGCTTTTTTGAAGTGTTCCCATTCAGCTAAAAAAATGAGGTTTTGCAGAACATGAGTTCGTAAAGTCGTCAGTGTTGGCACAAGTAAAATCTATCCAATTATTTTTTTCACTTAAGCTTAAGAGTTTTATCTTTTAGATAGATAGAAAAAGTGACAGTTCTCTTACATCCAATGAATACGTATCCAGCTCAGTGAGATTTTCAGAGCTGTGAGGAGTTTAGCCATGTATTGGTGATAAAAGGAATTAAGAAATGAATATTTTTTGTCTAAATCCCATAAGCCGCTTTGAAAACATCAATTAAGAGTTGATGAGCTTAAAATACTTCTTCCGGATTGTCCATACATGTTAGACATATATTAATGTAAAACTTCTCAAAAGGTGACTGCACTTATAGCTGAAAATATCAGATTTGAGTTATTGTGGTTTCACTTAAAATATAAAATATGGATTACAGATTTTTCAGATGTAAATATTTCACTGCCTTTGTGCTCAATTTAGAAGTTTAGATCTAGGTGAAAAAAAGCAAGTCCTATTTAAACTTGGAACCCTGATGTCTTTGCTGTTTGTTGAACAGAAATTTATTAGACTCTGTAGCTTTTAGTCATCTTGAAGGTGCACTTTTTCACTCTGGCTACAGTAGATCCAGATTATCCATTCCTGTGTTAGTGTGCAGGTTTTCTATAGCAGCTGAATGTTTCTAAGGCACCTGAAAATGTCTTATTGTTGTTTTAAGGCTGAGGCTCTTGTATTTTTCTCAGGGGGAAATCTGGGGAAATTTGTCAACGCCAGTATGTAGCAATATCTCTTTTTTCTAAATCTGAGTATATGCATCGTGATTTAAATTTTTCCTACAGAGTATGAAAAATCACACTTATAGTAGAAGAGTTGTTAATTTAGGAATAGTAATTCATGCTATGTTATTTGTGAGTGAGGGACAAACATTGGTAGAATTTGGCAAGATCCAAATGCTAGATATGAAATTAATACTACAGTGTCTCTTGGCATAGGCATTTTTCCTAATGCATCTAAAGCAGGTGCATTTGTTGCACAATTTGTTGATGCATTGGCATCTTGATGTCAGATTTTAGCAGGATTTGACAGATCCAGTCAAGCCAGATAGATCCAGCTTTTGCCTTATTCCTTAGCGGGGGCTGAATCACTTGGCAGTGGTCAGTCAGAAAGCTGGCAAAGCAGCGGTCGGTGCAGAGGAGAGATGGAGGGAGATGTGTGCATGGGGGCTTCTGCTGAAGGAGCTGTCCTTAAATATGTTTCAATCCAAGCCACTCTCAGAGTGCTGTTCTTCCACAGGTGTAAACTCTGCCTTTGCTCTCACTCTTCACAAGAAGAAGCTTCAGCAAGATTGTTTCTCTCTCCATCTAATTCTAATCTGGAATCAATGCATGGTATTTATTACTCAGTTATAGTGCAATTTAAAAAATGCAATGATGGGTGGCACAGAAAGCATTCATGGGTAATTGTGTACCATATACATAAAAGCAAGATCTTTATGGCTTAGAAATAGATGAGTGCCAGGACCCAGGCTCTTTGTGACTCTGCCATGTGGAATGCGAAAGTCCGTTGTGTTACAGGGCATCCTTAATCACACAAGGTTCACTTTTCTAAAATGCTTTGTAAACATTTTTCTGTTGTGGTCCCTTTTGGTCTGTCTATGTGGCTGCATTAATATTTGAACCAGTGATGTCTGTGTGCTGTGAGCTCTCTAAGCTTTGTTGTTTGTTATGGCAAAAATGGGAAAAATCGTGGTAGAAAATATCAAAGTCATAATGTTTGTTAAGAAAAAGAAGAGTCACCATATGGCTCAACAGATTTTAATTAATATTAAATTGCCAGGGGAAATTTTGAAGGAAGTCAAATAAAAATCCTTTATTTTACAAATAAATGCTCAGATTTTGTTTTCAAATACATTTCTGCGGAAATTGGGAGTATTAGGAAGCCTGAAGAGAGTAATGGGTGTGCAGGGACATTTTCAGAAATACAAAGTGCGTGAGGTGTTTTTGGAGAAGCTGGCAGCTACCTAGTTGCTGCCAAAACCCTGACACTTAACTACCCCTGGGAGATGGTAGATATTTCATTCCTTTAAGCCTTACTGATATTTATGTCATCCTGCTAACTTAAAAAAATGGTCTTAAATCACTGACTGTGAAACTGCACAATACAACTTATATACATTCCAAATTAACAAAAGTTTTTCTAACATTCTTCATTAACATAATGATTGGAGTAGCAAGGTCTGTGATTTCCATGCCACGAAACCATGTGGCAAGGGAAAGTCATGATTTTTGTTAGGAAAATCGTGCAATGATAAAGAGGCCTGCACATTCCATGTAGAAAAGTGAATATAGCCTCAATGTGTGCAACAAAGTGTTCATTGTAAGAGTTTCAAATTCAAATTTGGGGGGATGATTTGTAGCATCGGGGGCAGCCGCAGCCTGTGATGTTCTTTATTCCTGCAGCTTTAGGAGAGGGACTTGGAGGGATAACTTTAGGGTACTTGGGCCTCTGAATGCCCCTCTGATGTTGCATCCGTCACTCTACTTCTCAGATCTCTCTGAGTCTCCGGGTGTTCTCCTGTGTGACAACAGATTGTGTTGCCAGCATCCGACAGTAGCGCTTGTTTGGTCATAAAGACAAAAATATTTGCTGCTTTGTTCAATAATAGATCAATGTTCTGGTGCATATACGTTGTATAAAACATCAGTCTATTAGCTCATGTCACCGTGGAGATAAGTAATTTGCATACATGGAAACTCTTTGGGTTCATTTATACTTAGTGCCTATATTTTATTAAAAAATAGATCTTTACAAACGTTATTACTAATTAATATTTTCATTAATAACCTGGCTTTTTGTAGACTCAAGTGAGGTATAAAAACTGTTAAAATTAATATATTAATAGTCTTAAATCTTATCAATAATGTAGAACTAAGGATTTGTAATACTGTTAGTTCTAACAGATTCTAATTACATTTAGACTTTATTTTCTATTTGCAGTTGTAAGGTATGAATGGTACAACCACACATCAGTGAAAGTGCTAATTATATTATGTGTATTTACACATTGCTTTTCTATGCTGATGTGTTTATATGTGTTTAGGGAATGCATGTAAAGGAGGTTTTTGAGATTCTTTACATGATTTAATGAATAATAAATTTGAACAAGACACAATCCATAATTAATTTTTAAAAGCTAAAAGTTTTGCTAATGATGCATATATAATGTTTAATTAAAAAGACTCAATGTAGAAACCACCAGCCACGGTAACAAATGGCAATTAGATTGTAAATAGTGTGAGTAGAATACTAACAGTGTAATTCTTTGTTATGTTGGAGTCACACCAGTTTTATTCACCTGTAACTCTGTGTCTGTTAGTAAATACCAGCCTAGAACTTGTCAACAGAGTGAAGAAAAATACCACATTATTACAGATTGTAACCAGCATAATTGGAAACTCCCAGTCCTACTTCTGTCGGAGTTTCCGTAGTTGTTGCCCTGTTTTATGTGCAGCACGTCCCTTATTGCAGGGTAGGTGCTGTGAGGGGGCAGAGGAGCAGCAGCCCAGCTGTGTCCTGGTCAGCTCGTGTTGTACAGGTGGTGGTACATGTTGGAGTAAAGCTACTGCTACTACTCCACAGAAGCAGAGAATATTTCAGGTTGGAAGGGACCTCTGAAGATCATCCAGCCCAAGTTCCTCCAGGCCCTCCCTGTGCAGCCTATTCCAGTACTCTGCACCCTCAGTGTAAAGATGTTCCGCGTGTGGAGGTGAAAATTCTTGTGTTTTAGTTTATACTTGGTCTGTGCCATTCCTGCCCATATCTGAAACAAGCACTGTGGAGAAATTGTAACTTCCTTGGAAAACGTGATCTCCGAGTGTGTTTGTAGTGAGCTCACCTTTCCCACTTGTAACGAGCTCAGCAACAGCTGGTGCTGCGATATGTGGCCTCTGAGAGAGGATACAAGTCATGGTCATGCAGTAACGTATCACCCACATCAAATCATCAACTCAAAAGAACAGGAAATTGCCTTCTAGTAGGTCCATCCTGCCTTTACCCTGTGTGATGGTGTTTCTTAGCACCACAGTTACCCTTTGTCCAGTCAGTCAGTTTCCTAGCAGAGGAGCTTTTCTTTGTTTGCAGAGGAGCTGGTTTTGATGTGTAGTGACACTGTTCTCCACACAAAAATTCCGTATACAGAAAAGATTGTCTGCCAAAGTAGACACAGAAAAGAGGAGCAAGCATATCTCTCCACTCTTTCCAGGCACCTGATTGCAGATCCCAAGAAAACTAAATGTCCACGGCCAAATGGCCATTGGTCTTAAGTTGTCCTGAATTTGGACTCTGGCGTGCTTCTGCTGCAGTCAACACGAACTTTTCAGTGAGTCCTTTGACATAGAGTGTATGGACAAAAGCCTCATCTACATAAGTTTTGCAGACATGTAAACTGACCAATCCTCAGTTGTGAAGTAGAAAAATGTTTCACGGAAGATTTAGAATCTCCAAGGATACACTGGTACTGCAGTTGCTGTGATTGCAGTGTAGCACAAATGTATTGAGGTTGATTCTGCAATCTGTTATTGAAAGTCTCCAAATGTGGAAAGTCCACAACCCCCCAGATAATCAGCTCCAGTGCTTAACTACCTTACTATTTGAAGGCTTTTACTATTGACCTTACTTAAATATGCATTGATGAAGTTTATGCCCTTTGTTCCTTTTTCTTTAGACAAAATTGATGTGAAGCAGGGTATATTCCATTTTCCCTTGTAGGTGCTCTGTACACATTTTAAGAAAATTATTGCATTGTCTGTAATTTTATCTTTTCTAGAGTAAGCAATGCCAGTTCCTTAAACCTTGTCACACAGGTTAGATCTTGACCATCTTCTGTGTTACTTCTCTTAGACCAGTTTAGTTTAGTAATGACCCGAACTGGACAAGAGCCAGAAAAAATGTTCATGTATATTACACACAGCATTTCTGTTTCCACATCTCTGCGTGTGGTATTGCAATGCCAGAATGAGTTTGAGTCGTGTTAAGCTTGTGGTCCTGTTACCTTTGGTGATATTCCCGAATCATTTACTTAGCCCCTGTGGGTTTTTGTGATTGGTAAGTCCTACCTAACCCTAGAATTTTGACACTGTACTTAATCACTTGTATCCTGCTTATTCAAAACCATTTCTCCACTTTATCTAGATGTTTTTAAATTTTGAGCACATCCTTGTCTTGTTCTCTTAAGCTTTTTCTAGCTTTGTGTTCCCTGCAAATTTAACTAATATGCCTTCTATTCCTTTAGCCAAATCATTAGTCAATTATATGCTGGAATGCTACTCAGAAAAACCCTCTAGTGTGATAGTAAATCATCAGTAACTGTTTTCTGAGTAGAGTTAAGCAGTCATCTAGCAGGGATTTTTCTAGACTAAGTTTCCCCCAGCTTTTTACGACCATATTGTAAAGTTCTTTTTAAAAACACCTGCTGTGCTTTGCCTGCCTGTAGTATCTATGGCAATTTTGTACAGAAAAATCAGTCTGTGTTGCTGATTAGTCCTCCCCTTATTTTCATCTAGATATTAAAATTGTTTTTTTGTGATGGTATTTCTGGTGTAACTAGAAGTAAGCATTCTAGCTCTTTCCCCCCATTTTTAATGCTAATCGTTGTGTTTGTACCTGCTTACAAGTTCTGTTTAATGGTTCTGAGATTGCTTCAGTCCCTGCTCAGAGTGTCTGAGGGTGAGTTTGATCTGGTGTAGTATTCTGAAGACAACTAACTTGACTAAATACTTTTAAGCCCATGTTCTCCCATCACTGGTGTTAGGTCTGTTTTACTTCTGATCACAGCTGACCATCAGGTAATCAAAATATATTATTTTTCAGATACCAGTAGTACTTTACTAGCTCACTGGGGGTTCCAAAATACATTTTAGAAGCTGCATAAGTGTGCAGGCATATACCTACTCCAAGCTGGTGAGTCTGTGGCCAGATGGGTGACAGTGTCCAGCCTGGCTTTGATTTACAGCTAGCTTTGGTATATCTGCACTGCATTGCCATTACAGCAGTGAGTGAAATGTAAACACATAAATTTATCTTACATTAGGGAAAACTGCTTATATAGAAAACTTGCGAATAGAGTCTGGCTTAAAAAGTTTAGTATTGCTAAAACTGTTTATGCTGTACTAGTACCAAAAACATGCTGGCCCTCAAATGAAAGGAAGATTTGAAAGGATTTTTGTCTGATCATTTTTCTTTGAGTACAGAAATTCTCTCCAGATCTCAAAGTGAGAATTTGGCTCTTTAATTACATTTTATCCGCTTGTGATTACTGGTGATATAGATGACACCTCATCCTCTTACCATATTAACTGCTTCACTGTTTGTTGTACTTTACAAACCTTGAGAAATTACTGGACTCAGTGGAGCATCCATTTAGAGCAACTCCACATGGTTACTTACATAAGGGGCTTCTGGCAGCAAGAGGTTTAATGCTGCTGCATAAATATTGGGTAGGCAGCATGGAAAAGATATGACAGTACTTTGTACCTCAGATCCTGTTCAATATAAAAGAAGGATTTTTTTATTGAAGTAGGAATATTCACAGGAGAGGTACTGCAACACTGAGGAGTTAGAAAACTCAAATACCCAGCTCTTAAGTACTGTCTTTAAACTAGAGATCCTGAAGAATTTTGGGAGGAAGTGCTGTTATCAGCATTTTGTGCAGGTAGAGAAAAAGGTTGGGAAATTCCATCACTGACTATGGAGGTTGTTAAACAGCTACTGTTCAAGTTAAGACATTTTATGATCAGCAGTTCCAATAATGTTCATCGGGGAGTATTCAAGGAACTGCTTAAGAATGTCTCTGGACTGTTAATGTTGGTTTTTATTAATTGATACAGCGCTGGGAAGGCAAATACTGTGCCAGAATTTTAAATGGGATGGCTTCATAATTACAGGCCTTTCAGCCTGGTGCCAATCTCTGGCAAAAAATGGAAGACTGATATGGGATATTATTAGCAAAATAATCAGGAATAATGTAATATATGGCACTTCTTATTGGTTTATGGAAAATATATCTTGTTGGACTAACTCAGTAACTTTCTTCTGATATAAGAGGTTTGGTTGATGAATGTTGCAGTGCTGATGTAATGGACTTTCTTGGGGCATTTGTCATGGTACCACACAACCTTTGATTAAGAAATGAGAATAATGCAAATTCAACTGGGCACATATTAAAAAGACCGAAAACTGCTTATCTGGTAGTCTTAATATACAAAGTGGGAATTATTATCTAATAGGCTCCCTTAGGGATTGTTGGGTCATGCTCTGTTTCCCATTTCTTTTAATGACTGGAAAATTATTTTAAAAATAATTAATGGTAAATTTATGTAGGTGCAATAAAGTTTGGAACTTTGGAATAAAGTTAGTGTATGAAGTAATTAATAAATCATATACACCTCAGTAAAACTGAAGGTAAAACCTTGTCCTTTTCAGGGTAACGAGTTGGACTTTGATGGTCTTCCTACTCAGGCTATTTTATGGATCTATGATTCTAAATTACACTTTCAGAATGAATGACTGTATCCTGAGAAATAATAACTGAAAAATGTGTGGGAGATCATGATAGATAATTGGTGGAATGTAGGGTTTCACTGTCACACCAAAGGCCTAAAGAGACACTTCCAATAAGAATGATGGAGCTGTGCTACTCCTGTGTCAGTAGTGATGTGATAACTTCACAAAGGGCTGAGTCCATGTGAAGATACAAATTCATGTTTCCAAAAGGAATAGAGTTAGTGAAGGTTTAGAGAATGATTAATGGACTGGACATCCTGTGCAGCAAGATACTCAAGGACTTGAACATATTTAGTTGAAGAAAAGGTAATTTTTCCCAGCCTGTGTCTATATAAGGCACAGAATACGAGGTTGGAAAACTTCCACATAGCAGAAGGAAATAAAAAGGTGTAAAATTGGAAGTTAGGCAAAGGTAGACTCTAGGTACACATTTTTGTAATAATGGTAATAAACCATTGAAATTGTTTTTAAAAGATCATTGTGGGTTGTCTGTCTGGAGTTTTTAAAATCAAGATTCCTTGGGTTTAATTTTTTCTGGAAAATATATTCTACTTCAAGTAGGAATTGATTTAGGCTGAACCTATTTTTGTGTTATGGGAACAAACAATTGATCATCATTAGTACCGGTTTTGTCATCCCTAAACTGATTTACTCAAGACTCCCCAGTGGGATGCTGACAGGATAGTACCTGTTCTTACTGATTCCCAGCATAGGGTGTTTTCCTTCATACCACACAACTTCCTACTTAATAAGAAAAAGGCTGGAATTTCTTCCATGCTGAGTGTGAGAGGTTAAAGGGAGCGTTTTCCCCATCTCTGCACCTTACCCAGAAAGAGTTCTCAAGCTGTTCTTTGTGCTGGGTGAGTGCAGCAGTGTGGAAACCCTACCCACGGCCTCCCTGAACCTCAGTCTGTTGCCTCTAGACAGCTGATGTCACGCTGGGAAGGCTCTTCTTGGAAGCCAGGGCTAATCTCCCATTTACACTCCATATCAGATGAAGAATGTGCTTTCCTCAGTTCCCTTGGAGCCATCAAACCTTTTTTCATTACAATTTTTGGCTTTCCTACACTGCGCTGGCTCCCAAGTCATTACTTTCTTCTGCTGAGCGGGAAGTTTGTGTTTCAGATGCTGATTTTTCATAATGCATGTTCAATTTCAACTCCGAAGAATATTTTTCATTAATTATGAGTTTTTCTTTTTTTTCATTTTTTTTCTTTACTGAAATATTTGTATTTGTTAAAAAGTTCCTGTCGCACAGATCAGGAATTGTTTGCTGACACACAGAAAATGTGTACCACTGAAAAGGAAGGATATAAGGAAAGACTCTTCTGAGACCTGTCTTTGTGGGATCCCGAATGGGTGTCTGTCCCACAGCTCAAAAGGCCAAATCTTTATGTCCTTGCTCAGATGCTTGAATATGAGAGCTGCTCTGAAATTTTTCAGTCCAGCTGGGCCAGTTCCTGAGTGATTCAGTGTCACTCCTTAAGTCACTTGGTATTCTTTATGTTTGATGTAGTGTCATGTGGAGAGCCAGCACAAGGATCTCTGTATTTTACAGCATTCAACAGCAAGAAAGGCAGCCGTGCAGAGAAGCGTGTACATCACCTAGCTGATAAGAGAACAGATCCTGATTTGATTCCAGCACAGGCTGGTGGAGGGAGCTGTGATGGACACCTGCCAAGGGAAAAGCTGCAGGGTCACCAGTTATGTTAATACAGCTCTTCAGTTCATCTTTTCTTCTGCCGTTCTGAAAATGGCAAGACAGGATTAATAGCAAGGAAGTAACTTTTAAATAGCAAGGGTTTGTAAATGTCAGACTCAGAGTGTCAGGCTAGTCTGCCACAAGCAAATTCTGCTGCATTTTTCTTTTTGAATTTTCTATCGTTCACAAATAACCTGTGTTTCAGGCTCATGATTTAGTGGTTCTAGGCATATTCATAACAGAGATATTCATTTTGACTACAGAGAGGGGAAAAAGGCATCCTTTCTTCAAAGTTGCTAACAAAATAGTTATCTGAACATTTTGGGAGGTGTGGATGGTAATAGACAAAATTTGACTGAGGTTCTTTGACAAAGACAGAGTGAAAAGTTCACTGTGAATTTCAAAGTTCTTTAAAGAATGTACATCAGCGGCAATCAGGTTTAACAGGGTGAGGTATGGTGAGAATAATCAATTACATCTACTGCCTATGTGAGAAATGACTCTGCAAAACAAGTGATTAAAGTGCACCACTGGGCTCTGAAGCCTGTCTTTTGACAAACTGATTCTTTGAAAGCTGCCTTCTAGTTTGTCTGTGTCAGGGAAACCGGTTGTATTTTAGGATTTCTTTCATGTCTATATGATAATATAAGACTCCAGTGCAGGGGAAATATTTTTACTTTGGCTTTGGGCCAATTTGACTAATTGTCCCTGTTATCAAGAACAGTATAAAAACCTCACCGGATTAAGAAGAGGTTATTTTCAAAGCAAACATGACTGATACACTAACACAAGACTCAGAGAAAGACATGGGATTTGCACTTACAGATCTCTCGGTGCTTTTGTACATCTAATCCCACAAAATAAGCCTGCTCATTACAAACAACTATGTAAAAGAGATTCTGCGCAGTTGTGCAACTGACTAAAGCAAAAAAAAAAAAAGCTTTAAAGGACAGTTGTTACAAGTTTTCAATGATCACTTTTTGTTTTAAAGTGAATGCCTGATTCTCAGTAATGATGAATATTCATAATTTTCTGAAAGAAACACTTCCTTACTTTGTCAGGGATGTTACCTGGTCATGTAAACGAATGACTTAGACCAGGAACTTATATAATCTAATCTTTCCTAGGACTGTTTCTCTTTAAAATTGTCACTAGCACAGCCTCCCTACTGCTGTTTTCTCAGTTGTAATCTGGGGCAGAGGTGTGTGCATGTCATTAGCTGCACATGTCCCAGGGCCAGCAGAGAGTTATAAAGTCTGATAAAAAGCTGTTACTGACAACTCATCTTAATGGGGGATTTCAGATTCAGAAGGTAACAAGAGCAGATGTGATTAGGGGAAAAAACCAGTGACTAACAGACACAAACCCACAGAGTTATAAATACAAACAAATCATTGTGTTGTCCTTGCTTTCATCATGACAGACAACCTTTCACTACAACAATACATACACAGCAATAAAAGCTGGAAAATCCTGGAGCAGATCCTCAGCAGGGATAAATTCTCATAGCTCCATGACAACAGCATTGTGATAATTTATACCTGACAAAGGCCTGCTCTTTAAGGAACAACTCCACCTCTTTTGGGGTGGAATTCATCTTTTTGCACAGAGGTATTTGCCTCCTCTGGTGCAGGCTTAGCAAGGAAATCCTGCATGAAGGGTTGGAAGGCAAATAGGTCTTGTGCTGCTTTGCTGCATCAGAGTATTTCACCTGCTGTGTTGTGGCATTGTTCAGATGAACGATTTGGCCTCCAAAGAATTCCTAATAGGAAAGGCTTTGCTAACTAATGTGAAAGTCAGCTGGTGTCCCTTGAGATGCTATAATTAAGATACAGCAGATGTTGAAACTTTTCTTTAGAAGGTACTAGTGATTAAGAGATCATGTGTAGCAGACATATGCATTTGCTTAGATACAAGGGAGAAATAGGGATTATGTGAGGTCCCTGTTTCATGAGACAGGGAGGAGGATGCAGTGTGTGCTGGGAGATTTGTTTAGACAAGCTCATGGCAAAAGAATTAACTTGGGAAGTGTCTGGCTGATTAAGAGTAAAAACGATGCTGACGTGTGGAAGCTGGAGGGCATGTAGAGAATTTGTGCTTTGGCAAAAAAACTACTTGGTAGGTCCAAGGAGAAGACAACAGCCCAATTTTTTTAATGCATTCCCCTCTACTCACTTTATTTGTATTACTGCAGATCATCCTGCTTTGCTCTGTCACCAAATGCATAGATGGAGGCACTTTGGAGGAAAATTTGTGTCCTCTCTTTCTCTCTTTACCTTGGAAGCTCTCAAATCTCTTGTCATTCTCTGAAGTATGGAGTGATTTCCACCTGAATTTTTGCTTTCTTTTCTGCATTGTTGCTTGTCTGCTGTTTCCTTTTGCTAGATACCTTGCCTAGTGTGTATCTGCTCCTTGTGACAGGATGTCTCTTTCTGATGTGCTAAAAATCCTTCCAGCAGGTGATTCTGGAATACTGATGTTCAAGTCTCGGTGCCTCTTCATGAATGAGAGAAGGAAATTGCTGCTTAAGCAGTGTTTATGCAAACTTTGGTTCAAAAACTGAGTGGTGTTTCTGTTAAGGATTCAGAAAATGCTCTTAGACTGTATAATGTTGAAGTCTTTGCTCCAGTGATGGATAACGAGACTTTAATGTGTTCAATTAAAGCTTCACAATTCTTTTCATGGTAACAGACTGTGTTACCACCCTACGAGAACTGTGAAGTGAGTTAATAGTGATCAAAATATCTCCTGTACTTGCACCTCAGTTTTCTTACGTTACTGTCATGTTAGCTCTGCTGTCTTGCCTAAATTCCTGTTTAAAAAATTATGTTCTGCCCACCTTAATTGTGACTCCTTCCCAAGCACTCAGCACTCCTTTGGCTCCCTACTTACCTTTTAATTCTGCTCTAGCCTGTTGAACAGTTACTGTGAGCTGTCAAGCCATGAAGCTCTAGTCATGATTCCTATGTATAATTTACAAGTTAATTTTCACAGCACTTTCTTAAGACAAAAGGCAACACACGGGTTAGTCCTTCCCAATACTGCTGCATAATTTCAGATAAAAATCTGAAGAAGTAAGGCCAGCTAAGTGAATGTTTCTGGGAGCTGTATTGGCACTGTGTATTCAGTATGCTTTTATAGGTGTGCTAGTTGCAGTAAACAAATTTAAAATATTTGCAGAACCAAAAAACGTTTACAAAATAACATTACAAAACCTGTAATCTCTTCAAAGTGTGAACTGCAGTTCAATAAAGGTCTTG
The DNA here is from genome assembly GCA_013400975.1 of Atrichornis clamosus. Classification (NCBI taxonomy): domain Eukaryota; kingdom Metazoa; phylum Chordata; class Aves; order Passeriformes; family Menuridae; genus Atrichornis; species Atrichornis clamosus. The sequence goes on along the minus strand of WBMZ01003203.1, from coordinate 113,641 downwards.
ATCTTCTAACGAATTAGTAGAGCAAAAATGCTTTCAATTTTTTTAACATTTTCCCCCTAAGCACTGCAAAACACTTTAGAAGTTCTGATGAATTTAAATATGAAATATCATGATAATATGGGTTATCGTCATCTTCATTTGAGAGAGGCGTTTCAGAGGAAAGTTAAATGAGTTGGAGAGGAAACTTTGACACACTGACAATTTCAGCTTTGAAATCATCTTCTTTTTGAAATGTAAGATCATTTGTCATTTAAGTAAAAGAGTTGTTCTTAAAATACAACTTGCAATTTTCAAAAGGAGTCGGAAGAATGTTTATATAAGCCCAAAAGTACGTAACCATCTTGGGTATGGCTGAAGCCATTTCTTTAGGCTGGGGGTGAGTAATCACTTCCTGCAATCAATAGTTACAACCGGTTCTCGCTTGGCCCTCCTGTACGAACTGAATTGTTATTAGAAATAAAAGATGATTAACAGTTTCCTGTAAAAACATGGGTAGAGATGTGGTTGAACTTGTGTTGTTATCTCTTGAGACCTTTTTCTCCTTTGGTTTTTTTTTTCTTGAACTAGATTAGCATAATGGGATTTTTATCTATAACTAAGTCTCTTAAGCTGGAGGGAAAAGTTTGCCCACAAATGCAGAGCCTAATGACTGACAGAAGAAATACATCTTACCTCAAACCAAAGGTGCTTTTCTTGATTCAGTCAGGAACTTAACAGAGGATTAACAGTGTTGAATTTTAGCTTCAAGATCAAGTAAATTGCATTTATTCCTCCACCAGCTTGAACTTCCCTCACAATTTTAAATCTTAGTCACAAAGGAAAGGATATAATTGAGAAGAGACTGTATCCTCTACTTTCTATATTTCCAGAACAGGACTTGCCCTCCAGCTTTGCTCTGTGGCCTTGGACTTCCTCTGTAGCCAAAACATTGTCACAGAGTAAATTTATTCTGGTAATTGACCTCCTCCTTCTCTTCTTGCCCATATTTTAGCTTTATTCTCTGTAATAGCATGCTACAAAAAATTCACATCTGTAAGTGATTCTGCTGCAAGGTGCCACAGTGTCCTGCTTGAGTCACAAAGCAAAGCTGACACTGAGATACCTACGATCTTTTTTGGAGAATAATAAGGAAAATAAAAACAAAAATGTGGTTATCTAAGTCACTGATGAGGTTCATGTGGTGCTGTGCAACCTAACAACCAATATGAAGAGATCTTGAGAATCACAACCAGAGGTTTCAGAAAGAAGAGCAATTCTTTCTCTAGGAAGAAGAACACAGTTGCATATCTGGGAATAAATGTGGGAGATTGGAAAATTTCCTTTCTCCCTTATTAGTAACACTTGCAGGAGTGTTTTTTGAAGGAGAAACTCCACCTCTCTGAAGACCTTGATGTGCCTTTAAAGTTGACTCCTATTTCAGACCTCAAGAAAAGTTGGCACACCTTAAAGCCCCTGTAGTTTTTACAGCAACCCTTGTTGGTCTGAGAAAGACGCCAGCTCTGCTTCTCATCCCAGATGATCGTGGCCTTAACAGTATTCAACCACTGGTTTGTCAGTTTTAGTGGTGAGAACTTCAAGTACGTGGGGTTTCCACATCTCAGAAGTTACAAAATTCAAGCTTATTGAAAATCCGAAATGCTTACATGAAGAACAAGATTGTTTAGAAACCTGGTAAAGGTTTTAACTTCTGTTGTCATGGGATGAACTGTTCACCAGCCAATGTAAAAAGAATGGTGAAAAATCAATTCTGCATCTTCATCATATTCATCGGCATATCTGGAAATAATAAAAAAGGCCATTGATTGGACTTTGATGAGATGTTTCTGGCACTCAGACATGGATTGAATGAACAAGTTTATAGAGCTATAAGTTATATTTATAGACCTATAGTTCATATAAGCCAGATATCCAGTGTGTGGTGTTAATTTCACCTGAAAAGAGCAGAGAAATCAGACGTGGTGCTCTGCAATGCAGCTTTGGGCTGGAGTCACTTTTCAGGTCCTTTATCTATTCAGATTTCAGGGAACAGCTGTAAGGACAGATCAGCATCTAAACACACATTAGAGGTGTGTACCACATTGTGATGTCAACGCCAGCTCTAAAAGAATGGGATGGAAGTCACGGAAAGGAAATGGATTAGGGCTTCACAGGAACAAATAAGGCTGTGCTGTCTTGGGCTTATTGACCAGCTGTGGACTGGGATGGTCTGTTAACTTTCAACTGGTTGTTCTGTGATGTAACATTCAAGAACATTTCAAGGCAGAAAAATTCACATCCTTTTGATCATAAATCCTAAGCTTTTCCAGGCAGGGACCTGGAACATTTGCTGTTTTGTGAAGAATGAGGAACACATGGTCCTTTGTAAATAATAAATGATAAAAATAAAGCATGAGTAACCATGCTGTAAAAAGAGAGCAGCAAATGCATTGAGAAATATCAACTCTAGGACCGAGATTATCTAATGAGCTATAATTTATTATTTTTCATTCAACTTTAGAGTTTTAACTCCTAAACTTAGCTACCTAATTCCTAAAGGAAGGGCTTCTACAAAGTTAGGTTTTAAAAAAAATTAAAATATGGAATATATAGGATTTGTCAAAACCTAGAAACAATTAGAAAGAAGGTAATGAGAAAAATACAAAAACTCATAAAACAGTTTGAAAAAAGAACAAAGTTTGACTTCTGTCTGCTTACAGTCTATCAATAAAATTAATGATTTTTTGTGAGATGTGAAATTACTTATGCTCTGTGATAATATCAGATTAATACTGAATGTCTCTATCAGAGAACATGCAGTAAGTAAAAGTTTTACCACAGAGTAAAATGAAGTTTTGATCTGTTATTAGAGTTTGTGGCATGGGGTGTGAAATAGAATATGTATAGTTAATATGTATTTTATAAATCTTATTTTTAATATTTTTTCTATTATTTTGTAAACTAAGAAATTAACTTTATAAAGTATTCTCTGTCAGATGAGGCTTATGTGACAGCAGAATCATGAGAAATTTGTGCATGTTAAAGATGTATAAAACAAAGTCATACAATTCAGGAATTTTAGTTTTTAAAATTTTTTCCCAAGAATAAAACCATTTTCGTGTTTGAGGATCTTAGTTTTTTTGTTTCTTCACAAAGACCAGAGTTCTCTGTAGAACTGACATCTTTTATTGCAACTTCAAAATGAAATTCAGAGACTCCTGTCCTGTAAATATTTTATATAACCTAAGGACAGAACTGATCCTGTCCATGAATACCAAATACACCACTTCTTTCAGTAGTCACATTAACCACTTTTTTTCTTCCCATACTAGTATGTAATAAATATTTTCAGGATCATATTATAATAATATCATGATTAAAAAATTATTGATTTCTTAGACAATCTCTTTACTATAATAAATCTAGGTTGCTTATCCAAGCCTAGCTCTGAGCCCCAGCCTCTGAGTGATCCCAGGAGGCACAGAGCTCCAGAGACACTGCTGTGATAGGCTTTCACGTGGCACTCCTTGGTCTCCACTGTTTATTTCTCTGTATTTTAGAAAAATAGCACAGGAACTCAACAGTAGGAATTTGGCTTCCTGCTCTTCCAGTCTATCTGTCTTATCTCAAGTCACCTCCACATACATCCTTTTATTATCGTTTTCTGCACCAGAAAGAACATTCAGTTTTTATTATTCTGCCACATCCTATTGGCACTTCATGAATTTATCTTCCATGTCTGGTGACACGTGTGTTCCATGTGAAGCAAGGTGTGTATCTATCAATCTATCAATCTGTACATCAAAAGAGGAGAGAAAGGGTAAAGGAAAGAAGAGAGTGATAGGCACGGGAAATAATTATATTTTTTGTGACAAACTTTAGCACATTATTTGTAGGCATATCTATTCCATTAAATCTTGACAGGGGGAGATGTCAGCAGCATTTCCCATAACTGTTTGTACCCACAAAGTGATCCACACTGCAGATACTCCACAGCACCTGATGATTTTGAAGGCAGATAACAGTGCAGTGATGCTCTATTTCATCATGTACAAGTTCCCCATGCAAATTTTACAACAACAGCTTTAAGAATTTGCCAGCAAATTCTCTATATTTCTGTGCTCATACAAGACCATAGTAATGGTGGAGAACTGCTTTGTTCTGTGAAAAGTACTTCCAAGTAATGGCTTTGCTCATAGTGACAGGCAGTTGTGATGATCCAGAAATAATTCTCAGCAATGTAAATTTTTTTGCAACAATTAGCTGGAGTCTGCAAAATTCTTCACTGAGGGTTAGAACCAGAAAAAGCAGAGCTGACTAATGGAGCAGTGTGTAAGAAGTGATATAGAGGTCATCTACCCATAGAGAACTAGAAAATGGTGTTCCACATTCTTTTAGCAGAGCAGCATTTTAGAGAGGAGCCAGGTATTTTTCCATCAGGCTATATTTAATATTCCATAGCATGAGTTTGTCTTCAGAGCTTGAAATGTCTGATTATGGGAGATACTTAGATATTTCACTGTCTCCCACCTAAAGCTGGGAACACTGAGAATGTGCAAAACCCTTGGCAGCTGCTGCCATCTGACAGGAGAGTGCTTGACTTGTGTGTGTGATGGTCAGTGCTAGAGGTGAGCAGTGTCAGACAGCAAAATGGACCCACAAAGTCACGCGGTTGATTTTCAGTCCCGTCCTTGCCTACAGCTGCTTTTCCTATTTTATCTTAACCATCTACCACAGAGCCAGGGCATGGCTCTTTTCACTGTTGGGAAAACTGGCAAGATAGACCCTAAAAGCTGAAATAGAATGTTGCCTTGGACTGCAGGAAAGTTGCAGGGAGCTGCCTGGATGTACTGGTGGATTTTAGAAAACTTAATGAGCAAGAATCACTATGACAGCTATTTCAGTTGTAGACAGGCTTGCTCTTTACACCTTACAGCCCCAGAGCTGTACCTAAAATAGCTATTTGCATGTTCCAGGCAGGAAGTATATCTGAGTTTGGTGATGAGGTGAAGGGCTGTCTTTCTTGTCTGTTTTCTCTGATTTTGCTGCAAAGAGGTGGGTCCTGCTGGACACATGGCTCTAGCACGGTGTCCCAGTCCCCAGCTTGGTGATAATTGGTGATCATTTCCCTGCTAAGGAAATGAGTAATAAAAATAGGGTGAAAAAGGCAAATGAAATAAAAATGGTAAGTGTCTTTGGGAAAATTATAGCCAAAAGACCAAAAAATTAAATATGTGGGAGCTTATTAGGGTTCTCATATTTCTTTCTTACAGTGCAGGGACACAGAAATCAGGTATGAACTAGATGTTAAACTAATGAAGGTTAAAGCCAGCAGTTTTAGCTGATCTAATTTTCCATTGCATAATACAGAAAATTTCTCTTTTGGGGGTTTCTTCTGAAGGTGAGCAAGCAAAGTGGAATGAGCTGTGTCCCTGAAGTTTCTGAAATGTCAGACCTTGAAGGCTTCATATACCTTCCTCTAAGATGTACAGTGCTATAGAGGCTCCTTCTAATAGCAAATACCAGAAGACGTGAATGTAAAGTAGAAAGTTTTGTTAAGTAACTGAAAGTTAGAAAATCGTTCAAACTTAAACAAAGACTAAAATTGCAGAAGAGTGAATGTAATTAAAGGGAAGATCCTGCTCTGTGGTATGCCAAGTACAAAACCAAATCTGAATGCCAGACCTGTTATTTCATGCAAATAAAACAATGAGAGGTAATAGAAGAGTTCAACCATGAAAGTCAGGAAACAGAATTAGAGATGAACCAGAGAGAAAAACAGGACCCTGTAAGGAAGCACAATAGAACACAGATGAAAAGTGATTATAAGCCAAGATAGTCAATAGTATAATGGTTCTGAACTAAACAAAATCTGGAAGGAGACAGTCTGGAAATTGCAGTAGGTTTCATAGTCCTTTTCTCTGTGAAGGATGTGACTAATACAGTAACAAAGATGTTACTTGAAATGATTAAGATTCTAAGGGCAAATCTGTTTTCTAATGTGCCTCAGTGTTTACTTGTTTCTGCAGAAGCAAGTACAAATCCAAACCAGCCTGTGAGCAGGAGACTCAACTGAGCAGGAGACTCAGCAAGGGCAAATGTTTTTGTTCTCAGTGTTAACCCAGCATTGTGGCTCTGAAAATGCTCTGTTAAGATATTTTAGCAAAGGGGCCAAGGAACATTTCTGGGGCTAATTATAGAATAACTTGATCAAGACAAGTCCCCTCCTAATCAGCTGTGTTAGAGACAGACTAAGGATCTGCATTACATGGGTTTACAGAATTATCTTTTCAAGCCAAGTGGAATGGGAAATCAGACAACCTGTTCAACATAGGCTAGAAAACCTCATTTAATAATTCCTGTATGATGCCTACAATTATATAAGTATATACATATATGATTAAAGCCAGAAAGTAGTTATTTGAAAATAACAGGAGGAGGAAGAAGCCACCTGCAATTCTTGACTCACAGGATTGCTGTGAGCCATCAGTCTGGTGCAGCCATGAAACAAAGTAAAGAACAACTTGAGATGTATGTCAAGCAAGAAATCTCCAGTGGAAATGTGAAAGAAATGTCATTTTAGAAGGCATTCGAGAGATTTGATTTGGAAAATTGTGAACAATTCTTATCACTCAGGTTAAAAAGAAATGAATTCCAGCCAAAAGATATCATTGTTTTTAAAAGGAGGGCAAAAGAATTGAGCTGCCAAAATGAAGTGTTGCCATGGTTATAACTAAGCTGCTCTGGACTGGTGTTCATCTTGGTGTGGCAGCATTAAAGTACCAAGAAAGAACTGTCCTCTACTAAACTCAGCAGCATTGCCAGCCAAGCCAGAAAACACCATATACAGCGGTGTGAGCTACATACAAATACATTTTGCTAGTATTTTTTCAAGTTATAATGGATATTTATGTCACTGGTTATAATCTCTGTTCCCTTCTAAATTTCTGTTTTACCTTCAACCATTTATTTGATGTAACCAGTCCTAAAATAAATGCAATTTACTTCATTATTTTTTCATGCAAGTGAATATGCACAAAATAAGTTCACACACAGTCCAGAATACGCAATAACTCTGCATCAGGAGACTTGGCATTGGCAGGACTTTAAAACTGTTCAATACTCGGTAGCTACTTTTTGTGACAAAAGAACATGATATGAGGTTTGAAGACTTCTAAAAAGCCTAAATGTTTCTGAATGCAGACAAAATTTGAAAAACTGCAGTAAGTCTCTTAAACTTCCCAGTTCTTAGTTTCCCTGTCAGTTAAATGGAGTTGCAATTTATGACAAATTTTCTGGCTCCAGTGGGTCTTCACTTATACTCAGAGTTAGACAGGTTCTGAACAAGACCCAGTGATTAATGTTTCAAGAAAAGAAATAATTGCCAAGTATTATTAATTTAATTTCTCTACAGTATTTATAGACATTTTTCATAATTCGGAATCAGAGTCTTTTTTCATATAGAAAAGCTATGCAGGAGACAGAAGTAATGACATACTTCACACACATACCTTCTTAATGTATGCAAATTATTGTGTTTTTAGAAATTACACACAGCCACTGCAATCTTACAAAACCCTGTAAATTAAAATGAAAGAAAATTACTTTAAAACAGCCTTGTTCATTGAGCATTTATCTTTCTACTAGACAAGAATATAAAGTAAAAAGGAACTCAGAAAAGCCAGAGGCATGAGCAGAACTTCTTATCATAACAAATGATCCAACTACTTATGAGATGCTAGTTCTGAAAATCAATGAATAGTGACAATATCTTTTAAGAAGACTGCAACACTTAATATTAAGTTTTCTTATCTTCCTAAGGACCAAATCCTGGCTCTTGGAAAAATCACTGAGAGTTTTGTTAATGCCTCTAATGAGAGCATGATCAAACCTCAAGAGCCAAATTTGAAAGCATGTTAGCTTTTCTGAGCGTTTACTGTGAGCAAGTTCAAATCAGTTGCATCACACTATGGAATAAAAATCTATACTTGCATTTGTCTCTTTGTGTCTGTGCATGCATGTATAGAAGAACATTCAGTTCTAGAAAATATAATAAGTTTTCAGTCCAGAAAGCTAACGTATTTTGAACAGCAAGGGGAGCTGGCTCGGCAATCAGTTTAGCTCTCGTTTGACATCCGATTGCTTTTGTCAGTTTTAGCAGACAAAGGTGCCACAGAGCAGTTTATTGCTTCTTTGACACAAAATTATCATTTTTAGAAGCTGTGCTTGTGACGTTGATTTTATGGGAGGAAGATGTGTGTCTGGATTCTGTTCTTGTGGCTTCTCTGTTTATTCATGGATAATGTCTGAAACACTATCAGATTGGAAGAACTGACTTTATATAGCTGTATACATATGGGACAATAAACTACTTGTTTTATTTTCAGAAGGCTCTTTGAGAATTTTGAGAACTAATCGAACAAAAACTTTTCAGTGAAGACAGTGTTGTTTGCAGCCAGGGAGGAATCAGAGATACTTCTTGGTGTGAACTGCTGCAGAGCCAAAGCTCTCTTTCATGTGCCTGATGTTATATAAGAATGATGTATTTCAGAAAGGCTACAATGTTTAAGTATGCAGCACAACATGGGAGAAATACAGCATGATTAAAGAGGGATCACTATTTTGTAAACAAGTTGTGGGTATCATCACAGCCTTTGCAGCAGTTAAAAGGTTATAATGCTCTACAGAGATGTAGGGAGGTTGTTACATAAGGAGAAACTGCTTAGTGCTTTTGCTCTGTTTGTCAGTCTGTGTATTTCCTCTGTTGCTGCATCTGTACAGAACTGCTCAGAATATGAACTGATTTTTTTTTTGCTTTCACTCTTTTATAGCTCTAACAGGACCCTGTGGGTGACTGCACTCTGCAGTTCAGGGGTCTAGCTAAAAGATTGCTCCTGGCTTAAGGACCATGAAATGGGCATGGATGTATGTAATTGGTTGGTTTGCATGTATAAAAATGCAAATCAGAAACTGCTCTGCTTTATGCATCATTCTTTGTCCTCAGAGAGGCTTTTTATCATTTGTAACTTCCTCCTGAGGAGTGCCCCACATGCATTTCTTAACCACATACCCTGAAGCAAAGAGAGATGCCCAAGAAAGGATGGGAATCAAGAAACATTGAACAACTCCAAGCTTTCCAGGAACTTTTCTACATGGGGAATCCCTGCAGATTTTAGCATAGATTTCTTTCGCCAGAACAACAGCCGCACCCCATCGTGCATTTCTGAAGCTGAATATCAGAATATCCAGATAGAGCTGAGCTGCTGCAGACAGTAGATATGTGTGTGTGAGGAGCACAGGGTGTGGTGTCACTAAAGGCAGGTTGCATTACAATCTGGCTGGTGACCCAGAGTCTACAATAACTGCTTACCAGGTACAATATGCTTGTTTCTAGTAGCTTGGTAGCCAGTGGAAATCAGAGATCAGAAACTGTCGTTTTGAAAGAGCAGAGAGTAACTGAAATCTACCTGAGGCTGGTTCACCTGAGGACTTTGTGCTTCCACTCCTTCAGCAGCTTAATACCCAGTGCACTGAAATGCCACATTACTGTTCGTGTCAGTGGGAATTACGTGTGCAGCAATGAGAAGTCAGTGTTACAAACATGGCTTTCAGAGTGGCCTTCTGGTTTTGGTGGGTTTTTAATCTTACTTAGTATCCATGGACAAAGTTAAAATTTTTTTCTGCGTGAGTTTCAAAAGCAAGGAAGTAATATCCAGCAGCAAAGGCATCACACGAAGAGTCAGGAAATTGCAGTTCCATTCCAGCTCTGTCACTGATTTGCTGCTGTGTGACTTTAGACAAGACATCCAGCATAAAATTCAAGTGAGTGCATTCACCTGAAACAGTGATCCTAACTCCCAGTGCAGACTGAACTAGTGCAGGCACTGGGGTTTAGGGCATAATTCATTTCACCCTAAAGCAGATATCTGAATCCTACTTATTTCTCACAGAAATAAAAGGGTGGTTTAGCATTAGCCTAAAGCTGCTTAAAGCTATGTGAGAGAGCCACATCTCAGCTCATACAAACTGTGTGACATTCACCAACATGTATGATCAGTGTCACAGACAGTGAAGATCTGCTTGGTTAAATCTAAAGGAAAAAGAACACTGCATTCTTGATTTTCCACTTCTTGGCAAGTGCTGTAGCATGTCTCTGTAATAAAAATGACAACATTGCAGAAAGAGTGATTTTGTTTTATCGAGAGGCAATCATTGGACACTTACATTCTTTAACATCAAGGGCTTTAAGTAGTCAATTTTACTAATGCACAATAGATGGAACCTGCCACCAAATTTGAATAGTTACACTTTGCACTTATTTTGTCCGGCTAAATAAGATTTATGGGAACAGAGAATCACGGATCAGATGTTTACATTATTGAATATGGATGGATTGTGAAAACAATTTCCAAACTGATTAACAAATGAGTGCAATATGATGAGTAATATTTTATGAGTGTCTGTGATTTCAGAATACAGTTCTCAAATTGCTGGCATTCCCAATTGTTCTGGGGGAAATTGCTTAAAAAAATAGGAACTATAAGTCAAGGCTCAAGTCTTCCAGAGATTCATCTGACTGCATGTCTTGTATTGGTGAAATCCACTGTGGCACAGCTTGTCCCATAAGGTTTTTATAATGAAAATAAGAAAAGTTTCCACAATCTCATAATTTCCTAAATTTATAGGGACTTTACCAGTTGTGCAGCATATGAATATTCAGGTCCCTTCCCCAATGTGTCAGAATATGCTATGAATAATTTATATCTGTAGACTGAAGTTTTGTCCTTTCAGCTTTGGAAATGTATGCATCAACACAGACGTCTCCATTTCCTGGTATTGAAACTGTATCCTAAATACCCTTTGTTCTAAATTGCCAGCTTAGCTGAGGAGGCCCAGGACACCAACATATACATGCACTTGGTGATGTTTTAATAGTGGGTGGCAAAAGGAAATTTAATGCTTCATGTAAATTGTTATTTGCAAAACCAGAGTCTTTCCTATGCTTGGTCTCTGCAGCAGAGAGTGGCAAAGATGTTATTTATCCAACAAGCTGAAACCAGGCTCTAAAGCACATTAAGAAACATGGGGAAATATTGTTGCTTTCTAGATGAAGTTTCTACATTCAATTCTCTCCCATCAGACATGATCTGGACTGTTTTATCACTTTTTTTGTCTTTATTTCTAGAAACATGTATTGGTTTCATGCATAGACATTCCTGTCTCAAGACAGTATTTAAGTGGGAGGTATTTGTGTACTTGTATGTGTGAAAATAGATTGGTGCCATACTATACAAGTGAGCTTTAATTGTAATTGTAATTGTAAGATTAAGGTTCTAGTAAGGTACTACTTGTAATAGTCCTGTCTTTTCTTGTTGCTCCTAGAGAATTATATAGGTTATATCATATTTTATTCTGCATTTAATTTTGGAGTTAATTAAGTTTTCTTTCAAAAGAATTTGTCATAAACTTGTTTACAAGGAAAAATAGTTTTTAGGAGAGAACTAGAAGAATGGTCCAGAAGTTCTCTTCCTTAAATAAATGTAACATAAGCATTGTTACAATAATTTCCAGTGTGCATAAATTACCTGAGCATCTGTGGACTATTTTCTTTCCTGGTTAGCTCACCTGCACTTTCAGTTGCAATATTGTATTTAACAGCACAGAGCTTGATTTTCAATCCATACAGAAACCTGCTAGGCATTGCTGAAATCACAGTTTTATTCTGATAATAGAAAACAGCCAAATCATCTCAACGGACTACTGAATATTTGTTTAGTTGAAGACACACATGCTGATTTCAGGTGATTTAAAGACAGAACGTTTTCATTTAAAACACAAATAGGTTGAATGAGGATGAAGCCTTTATGGTATTATTCGAAACACTGAGAGTGTGACTGCAGTCTAACCTGAAGGCTCAGAGCCCACAAGTCAATTAAAATGATGACTGTAGTTTTCCATCTGGACACTGTTGGGAGGGCTGCTGCAGCCCAGGCGGCCGTGCAGGGTGCTCGGGTGGGGGCTGACCCAGGGACTGGCTCTGCACAGGCCAGCACACACGAGGAGGAGGCCACGGCCGAGCCACCCCACCTGGATTCACGAGGGGAAATCACGTTTGACAGCTGCTCCCACGGGGTGCGCATTCAGTCCTGGGTCAGGGTACACCAAGGCAAAGGTGGCCACAGTGAGCACACGCGAGGCTTTTGCTGCCAGGTTGTTCCCCCGGGCAGGTTACCCACACTGGGACGGGCCCGGTGCAGCTGGAGCCCTGGGGGAGGATTTCTGTGGGTGTTACCGGGCTTGTCCCTCGGAGCCCGGGGCAGCAGCGAGGAGCAGTCCCGAAGCAATCGAACGAGGAGCAGCAGCTCCAGCTGCCACACGCTGCTGTGCGAGCCAAGGGTTCAACCTGAGCCAGTTCTCCTGCTTCCCTGCCCTTCTCCTCTATCCCACTGACCAGCTTATTCAGATGGAGAAGCCAGGAAGGGCAAGGTAGGTGTGCCTCAGTCACACATCTTGGCTCGGGCTAAAGAACAGAGGTAGTTGCTGGAGAAGGGAGATGCATAATCTTGGAGGTTTTGGAAGGATTTTACCAGAACTGAGAAAGGAGAACAAGGCTTGTGGGGGAAAGCTCTGACACATATCCAATTTGAGATGTCTGGAGGATCACAGCAGCTTCCTTTGGATTTACCCACGGAATCTGGAGAGTAGCTTAATGCTTTCTGCTGTGTGCATGTTCCATTTTTATCTTCCTGCTCTCTGCTTAGGAAATTTTTTCTACTGTATACTTCCTCTTCTCACTGTTTCTCCTCAGGTTTGCAGTTTTTCTGTTTTGAAGTGCTAAGTAAGGATGAAAATGCTACAGTATAATTTGTATTTATGAAACTGCTGCAGGTGTGAGGGGCTCAGTGGTCTGCACAAGGATAAATAACAAACAGTTTGACGAAGAGGAGGAAACCAGCATTTAATCTCTGATATAAGGAAACTATTGCAGTCTGGCTGGTGTGTTAGCCAGTCTGAAGCCCTAGAAAAATATAAAGGAAATATAAGTGAGAATTCTGTACTTAATGGATTTGATTGTTATTGCTTCCGAATTGATTGTTGACTCTCCAGATGAGATCAACTGTGTTTCAATCATTGGAATATCACACATCTGACAAACAAAGAAAATTGAGATCAAAAACTTTGATACTTGAAAACACCTGCACAGATAAGTTTTCTCTATATTGTTATACAAAAATACCTTTCTGCACTGCCTGCATGGTGGTTCTGAGGCAGGTGTTGCCCATCTACCTGGGTGAGGAGGAAAAAAGGAAATACTGCATGCCTAAATGTTCACTTTCCTTCAATTTCATGCTTCAAATAAGGCAATTTAGGTTAAAAATTCTGTGTAAACAAGAGGCCGCACCCAATCAGAGAAGGTTTCCCTGTGTGAGATTTTCTGTAGGCTGCAGATCAGTTTGCCAGTTCTCAGCTGGGTGTTTTTGAGCAGGATCAGAACTGCCATCTTTTGCAGCCCATGACATTTGCAGTGACTGTGCCTGGGTGGCTTGGGCTGTGGGAGGCTCCCCGTTGGCAGCAGGAACAGCCAGCAGGGCTGGGAGCATCTGCAGGAGGGTGGGCAAAGCTGGCACGCCACAGTCTGCTCCAAGTCAGCTCATCCCGACAGGGAAAGGCTGTTCTGAGGCACATTCAAACCACAGGAGGCAGTGCCTTCCCTTAGGACCCTTCCTTACCAACCTACTTAGATGATGCTCGAATACAGAACTTCTACCCTCAGACTGCTTCTCTTTGCAGAAGGGTATGTGCTTCTTTGATATCTTGTTATCTAATACCCAATCTCATATCCTAGGCTCTGTAGTTAACAAAGAAATCACACTTTGAGACAAAGTTGTTTACTTAAGTCTTTGTAATATTGACAGTGTCTGAATAAAAGTGAAGGAGTTTCTTAATAAATTATGTAACTGTGGGATTTTAGTTTCAAATTCCAGTATCTTAGAGATACTGACTTTTTCTGAAACAATTATATTTATGTTTGCAATAGAGACCAGGTGCTCTGCATAGTCTGAACCTCATCCAGGATGCAGTAGCTCTTCCTGGTATGAAGAAGGATCTTTTTTCTTGAGTCAGGGCATCAAATGCATTTCTGATGTGATGGCTCACAGTAACAGGATGGTTTCTCTATCTTTTTGGTTTTTCTGCTGCAAGACCCATGTAAGGGAGAGAGGGCAGGGCAACGAGAAAACATTAAAAGTGAATGAACACATTAAATTCAGAAAGTAGATTTGAAACTTCAACAAGGGCATGACCAGGCCAAAAGCTGTTGAATGGAAGATATGAGTGGGTAGATCTGCAACTGGAGCAAGTTGTCATAGGTAAGTTTTCATTTCCATGTGGGATAAATTATTGCAGTTGGGGTGAGAGCCCTGGAAACCTCAGTTCCCTTAAGTTCCTATACTAACAAGTTTTTTTGCTTTGGTCCAATATGTTCTGAAATTGGACAGAACTCAGGTATATTCTTCTGTCATATAGGAAGAATGTTTATTTCCCTTATGCCTGCCACAGCCATACAGCTCACTAAACCCCTCTAGATTTGTCTGCACCCAATGAGTAACATTTGCTTTTTGTTGAACGTAACATTTGCTGTTTGTTGAACGTTGGTACAACTGAATGGAGTTGTTCAATGTTTTGCAGGTGTAGCTGGAAGTAGAATAAATCCACTGGACTTTTTGGTCCCTTATGGGTCTCCTTGTACCAGCAGGAAAGAAGATCAAAACGGTGAAATGAAGACAAATAAGCCTGTCTGTCAAATAAATGATACATGACATCCATACTTGAGAACCAAACCTAAAGCTCTCATCCTCTTTGCTTCTGATCTCTAAATTTATGATAGTTTGACAGATGGAAAGGTCACTGTGCAGGTTTTATTTAAGAGGTTCATGCCATGCTAGCTTTTCTGCCAAGGGTAATAAGTTGCATTAAGGAATGTGCCAGAAAGAACAAATCTGCCTTATTTATAATTAGCCAAGTTCTAATTATTTCTCCTAAATGGGCAGTCAGATAATAATGTGTAAACATAAAGTAAGCACAGAATTACTGCACAGTGGATAGTTTCCTCCAAGCTGTATAAGACTTTCAGGCTTTACCATGGTACAGAGCAAAACCATTCAAATTGGGCAGAACACAAACCTGTCCAAATTTTAAATCATCCGGTTTTCCCTGTCATGCAAAGGAATGATGGATTCCTTTTCCACACTAATTTACCTCAAGCACTTTGTGCCATGGGAAATGGATCACCAGTGCACAGACCTGGTACTAATCACTGTGAGAAAACCTCTAAATTTTATCTTCATCTCCTGGCAGGTTGACCAGACCAAAACACCAGCAAAATATAATAAATGCTAGAAAAGTGATTTCTGGTTAAAGAAAGCTGGCTGAAACACCTCATGTACTTAGTGAAGTTTTGTAAAAAATATTGCATTGGAAAATTGATGAACACTTGAAAAACTGATACCAGCTGGAATTGATTCCTCGTGAAACCTGGCCTCAGTGATTACAAGTGTGGCAGTCCATGATGCCATTAGTGAGATGACTCTGTGGGTTGCCCCTGCACTCTCTCCCTGCTGCTAGAAACAGACACAGCTGTCTGTCTTTTCTGGATTTCACACGAATGGAATGTAAAGTTTATCACTAATCTTTTGCAGTAGAAAGTTAAAAATGAAAAGAGTTACAAACGTGGTTCCTGGAGCTGCCCAAAAAAAGTGTGCATGAACACAGCAGAGGTACCTTGGCCAGCAACTCTTTTTCTTCCCACGTGCAAAGGAGTGAGGAATGTGGCAGCAATTGGAGAGGATCAAGTGTCAGAGAAATGAAGAGGATTGCTGAGGGAGCAGATGAAGGCTGCTTGTTGTGGGAATTGTGTGAGAGCCACTCTCTCTTCCTGTGCAGTTCTCACAGGCTGCTCCTTCCAGAGCCTCAGGTAGGACTAAACCCACAGGTGGAGCTGAGAAGTCCTTTTTGTTGTTCATCAGCTCTCGGGTGCTTCAGTGCAACCCTCACATGCAGAATCATCAAACACACTTCTAAAGGCCTTTCCTTGGGCGGTGACATTTTCATTCTGGCGGTTCTTGAACCTTCTTTTACTTCTTGGAACTGAGAAAAAATGACAGCTGCATGCATTTAAATTCCCATCATAAAAGGTGGAAAAGATGCAAACAGTAAAGCCTTATTAATTTCAATACAATCATTTATACTGTAATAATGACATAAATAAGCCTCTTCAAAGGATTTGGGGCAGGTATCTGGAAAAACATTCTGTCATCTACCTTTGATGAGAGCTTCAAGGCAAATAATAAATGAGCAGATGAAGCTTTCTGTAGAAAACTGTGTTTTCAAACATGTCCAAATAACTTCTTCAGTTCCTGATAGCAGTGTGCTAAAAGCAAAAGCAGATCATTAAAAATAGAGAAGGTACTTCCAGATTAATAGGGCTGGCTACAAAAATCCTCAAGTTTCTCTTGGGAATTGCCAATGGATAAATTAATGGCTCCATTTCCAGTGAATTATCATCAGACTAATTTCCCAAGCAGTGAAAATAAAAATAAAACCCAGAAGAATGTAATTCCTTGAATTGTATCTTTCTTTCTTTCCTGCAAATTCTGTCCCAAGTGTTTTTCCATATTATATTAAATGATAGACTAGTTAGAGACACAAAGAAAGTTAGCTGGAAAATGTAAATGAAGGAAAAGAAATATGTTGAATTTGAGGAAGCCATGACTCGAGGCAAAAATTTCACTAGGATTTGAAAGAATTCCTGAGTTAGGTATAAATGAAAGAGTTCTTATATGTCTTGAGTTACAGAAAGGAGAAACAACTCTCTCGTCAATAACAGCAGGATTGTGGGGTGATTTAAGACAAGATTCCCTACCAGGTAATGCAGAGTACAGGGGCGCAGGGATTCAAGCTGTGCTGTACAGTCCTCACTGTAGCTTTAGGCAGACACTCAGACATCCAAATAATAACAGCCAGAGGTTATCCAAGCCCAGGGATAGCTTTAAAACTACTCTTATTTTCTCCCTGAGAGTCTGCATGGTTTTAATTCCTGAAACCTGGGAAAAGATTCAGGAAAGACCAGGGCAAGGAATTTCTTTCAGTAGGGTATATTTTATTCACTAGCTGGAGGGATCAAACATACCGTTTCTCAGAGGCATTTAACTTAAAAAAATCACTAGTTATGAATGCAGATATTATTTACAAGAGATGAAGGGAAATCATGATTTGAGCCACTGCTGAATTTTTAATGTTTCAGATTCAAACTGAAGCAACCCATGAACGAATTACTCTGGTAATGATGTTGTGAAAATGAACTGGAAGTTATTTATGGACAGTTAGTCAAATTCAAAAGGATCAGAATAGGAAAAGGACCACTTGAAAATGCAAATCCATTTAGGTTGAAAAATCAGCTAAAAAAATCAAATTATTCTTGAGCAAACACCATATTTTAAGAACTTCTGTAACTTGATTGCAAGAAAATTACCCCAAGGTGTAAAAGCAGATGTGTGACTAAGTGTCTTTCTGTCACTAAGTGTCTTTCTGAGTCAGGTCGTGTAGAAATACAGAGCAGAAATATAATCAAAATATTTAGATTTCAGCAGGTAGAGCAAGGGTTGTTTAGTGATGTGAACTGTGCTAACAGAAGGTGAAAAGTTTTCAGAAGAGGAGTGTTCCATAGGACAATAATTGCTGTCATTACAAAATTAAATCCCGAACCTTTTATTTGTATTCCAGATATCTATTTTTGGAGGGAAGAGATGTGGCTGTTTTATGGAACAGTAGAATCAAGCAATTGGTTTGAGCTGGTTGTGAGGGAGATTTTGAGAGAAAATTTCTCCTATGTGACTTTTTAGTTCTGTCTCCAGTCAGCAGATATTATTCTCCTGCTTTGGAAATTGTTATTACCATATATAATAGAACATGTTCTTACCTTAGTTCTGCTTCTGTGGTTTCAGGCTTATCCTGCTGAAATCACAGGAGTAAATTAGAACTGTGTTTGTAACAGTATATTTTTAATCTGTATTCACGCAGTTGATGTGCTGAGTAAAATCCTTGCTCAATTACAACTACAGAGAATTTTGCCAGTACTTTTAATTGATTCAGGATCCTGTCCTGTGTTCCTTCTATAGAACTGCACGGAATATCCAGGTGATCCAAGTTTCTTTTCAGTATGGAACTGAAAGTCAAACACTGCATCCATTCCAGGACTAAGGAAGTGCATTCTCCTTACTGAAATATGATTTCCCATTCTATGGATGGCTCTGTTTTAATACAGAGACCTTTGTTTCATCCCATATTTGAGATGGGTTTATTTGCAATTTGGGTTCACATGGGGCTGCTCTAGGCCCCTGAACATCCCTGTGAATGATTGCATTCATTAGCACAGGAGCTATATATTTTCTGGAAGCAACTTTGGCAAGAAAGATTAACCAGTAAAGAAGACTTTTGTTATTTTTTCCCCTATTATGAACCTCCATTTTACAAATAAGGCATTTAGACTTAGATATTCCTGAAAAATTACAATCTACTCCTTAAGATACCAAATGTCAATTAATTCCATGTAGTTAAAACACTGATTTATGTTCTGAAAGTGAGTCATTTTCCATTTAGCTACAGAATACTGCACTTTCCACTTCAAAGAGGAGAAATAGTTCACAGTAAATATTATCTTCCCTTTAAATTTTTTTACTGATAGCATGCCTTGAATACAAGGACTGTGCAGTTATTTAATCCATTTTCTAAATGAGGTCTATCTAGTAGACATATCTGCACAATATACATCATAAAAATATTAAACTCAGTGAAAGATTATACAGCATATAAAATGCAGTAGCCTTTTTATGGCTGACTTTGAATTTGCAATCAGCCAAAACATCATTAGCTATCTTAAAGTCTTGGACACATTGCTGATGAAGAGCTAATGAAAGGGATGAAATTTGAAGAATTATTTGATTATCTTGTATCAGCTTTGATGGATTATTTTCCTGCAGAGTTTAAAATTTAGGGAGAAAAACTCCTATATCTGAGCTGTGAAACCATATTTTCCTTGATCCTCTGACATTTTTTCTTATAATTAGTAAAAGACAGGCAATCAACACCCCACATTTTCAATTTTAATTTGTAGTCCAGTCATACCCTCCCCCTCTTCTATCTCTAACTAATTTCTGCCTCTGTTATGTTGTTGTTTTGGGGGCTTGGCTTTCTTGTTTTTTGTGGGTTTGTTTGGGGTTTTTCGTCGCTGGTATGTTCTTGCCCTTCTTTTATTTGTTTATTAAAATCCCTGCTCAAGGCAGGGAATGCTGTTTAGCAGCACCGTGTGCTAACCCAGCCTCCTCAGGCACCGCTGCAATCTCAGATGCCATGCAGGAGGGACTGGAATTGCTACAGTACAAGGGAGTGGACTGTTTTGAGCAGTTGCTTTTCCCTTTCCAGAGGGTCCTCTGATCTTTTTTCTTTGGGACATGAGAGCATCCCATTCTGCAGATTGTTTCCACACCCCCGTTGACGTGGGGGAGCTGTCATTGCTCACAGAATGCAAACCCATCTCTTTAGTTTGGGGAGACAACACTTTACCACGTACCCTTTTGTTTCTATTTGTTTTGGTTTCTCTGTGCTGTGATTTTCTGGTACTTGTGCAAAAGCTCTGATCACTGGATTTGTTCATGGAGAAATATGCAGAGAGCTTGTGCTGTGATGTTTGCAGGTGTCACCTACATATACCAAAGAATCATAGAATAGCTCGAGCTGGAAGGGACCCATAAGTATCAATTCATCACAAGAATGTGTTGTTGGTGGTTTATTGCCTGTGTGTGCTTTCTTAACAATGCACTTAATTGTGACTTCGAAATGTATTGTAGGGTCTGATGGGAAATTGAACACTGTGAATATAAATTTGTAGATGGATTTAAAACAATAGACATATTTCTTTACTTATTTGAATTCTGCCCAGGCAAATAGTGGATAAAAAACATTCAGAGTCCTGTGGAGCATGAATTTTGGGAGCTTGGCCCAGCTCTCACAAAGACCCCATTTGGAGAACCTCACTGATCGTGGATTCTCCTGCTCCCTGACTCAGCAGGGAGGTCAGGTGAGCACTAAGCCTCTCTCACTGCTTTGTAAAGACAGGACACAAAGAGAACTGACTGAGCTGGAACCTGCTGCACGTAGGAACCTCAGCACCCTCTTCACTCTCTGTTTCTCTTTCTATTCTAAATCATGTTGGAGTTTGATTTACATGCTCATGACTAATGTAACCGAAAAGTTCATTAACTTATAAGAACAGAAAATCACACCAGATTGTTTAACTCAATTAATCAGAAGTAACTCTCACAACAGATTGAAGACTATTAGAACAAAAAAGGGTGTCCTCCCTGCATGCATCTCTCCTGCAGTGCAGCATGCAGATGGACATCTTTAAATCTCAGTTCTTCAACTCTCAGAGAGTCCAAAATGAAGACCCAGGCTTTGCAGTCACCGTGATCAGTGTGTGGCAGCTGCCAAGGTGGAGCCCATGGTTACAGCAGCTGTTCCCAAGCCCTGAAAGAGGGAGCTAAGAACTGGGTGTCAGCTCTCCTCAGTGCTGTGCCCTGGACTGCACAGCATCTGAAATACAGTTGCTTTATGCAATAACAAAGGTTTTTTTCATTTCTGAAAGAGTGAATTTCACCAGCTGAATTCTTGTGGATTTCTCTTACTCTCTTCCTTCCTCCTCCCTCAGCTCCCTGCAAAATCAGTTCCAAGAGGGAAAGCAGATAGCTGCATGACATAGCTGGGTATTTTCCTTTTCTTTCAGATTTTCACTAAAAGCCCATCAGCATTTATAAAAATTTTCTGGTTTTGAGTCATGGGTAGGTGTTAAAGACCTTCATTCAGTAACTGTGGCCACTGAACACTGACGGATTTTTTCCACATTCCAGTATATGAGGAAGACAAGTGCTAAATGTTTTCACCAGACAGGTGAAGGTATTCTGTGCACTGAGAGCTCTTCTGTGCCTAGGTCAGGTGCTATGAGGACGTTTCACAAAAGAGAGAGGGATACAGAGCAGGTAAAACCCTTGTGCTGTTTAGCTATGACACTTCACACACACCAAGTTAGATCTTATTTCTCCTCTTCCCTGGCATTTGTGGCAGCAGCTCTGAATGAGAGTTCCTACAGTTTGATGCAGAAACATTTTGCTGGGGAAATAGGTGCTGTAATCTCTGTTTAAATTTAGTATTATGGCTGTCTGCCCTTGGCTGCTCCTCTGGCAGTTGTTGAGGCTTAGCTGATTGATTTCTCAACTGGTGAGCAGGCATCTGTAGAGAAGACATTGATTTCTGTAAAGCTGGTCACATTATGTCCTAGGATAATAAGCAGCTTAATTCAGGTTTTCAGAGGTATTTATGAATGAAGCTGGGGTCTGTGTCACACAGCCCCCTGCTATCAGTTATCTTGTACAGAGGGCGAATTTCTCACCTCCCTTTTCCTCTTCAATATTTTGACATATCTTGGAAAAACAGGCATTGTAATCTGGACTCATAGGGAATTTTTATTTTTTGTTTAGCTTTCTATCCAGCCCTTCCTTTTTCTCTTCTCCCTGCCCCTCCCCTCCTTCTCTCAGTGCTGTTGGTGTGCCTGAATGTGGATGAATGTCTGTAAATGAGAGGGCACGACAGAGATGACAGATAATGAAGTAATTCCTGTCTTTCCCGTTCCCTCCTATTTCTCCTCTCTTCCCCAAACGTTTTCTAAAAAAGCATTAGCATGTGACAATGCACATTTATTCTCTCATCCTGCTTGTCCAGTGAAGCGTTTGGGGTGTGTTTAAATTTATTGTTTTGATGTACAGATTTTCTTGTATTCTGTATATTACTGCTCCAGAAGGCAGCACTAGAGCAACTCATCATTTGTCTGAGCAGAGGGGAACAGGACTGATCAGTGCCCTGACATTGACACACTGTGTTTTTAAGGGCAGACCCCCTGAGTCCTGGTGTATATTAAATTAATTCCCTTTTAGCATAATTCCAGTCTCGGCTTCATTTTTTGTAACATATGTCTGGATCACTGACCAGAGTGGGGATGAAATGAAAAAACAATGGAATGAAGTTGCATTTTCTTTGAATTTTTCACAGTGGACTGCTTTCAAAAGAAAGCAAAGAGAAGGGAAATACAGCTGCAGATGATGACAAAAGAAATCAGATTTGCTTAAACACAGCTGGAAACAATGCTGGAGATGAAGACAGTGTTTTGAAATAATTTTTATAGTCAGTAGCTGCATAAGAACTTCCCAAATAAATTCAATTTTGTCTCAGGCTGAAATGCTTTGTGCAGTAACTTTTGGGAACATTTGCAATATGTCTGGAGACTGATGCAATTGTTAATAGTACTGTTGCCTTCTGCTTTTTGTTTTGTCAAAAAAACCCCCATGTTGTTCTCATACTAGGCTGATAAAGAGTCTCCACTTGTCCTCAGAATTTCTTTTCTAATCAATCATATCAAATTCCTCTGTTTGGATTGATTTTTTTTCTGCATGGCTCTTCATAGTCCTGATCTTGTGATGACTATAAACGAGTAACACACAGCTACTCCCTTTGCAGTGGAAGGGAGAGAGACCCATAGTCTAAAATGGGCTGAAATTTTCCTTTTGTCAACCAAAATGTTTTTTTCCTTGTCTACTGTGGTTTTGCCTTGGTGAAAAAAAGTTCAGATTTTGATTGCTTTTTGTTTAAATTGCAATTACTGACTCTCAAGAGTCTCAGCAACCTTTGTAGCTGACTAGAAAATATGGCAAAAGCAAAGGCAGAGTTGCATATTTTATTTTAAATCTCAAAATGTTTTATTTCCAAATAAGTTTATGTGCTAGAAGTATAAGTAGTCCCCAGTACAAACCTGGATTGGAAGTATCTCATACCCCACAGTGCTTAAGGACTCCCAGGACTCAGTTACTGATTTTTAAGGTCTTTTCAGTTTCATGTTGGGGAATGGATCAGGAGTGGATGCTGCCCAAATAAATGGAGAAGGATCAGTGTGGCTGTGGTCACTTCTGTACCACACACTAAGGAGCTTATTCCTCACTGGGTAATCCTGATGAGGAAGAGTAAAATGCTATTTAGGCTTCAGGTAAATCTTGTAGAATAAACCCCTGATGTGCCATTTGGATGGCAGTGGAAGGGATGTAGTTTGGTGAACTGGTAATGGGTTGGAATCTATAGATTCCTGATTTCTAGTGGTACCTGTGAGACTAAGAGAAAACGTAATCTTGGTCAGATACCTTGGTTGCCTTCCCCTCAATCTCCCAGTTTGTAAGGGGTAGAGGTTTTGCATTTCCCCTAATGGAGCCCTTATGCAGAGGGAAATAAGTCAAGTGAAGAGGAGGAAAGAAGCCCTGTTGCTTATTCTGAAATGTATTACAGATGAGAGCAGACAGTAATGTGTTATCTGAAAGGCTTTTATTCCTTGCTACCTCAGGGACAATTGAGCTTTAACACATGCATAGCTGATCTTGACAGCACGTCTCTTTATCTATTAAGTATCATTTACACTGCAGGCTGGCTGAGAACTGTATTCAGGGGCGTGCAATTTCTTTGCCAGAGCATTGATCAAAAGGATTTTCTTTTAATGCAAACAGACAAGATACAGACTATATATGAATGTAAAATGGAGTTCTGGAACACTGAAGGACATCTTTTCTATTAGAAGATAAATTTGTTTCATTAATGAAGTGGTGAAGGATGTTTGAATTCTCCTTTGTGCCACTTCCATCGAGGCAGTGCAGTAACCAGACACCTCCATGTGTATGGGACCTGCCTATGTCAGTGCATCATTAAAAAATCATAAACGTTTGACACTGATTTATTTGACTACATTGACAAGTCATTAAACCCCAGTCCTGCAAACTATTGCTTGAATTTTTTTTCCCCTCCTAGAGATGAGTATGTGATGAGCCTCAAAGAGGAAAAAGGTACTTTTTCTGATCCTGGTGTTAGAGTTAGGTCTAGGGAGAGCTGGGCTTGGCTCCTGTTTCTGCCATAAGCTATGTATGATCTAAACAAATCACTTACATGCCCTGAACTTCAGCTTACTATTAAATGAGAGGAAAAGCATGGCCTTCTCCCCCTCTTCTGCATTTGGGGGAAGTAACTGCCGTGTGTTTGCGCAGTGTCTGGCACAACAGGGTCCAGGTTTGGGTGGTGCGTACATGCACTACAGTGAAAAACGTGTAGCAATAAAATTTTCATGATTTGCACCATGAAGTTTCCTAAAAGTAAGCAAACATTATTTTGTCTGAGAAAGTTCTTTGTAATCAGATATAATTGCCTGCAAGGACTAATTAACGCACATACTTTCTTGAACATTAAAATCTGCTTTTTCTGCTCTTCAGAGTGAGAAAATTTCAGTGCTGAGTTACTCATCATTAAGGAGCATATACTTTAGAGTACAGACTGTGGTCTGTATTGCTGTTGTAGTCATGAGATTGTTAATCAGTCGTACTAATTTGTTTTTATAAAAATACTACTTTACAGTACTGCTAAACTTCCTTGATTACTTAGTATAATAATAGTAGGAAATATTGCCAGCTTGTGGTATTCATTAGGAAAAATGACTTCTATTCAATGTAATCCAGGGTGATGCTTTCATGAGATTCTTGTTTCTATGTTAAAATTATGATATATGGGCTTTAAATGTTCATGTGGAGATAGTCTTCACAACTGCAGATGCATGGGCACCTCACAGCATTTGAATTTACCAAATCTCCTCCTGGGCAGGGATAACCAGCCAGGGGATCACTGTGCAAACAGAGCTGTCCTGCTTCCAGTGCTAGAACACATTTTTTCGGAGTTGCCTTCCATCACAGAGTGGGGGCACACCTTTGGAAAACCAGCACGGAATCTTTCCATGTCATTTAACAGTGTTCTTGCTATTTAGAGGTGTTAGATATGGCCTCCAAAAGTTTCAAAGTTTTTGTTTGTTTGCTTGGTTTTTTTGATAGGCAGAAAATTTTTCTGCCACCTCTATATAAGGACAGGATGCTGTATTCCCCTCCAGTATTCACTCCTCAGCTGAGATTGCTGGGTAGTGTCAGTGGGTAAGACAGGGACATCAGATGACTGAGAACTATGGAAGCCACCAGCTCACATCAAACACACCCTTAGATGGCTTTGAAATTTGGCACCTTGTCAAGTCAGGACAGAGCTGATCTTGCACTCTATGCCATATTACAACGCTTAATTCTTGAGCTACTTTGACTCAGTTAAAAGAATTCTCTGGGTAACTGGTTTTTTTCATTCTTTGCTGCTGATCCTCTGTCTTGCCACTGATACTAAAGCAATATTTTGAATACTTAATTATTATTTAAATTAATGTAGTTTGTAAGTCCATGTCAACTTTTTCTCTTTTCCAGATATCTTCCAAACAGCTGAGGGATGTCCCCTTCACACACACTTTCCTGAAATTCAGGGGAAAGAAATCAGCTTATCTATCTGAACTCTGAGTGATAAGACGCTTCACTTCTTTTGATGTTTTTATTATGCTAGGAAGTCAAGTCCTGAAGTCAGAACACCTAATTTATCTCACAAAATCAGATTGGTTTCAGCACAGCCCAGTGCAGAACATCTGTGGCTACACAGAATGTGCTATTACTGTATCAAGCAAATGAAAGGACTCTACATGGTATTTAATTTGAGAGATGCCTGTAGTGCAGTTATAATAAAGAAAAAGTATGTGATTATTTTGAGTACATGATGTGCTTAACACTTTTGCTGTAGCATCTGTAAAGCCCAAACAAGAGAAATTAGTCTGTGAAAGTCAGACAGCCTGTATTTGTGTTACCTCTGTATATCTGAGCATTTCTTCCTTTGGAATATTTTAATCTACTTTAAGAATAAAATTATTTTATCTGGAGCTGGTTTGAGTCCTCCACAAAGGCCCAGTAGTGAAACTATCTTATATCACTTCCTTCTGAAGTACAGATAATCTTACTCGAGGTGCAAGAAATTTCATCTCTCTCTCTTTTCGCTGGTAAAACATAAACCAGGGGAGAGTATCATGGGTTGATTGTGACTATTTAATCCTTTGCAGCAGTCTGCCAGTGTTAGGATGCTCATAGAGTAATTTCTGAAGGGTATCATCAGAGAATGCTCTTCAATATTTCATGGTCGGGGAAGGAATCTGAAACCCAGGAGACGGAAGCACTTGCATTGTCTAAAGTCCTTGGACTTCTGTCGCTGTTTTCAGAGGCACTTTAGGGACAGCCTATTATTGTATTAAAGGAATGCACAAAGGCTTCAAGTTTTATGGAATGCAATAACCAGTTAAAAGAAACACGGAAAGAAGAGAAGAAGAAAATGCCAAGAGTCCTTTATTCATCACGTGGTGGCTGGGTGGCTGTCTCACGTAACTTTGTGGGATGACCTGAAATACTTAAGTGAAGATGAAAAATAGCTGGTGTCATTAAAAATTACTGGGTGCAAATGGGAAAGATGGGAATGTAGAGAAATGCTTTTAATTATGCTCACATTAAAGTATAGTAAAATTAAATGGACTGGGTTGAACTTTGGGGACAGTTTCTGGCAAAAGTACTGAAGCAAGTTTATAAAAATAGAGGTCAAGGAGCCTTGGTTACATCTTGTGCATGAGTGGATAGAAAATATGAACCTGTGACCTACAAAACCAAGTGGATTAGGTAATATATATCTATATCTATATCTGGTAGCTTAATCAGTGGCTTGGAAAAGATATATGGCATTTTTGGAAATTCTTTTAAAAGTGCACCTGGAATGGAAACTAAGCACTAAAGTACGGAACAAGAAGGGATAATAATATTTTTAACTATGCTACTGAGAGTTCATTGTGATTTTTGGGAACTTGACCATAAAATGACTGAAAACAGGCACCATATCCTTTCAGCTTCCGACATCAGTAGCTACTGAACCCTCCCTAGGCAAAGAGTATTGTCAGGAATCTGTGATTAAAATCAATTACTGCCTAGGCAGTTTACCATCTGGAGGAGGAAAGTCTTTCATTCTCTTAACTTGTGCATCTCATTTTTGACTTGTGAAAAACTCAGTGTTCAGTAACTCAGCTGCTTCTGTAGGGTTCTATTTTCAAAGTTATTTTCTAAGATATATAGTCGAAGACTTTTTTTTTCTACATTTTTCTGAAGTATCATTCGTCTTAACTTTGGTAGCCAGTTCCTTCTGCACTTTTAAAAAAAGCTTTTTGTTGAAGGATAAACAAGTTTGCATTGATAATTTTGCAAATCTTTGACTTACAACCTCTGCAACATCATATTTTCTACAGATCAATCAGTAAGATCTTTCACATTTGGAAGGTTCAATTCAGATGGAAGTGGAAAGGACATCCAGAACGTGTAAAACAAAATTGTATCACACATTTATGTCACCCTGATGAATTGCTTTGAAATAGTCCCCAATACGGTTTCCACAAAATGTATTTCCAGAAGTTTTTTTTAAATGTCACTATCTTCTGCAGTCTGGGGAGATAACTGAATCATACCTGTTATTTATGGTCAATTTTCTCTTCCTTGACTTCATTCTGAATTGAATTCAGAGAAACTAAATTAGCTTTTGGGATTTCAGGTGTTTATAAGTGTTGGTGACTGCGATGCTGGTTAATTGCATAACAGGTTACACGGATTTTTTGAAATTGGAGAGCAGCCCTTCCTGGCATCCAAGTAGTTGGGTTGATAAGTATGTAACTGTTTATAGAAATGCTGCATTTAAGTACTAATACTAAATCCAATTATCTAACTGGCTTTTCATATTAGAATTTCCTTGTGAATGATTAGAAGATGATAGTTGGTTTTCTCAGATATTTTGTCTGTAAATTATCCTATGTGGCATAGATTGATTTTTAGTTGACATAGAACTATGAGCTGAATATCCACCACTTTGTTTTCAGCATTTAAATTTGAAACTCTGTATACTGTTACTTCCTACAACCTTCACGTGTATCAGGGCTGAAACCCTGACATCAGTGCTAATAAACCTCTTTCCCAGAATGATGGGAAAGGGTGAAGTTCACCTGTATTCTCATGACTTTGTAAAGGCAGTATCTAAACTGTCTGAGGGATGAAATTCTCAGGGATTTGTTTTTCTTTTTTCTTAAAAGCACATGGGGACTTGGGGCCACATTCCCAAAGAGAAAACAATAATGTGCCTGATGTTTGGCTTCAAATCCATCTGTGCTGATGTTTGAATCTCTGTGCTGGTGAAGCTGAAGGTGGATTCTCACCCCTTCCCTGGGTAGAATTCTGGAGCTCGGTGCTCACTGACACAAGTTTTATTCATTGAGGTAGGTGAGAATCAGCAGTGTTGTGGGCAGGGTAGGAAGGAATGGCTCAAAGGAGCAGAGAAAATGCTGTGTCTGTGAGAGCTGTGCTCAGCCATGAGCCTTCCCTTCCACGTAAGGGACTGAGGAGCAGTGGGGAGCCCCAGTGCTTCACTGTGCGGGGGCTGCTTCAGCTTCATAAATGGGAAGAGGGCCAATACCAGATTGCTGCTCTCCTGCGAGGCGGGAGGGCACGAGGTGGGCAAGAAAACATCTCAACAATACCGAGTCCTGAGGTTATTTTTCATCCTTCTTTGTAGATTTGTTTGCCGATGTTTCTGAATTTGTTTGTCTGAGCCATAGCAGAAAGAAAAGGAGAGGAATCTGCCAGGGAAACAGCCAAAACTGTTTTTCACTAAAAGTAGGAAATGATTGAGAATGGTAATGAGATCATATTTTGATTATTTTCTCAAGTTGCATTGCAATAACCTGTTAATATTTATTTTTGTTTACCTGTCAGTAAAAGGGCGGCTGTGTTAATCAGAGTAACTTTATGGACAGTAGATCCAGTTTAGAGTATGCACAGCCAGCTGTGTTGAAAGTCCAGAGATTGCCTTGCAGTAATTGTTCTTGAAAAATATTCCCAATTTTTGTAACCAAAGGCAAGCAAGCTTTTATGCACTAATGGTATGAGATGAACTAGACTGAGTTATGAGCACCTTTCAAGAAAAAAGCAGATCCTGATAGCACTAGACTTTAGATACTTTCCTTCCACCATCAAAATTAATTCCCTCTAGTTTTATAATTTTATTGCACATTTCTTACTAGCTGAGAGAATATCAGTGTTCTGCCAAATTCAGCTTTAGCAAGCCATCGCTTCCAAACTTGTTATATCATATATTAATAAACGCTGGTAATAAGAGATATGTGGATTGAATGAACAAGCTGTTTGTAAACCTCAGGAAATTTTCAATTAAAGCATTTCATCTTCAGAATGCACAACCAGCTAACTTTCTAAAGATATAGATATGAGAAACATGGGTTTAATATTTTAAAATTCCCATATCTTTTCTTGAGCAGTTACATGTCCTTTGTGGTTACAAAGGATCTTTTTTATGAAAAAAAAGGAGCTTTCTTTCTGTCAGCAAAAGATATTTTCAGTGTAAAAGACAGTAGTGAAATAAAAGGAAAGAAAACAAGATGACTGTTGGGAGATATTGGCACTGTTTTAGTCAATACATCAGCTATTTGTGGCTGTTAATCCGATATATTTACTTTATTGATCAAATGACACTTTCCCACTTTGTGTGTGGGTATGATGGTAATGATGCTGCAGCTGCAGGTGAATGAGTTGGGCTCTAGTCCAAATCTGTAGTGTGGAGCATGAGAAAATCCGCCTGGATTATTAACACATCATTTGAGTTTGCAATGTAGGGGGTTAGATTTGGTTTGCATGTTAAGAGTAAATTCATTTGGTCTCTGAGATACCACAAATATGCCCCACTTTAAGGATGGCAATGGTCTGTTGAAAGATCTTTGCTCAGCATTAATTTAATATGAATTTGAGGTAATAAAGCTGAAGATTGCAGTTCAGTGTGACACCTTTCACGCTTGGAGCACTGCCACACAAAGGTGTCCAAGTCATCAAGACCAATTTTGCCTGCTAACACAGCTGTATTGCCACCAGCCTTGTTTTGGCTTGCACCGTCCAACACAAGAGTTCCTGCCACAGACTTTCCATTTGGGAGTTGACTTTGTGCACCTTTCAGTGCACCACCTTTCACAAAAGAGCAGGATTCTCACATAATTTCACTTCGTGGTTTGCATTCATCGGAGTAACAAGCAGCACAAGCCTCTTTTAGATTTATGAAACATTAAGTCACCCACTGTGGCCAGGTTGCCCAGAGATGTTGTGGGTGCCCCATACATTCCTATAGGTTCTCAAAGGGCTGTTTCTGTCATTTTCTGTGCTTTTTTAGCTGTATCAGCTCCAGCAATTGCAATGTGCAGGACACCCAAGCAAGGTGAAGTGTCAGTTTTGAGATGCAGTGTTGGCTTGGTAACTTAATTTTAAAAGATAGAGGGTTTTTTAAAGCTTTCCTTACAAAAGAAACTTGGGATGTTAAATTAATTTTTCTACTTTTCTGGGAGCTTGAGGCTACTGTGGGTGACTACTATGTTTAAACTGCCCTAGTCAGCACAGTAGCAGGTTCCTCCAATTGAAAAGTGGGCAATTATCAGTTTCCTCAAGCAAGAAATACTCTATACCCAGCAAATCTGTCTAACTTGATTAGGAAAGCTGGAGTGAAGGCATTCAGCTTCTCTTTACCTGCGGGCTAGGTGCTTCTAAATGTCCTTTCTAAATTCTGCTTAAAACATATTTTCCTTCAACTTGCCTATTCTCCCTGTTCCAATCAAACACTGCTACCCTGTCCCTTCTGCCTCCTCACAGTAAGTGCCCATGAAGTGTACTGAGTATGACAAAATTTTGTCAAAAGTTCTCTCACGAAGGCTTTTCATGCCTCCCTGATTGTTGGGTTGGTTTGGGATGGCTTTTTCCATATGATGCATAGAATTTAGGGCTCCAATACTGCAACTGATTCCGTGTAGAAGTAAATCAGTGCCCTTTTGCAGCCCCAGTAATGGATGGGATGCCAGGGGAAGGCTGGGTGACAGGGATTTGAGTAGGTCACAGCCTTGAGATCATATAAAAATTACACAGATTCCCAATTACCTAAATATTATATTAGAAGATAATAAATTAGATATTAATTCTGTAAACAGAGAGAGATTAGATATCCTGGGTGAGACAGATTTAATAATGAGCTTGAAAATGAATCAGAATTTCTGACCCATGTCCTTGCAGTCTTGCTCTGAAGGTCAAAACCTGTCAGCAGCAGCAGTTAAAAGTCTGTGTTGGAGAATCTTTGAGGATTCTGGAGTATGTCCCAACCTTCTGCCCGTCACTTCAGGCGTGCACTGTGGACAGGCCCTTCCTCAGCCAGTTCCGGGGTGCGTGGGATTTAATCAGGTAGATGGATCAAACATTCTTATCTGGGTGCTGATTCTGGAGATTTTCCTGGATACATTAACTTGTCTTTTGTTCATGGAGGATGCTGAAAATTATTAAGAATCATGAAGATAACGCATCTCTGTTTTACTATTAATTGTAACTGCTGAGAATTTCTCTATTGCAGTTTAGGAACTTAGCCTAAGGTACTGTTGGTCGGCTCCACTTTGAATTAGTTAAAACTAATGGCAGGAAGGTGCTGCATGGTTGTGTTCAGTAGATGCTACTTGGATAATATTTTTTTTCTGATGTTTGGCTTAAATTTATTGGGTGAATGTGCATCATTACAGCATCAAGCCCCTTAGTTTTGACAGTTAAAGCACTTTTGCACTACCTTAAATAATAACTGGAAATATTTTAGTCATAACACAACTCCAACAAACCTGATGCTGAGTTTCCACATGTGCAAATAACATAAACTGATTCTTGGGTTTTTTTAAGACAAATGAAAAGCAAACAGTTGACACAAAATTAAACTGCCATTCAGCCTGCATGCTCACAGTAACTTCTAGTGGTTGCAGTTAATGTGAATGCACATTTTTTTTTGGTTCAATCATTATTTTTAACAGTGAAGCCTATCTAATCATTAGCTGGATTGTGAAGTCAATTCCTTTCATGTATTCAGTAGCTCATCTTGCTTAAATTGTTTCAGTTCCTCAGAGATAGTTTCTGAATATGCATGACAGATTTCAGCATAATAACTAGGAAGTCATTTTATGTTGCATCTCATTAACAAAATAAGTATCAAAACAGGTTTCCCTTCCCTTAGAGGAAGCTCTTCAATTAGCTCTGGAGAACAATTCACCTCCAGCTTCCTCACACACGTTAATACCAATTCCTGAATACTTGATCTTAAATACTGGACTAGAGTAACTTTAAATTCATTGCATTAAATTTATTTTTCCTCTTCAAGGATCATAAAAGACTAGACCAGTTTGGGACTGAGTTCTGAGTTGGGTATAAACCAAAGTGTGAATAAAATAATTTGCTCTCTGCTTTGGCGCAATATTTACGGGATAGACTCCTCAGCTCCTGCTTTCAGGATCATGGAGCAAGGCCTCTGAGTGCAGTGGGCTGCTCAGGTTGCTCCTTCCCAGAAATCCAGGATTTAGAGGTACAATATGTGTAGTGGAGAGCCCTCAATCAACTGCTACTACTGCAACCCA
This sequence comes from Atrichornis clamosus, assembly GCA_013400975.1. NCBI lineage: Eukaryota > Metazoa > Chordata > Aves > Passeriformes > Menuridae > Atrichornis > Atrichornis clamosus. Next base: position 81,114 of record WBMZ01003203.1, on the reverse strand, counting down.
TGTAAGTGAGAGTGCAGAACTTGCTCCACAGTTGTTTGAGGTACCACATCAAGAGATGGCCTATAAAATAAGTTGTATTTGTGTGGTTCCAAAATATGAGACATATTTTAAACTAGTAAATCCTTGCATACCAACTGGGAGGGCTTCATTTTCTGCTGCAGCCGAACACAGCAATCCCTGAAATGTGGTCCTTGATACCACACAACCGTTTAGGACAGGAAACAACTCAACTGTACATTCAAAACTAGAGGGAAAGGCTATAGAGCTGGTTTGTTGTGCTTTGATCAGGACATAGTTATTCTGTCTTTTGAGATCTTAGGGCTACAGTCCCAAGTGTAAATGACCATTATAACTACTGGCTTTTTTTTGATGCTCTCCCAGATGGCCATATTTTCATAGGGATAGGAATTCTCAGTAGAATCCCTGGGCTCAGGGGATGTGTCCCAGGAATAATGAAAGAGAAGCATGAATATCTGCTAGAGCCCAGCTCTTGTGCTCTAGTCTGTCTTTGAAATGCCCTGAGTAAATACTGATTTTCTATGAGGTATACACTGCATTTTTTCTGTGGAGGTCATGAGAACCACGAATTTGAAGAAACCTCAGGGTTTTTGTAAAACACTTCTTACCTCGAGGCAGACCAATCTGGATTATAAAAATAAAGTGTACGTAGGATTACTGGACTAGAAGGTGAATGGTTGCTCTATCACTCCAACCTGTAATAGGCATGAAGCAATCTTGCAGATACAGGAATCTGTTGTTTAGTAGTTATAATCATATTGGACACAGTTTTCCTTCACTTGCCCTCATGGAATTTATCAGAAATGTTCATATTGAAAACAAAGCCTTCCTACCAAAAGAATCTGATGGAAACACAAGATATGCTGCTGTGTCTACAGTACACTCAACCATTCAGGAGAAAAGAAGGATTATATGTCTGGCTTAAAATTCTGACCTTACAGTAAAAACTGCACATTTATAACGTCCAGCTCTAAATACATCACATAAACATTTTTACGGTACTTTGTACACATTTTGTGAAGAACAGATGTGGAATTCACTGAGCCTTATGTACTGTGGGCTGTTATGAAAAGTCAGTAAAATACAGGAGCAATGCTGTAGGAAAAAAAATGTGTGATGTAAAAGGAAACAAATTGAATCTCAGTGGGACATGGCCTGGACAGAGCAATCATTCTTACTCCTCAAGTAATTTCTATTTCTCCAGGGAGCTGCTTTACAATTAATGTTCTTTGTTTATGGTATACTTATGTCTTAAAAAAAAAAAATAGAAGTAGACATGTCCTTCATCAAGTATCTCAGCATGCAGGCCAGAAATTATTCTTATATAACTTGTATTGTGTGTAACATAAAGCTCCCATGCGGTGCCGAAGTGAAGGGCTGCTAATGCATTCACAGCACAAGCTAGGAAAAAATAATTCTGTTGAGTGGAGCTATGAAAAAAAAAAAAATCCCTTTGACTCTCCAGCCCATCTGTACTGATGAGTGGGCTTGAGGCTTGAGGTTTGATGCTGTCATGCTTGCAGAAAGTGTAGATGTAACAGGAAAGAGCTCTTCTCTCCATCCGTCCGCCCCTGCATTGCCTGGGGAAGAGCTCAGGTCCTGTGCTCGAGGGCTGGGAGAGATCCCTGCGGGAAGGTTCCTCTGAAGCTTTGGATCAATTCTCTTCATTTTTACGAGTAAACCTGTAGGAACTGCTTTGCTCCCAGGCCCTTTATACCAAACATCACCGTTTGATTCCTGCTCCCTGCTTTATTCAAACCCCACAAGTGTTCCATGGCACTAGCCCTGAGCTTGGCTCCTGTGAATAGACATTTCTGTGGTGCTGCTCATGCTTTAAGTGCATCATCTGTGAATGCACAGTGAACTCACCTCTGTTGAATGAAACAAACTACAAGTTAAAAATATTTCCCCCTTGCGTTAACTTGTTTAAAAGTTTTATTTCGATTAAAACCCCACAGTTTCAAGCAGCAGTTGTCACTTTTTTCATTTAATTCATTTTTCATTTTCATTTAATTCATTTAAGGAATGTCTGACCCTGTTGACCCAGCTGCAGAACACTTGGTATTGTGAAGTTTCTGTTACTGAAGGAAGTTAAGCTCACCACCACTAAGATTGTAATTTAAAAGAAGAACATGTATTTCTGAACTGATTTTAAGAAATAAAACCTTCTAAGTGAAAACTTGATCAAAACACTTCTTCATTATATGCATTTTGAAGAAAATCTGGATACCAGACACACAGACAAGTTTGATGTATGTGAGTAGTAGGTCAAGGTTACTAGATCAGAATTCAGTTAAAAGCCCCAAACATTACATTTAATCTACATCCCTTCCAGCAAAGCAGGACTTCAGCTTTATGCAAGCAATGAGGGAAAATGGGCCGTTTCTGTGCTGGGATTTGAACTCCCCAGGTGCCAGGTTCAAACTGGTCAGTCTCTCTCTGTCTCTCTTCTATGAAGCAGGCTCATTTTAACTGATCCATAGCATAAACAGTTCTAGTACTGACCTGGCTCCTGACTTTTAGAATTTAAATTCTCAAGGCTCTATATCTCTCCTGGTATTTGGCAGTTTTATTCAAACCTTGGCTTTTACAGTCCAGTGGTTCCCTGGCCAAGCCAGCTTTTGCTGTATCACAGTTTGAGAATGTGGCTGGTGTACATTGAAAATATCAGATGCATACTGAAAAAAATGTAAATACATTGTTTGTGGGGGAAAGATTCACAGTTTTAAATAAATCTCATCGTTTTTTAAGGCCTGACTCACATTTTTAATGCTAGTGTTGGCAATAATGCTGTTTTTCTCCAGATGGTTCTTTTTGAAAGGAAAAAAACTAACAGTACCCAGTGGGACACTTATCTTGGAATTCAAACAGCAGCGGTAGATATGCAAAAGAAAGAAGATGAAAAAGAAGAGAATGCAGAAATCAAAAGTCCCAGGACAGATGTTTAAAGCTGGATTATATCTTGTCTACTCGGGGATGTTCAATAAAATTAAACCAAATGAATTTGGATTTGAAATGTATTAGTGAAACCACAATAAATCGTTTTATGTACACGCAGTCAGAATTTAAATGGCCTCAATTTGCTTTAGTGCAATTCACTTTGAAATGAGTGAAACCAAGTTTATTTCTGAGGGAAAATCCATCCTCTTAGCAGAGCTGATCTATGCAAGTTGCCTTAAATTGACACCTTTTTGGTTAATTCAGCTTCTTTTCCTGAGTGCCCTTGACATATGTGGGAGCCAGCAAAGGGATGAATACTGTCAGATTGAGGAAGATTCTTCCTTCATTATGCTTACCTCTGAATTTTGCAGACTTCTGATATACTCTGTGGAACACGTTGTCTCCCTCCCCTGATGAAGTCAGTGAAAACTCAGCTGCAAATGGTCTGAATTAGGTACACTGCAGATGAGGGGCTTGTGCTTCTTCAGGCAGATGTGCACAAAGCCCCAGCTGAGGCTGTTGTGGGGTTCCACCTTGGGAGCCTGGAGCTGCCAGCCAAGGGCACCTTCCCTCCTGCAGTGCAGAAACCTGGAACGGTCAGGAATTATACCAGCCAGTACCTGTGCCCATTTTCTGTACCTGAATCCGAGGTGGCAATTATTAATGCCAACAGCAGAGAAAACTGTGTAGAAATCACAGACAGTAACCTTTGTGCCCAATTAATACTAGCACACAGCATTGAGCTGATGTGGGCTTCCTGCTTTCATGCTGCCTCCTGAAAGACAGGTCCACCTGGAGCTGGAATGCCACAGGCAGGTAACCCCAGCTCCAGCACAGAGCCTGCCAGTGCAACAGAAGCCAGACAGATTTTCTTCACTAATTTTAAAAGGCAAAAAGTGGTTGTACCATATCCACAGTTTCTCATGTGCTGTCAGGGTTTCTGATTTGGTGCTGTGGGATCTAAATGTGGATTAGTACATTGTCTGAGTGAGACACCACAATTATCCTTGTTTGGGGTTGTTGAAATGAAAAGCCTGGGAAATGAGTCTGTCTTTATAGCAGCATGTGGTTATGTGAGATTTGGATTTAATGATCCAGAATATCCTCTTCAATCCTGCCACACATTTTAGTTTTGGTTTGGTTGGGGCTTTTTTCTATTCTCTAAGCTGCATTCTTTCACTTTGTGCAATCAGCTGAAGATTTGTTGAGTTATGGAATAGAAGATGCTGTCCATTATTTCAAATATTTGCACTAAGTACTCTGTTCTCTTTCAATTTTAAGAAACATATTTTTCATATCACAAGTATCTTTTTCTAAATCAGTAGCTAGCATTTCAGTGATGCAAGTCTTTGAAACAGGACTGTATTTTAATAAAATTGTTGTTCAAGGACTTTGATTTTAATAAAATTGTTGTTAAAAGGAAGCAGGTTTTGAGAATCTGTGGTGGCTTGGAAATGAAATTCTCAGCCAAACATCAGGAGAATCATGTAGGTCTCATCAGTATCTAATCCACCTTTAAATTGCACTGTAAGGGGACAGTAGATCTGGAAATATTGTAGAAATCTAAAGTGCTTTATAACAAAAGTAGAACCCTATATGTATGTATCCAGACAAAAATGTAGTTTAATTTAAGTATGGTAACATATGGTAATATATGGAACATTTCAATCCAGGTAATTTTCACAACAAAACATTTTCTGTCTTCCTTAGCATGTAACTGGAAAGCAAAAAGTTCCACAGAACCTGCAAATCTGGCTGCAGAAGGGTCTCAAGTTTAACACAGATTAATCCTTGGAATACAAACCTTCCCATCCTTAATACAAAGACAGATTTCCTTAAGCTGCATTCCTATTTGCTGCATATCACACCTAAAAGTGTGACAGGATCAAAAGTGTGGTTTCATCCCCTCTGGATAGTACTTAGGCAAAATTTATTATATTTAGAAAGCAACTGATATCATTTATACACCATTTGAAATGATTTTTTGTGCATTTTCAGTGTAAGTTGTGTGCTGGACTAGCAGTTCTCACTACATGGTCCTTTGCTCTCATTCACCAGGGAGAATGTATGGAACACTCGAGCAGTTCCCTACAAGCCCAGATGAATAGCTGTGAGCTATCTATATTTTCGTGGGAGTGGGGCTGGGGTTATGGCATTCTCACTAGTGATTAAATGTCTTCCAAACCTATTCACGCTGCAGAGCTATAAATTATGGATTTTTCACATTAATGAAAAGAGCCCTTGGAGCCCTCTGGAGTGCCTGGTTCTATTTTTACATTTCACTATCGGAGAACGAGGAAAGATAGGCCAATGTGTTTCTTTTTTTAAAATGGCAGGAACAGAAATTTGGCCTGTTCTGGCCGTCATTTAGTGCCAACACCATTAACCATTGTGGGGGACACACTCAGAGTTCACGTTGTTACGTCATTTCATCAGTGGGATTTTTGTCACTCACTTTGAGCTCATTAGCAGACCTGACCTAAAAAAACCCCATACCCGGGAAATCTGAAACTGCTCCACTATGAAAATGATGTGGTGCATGATCTTAGAATGGGGTTATAATTTGGAAATCAAGCTTGCAAGTTCCCAAGAAATGGTGCTGTGTCATAATGTTGCTGTTTGTTCGGTATTGTTGCCTGTATCTTGGTTTTTGTGAGTACAGAAAGGGAAGAAGTTTTGATCCCCTGTGTTTTCTTTTCAAGGAAGGTTCTGTCATCCTCTGGATATCCTGGAAAAAAAAGGTTTTCATTAAAGCAGAATGGAAAAAAACCCTGCCATTCCTAAGGTGGCTAGGACAAAAAATAAATTAAGAGCAAAAGCCTCAAATCACAGGTCATCTCTATTGATCACATTGCAATCAAAAGGGAAAATAGAATTTCATCTTCACATGATCTGTCTGTAAAAATGTGTGTAGCTGTATTTGCATAAATAGTGCTCTCTCATCCAGAGCTGATAAGAGTGGAAATAATGGATCCCAGAGAGAAAAACTGAAGTAATTTCTTCTTTTAGCCTCATATCACAATGGGTTTGTTCTTTTTTTTTTTTTTTGTGAATACCAAAGCTAGGTCTGCACACAAGGAAAAGCCACTGAGGCAGCTCTGACTTCCAGCAACTGGCAATTTGGATAAACAGTGTGAGAGGTCACCAAGTTTCAGCTCTCCGCAAACAGGAAGAAATTGTATTGAAATTGGAATCCTAAAAGGGTTTGCTAAATTGTAGCTTCCCTGAGAAGACAGTGAGGTCTCTGAATGAAACGACCTGTGTGTTCCTGTAAGCTCAGACATGGAACCTTCCAGACATCTCAGCATGAGGCTGTTCCTCAGAATACAATATTCACTTGTTGTTGGACTGGTTATCCAAAAATGGTTTCAGGCACATACAGAGTCAGGAGTGAACAACAGGAATAAGTAATTGCATGCAGCCTTGTAGCCTTTGGGAATTGTTTAAAACATGCTGATTTCATCACTTTTCCTTGTTTTCCGGCTTTGGTAAGAAGATTTTAAAATGGGAGAGAAAAAAACCCAACAAAGCAACAACAACAAAAACCTGTGCAATAAATAAAAACCCAAGGAAAGAAATCCAGACAAGAAGGTTGCAAGGAGCACGTGCCCCAGTGCTATCAGAGACTCAGCAAGTGGCCAGGTCTCATCCCGTGGAAGGAACAGAGGTCAGGCTCTCTGGATAAAACTTTGTTAATCACCAATCCAAGGCAGTTTAAGAAATTGGAGAGATTAATTCAAAGATTTAATATATTGTCTGTAGTACCTTAAATCAGCCCTTGGGTAGAACAGACAGAATGGACAACCAGAGCTGTTCCAAAAGAGTTTTCATCTTGATAAAGCTCATCATAGTTGCTTAAAAAATTACTCATCTTTGATGTTCTACAATGCCATAATTTGGGTAGGTGATAGACTGAACTGCAAACAGTGTTTTTGATAACTGCTAAATCTAAATTGCTATTTTAATCAACTGTAACACTTAGATTGTCAGCTGATAAAAATGTGTGCAGAAGACACATTGCTGGTGTAAGTGCAGTGGTATTTAAAATCAATATAAACTGAGCAAAATTATGTTCCTCTTTGCTTTTCTTCTTAGGTTTCTATGGAAACCTTCTTGGAGGTGGTCTCAGGAAAAGAAATGTTAAAATAGAACAATAAATTGTGTAATTTATACATGCAAACTAAATATCTTTCCTGCATTTTTTATGGAGGTGAAAAAGTGATTTCATCATTTAATATTCTTCCTTGACAGCCAAATTAACTATGGCCCAGTCTCCTTGGGGTTTACTTTTCTACATTTGGCTAACTTGTTTGAGGGAGGAAAACCAGTCATCTTTTATGCTGAGCATCTATTATTTATCTGCTGTATTTTACTAAACTATCTTGATTTTTAACCTGCAACCTTTACAACTTTTACCACGGAAAGTGTGTCTAACAAGTTATTTTGAAACTGCAGCTCTGTCAACCTCTTCACAAACATACTGTTCCTTCAGAGTTTTAGCCAGAAGAATATAAAATGCAAACGATATTGACACATGACTATAAATAAATAGTAATAGCAAGTGGTTAGGATATATTGTGTATACGTATTTTCTTAATGACTCACTATTGCATAGAATGATTTTTCACTTATCCTGAAACAACTACACACCCCAGGGATAACTGTGGTATCCAGCATTGTTCTGCAATGTTTTTGTACCTTCATATTTTGGTGCATAATTTTGTTGTTTGTGTTCTCTTTGCTCTGGTTCCCTGCCTTTGAAGGCCGGCTGCTAAATATGTTAAAAACACACATTCTAGTATCTTCTGTAGCTATGCAGTGACTGTCATGAACAGTATGACTCTGAGGAAACATTTGGGGGGACCTGCTGAATCCTACACCGTGTTTAATCCCTTGGTGGAAATGAGCATTTCCAAGAAAGGTGTTCCTGCATGCCATAGGCACTGCACACTTACTGTGCACACAGGTCCTGCTTTGCTTCTCCTCCTCACAGCTCTGGAAAACCTCTCTTGGGGTCTGCTAAAAGGGCTCTCCACTCACTATTAGATTCTCTTCCCTGTCTCTTGCGTTCTCCTCCTGTCTGGACCCATTAACAAACCTCTGTAACCAGGGGGAGTTTTAACCCTCACGTTGGTGGCTGTCTCTGCGTTTTCTCAGGCTCTTCTTGGAGTCCAGTGCAGCAAGAAATAGGGAGCCTCTTCTACCTGGCTTTTCTGTGCAGGGCAGCAATTTAACTTTACAGGTTTTTTTATTCCTAGACACATGAGAAACTGTGTTAAATCTTTGAGCCCCATCTAATGAATCTCCTCTACTGAGTCTTTACTGGTGTAGACCGTCTCATTCCATGAGAACTACAAAAACAGGTAGCAAGGGAAGCTGGATGACATTAAGCAAATCGTTTGCTCACCAAAAAAATATATGTTTAGTTTAATTAAAGTTATGATTTAGTATAATTCCTGATAACAGAAGAAGGGGATTATTTTCTGGGGAATAATGGAAAAGTTTTGTACTGCTATTTTCAAAATAGAAGATTCAGCTTCTTTCAACTCTTTTTATTTGAAGCTTAGCTTGTCTTTCTCTTCTAGGAAAGGCTGCTTACAGAGCACAGGAGACATTTCATGTGCAAAGGCTCTACCAGGATGCAGCCCCTGTTTTACCCCTTCATGCACTCAGCCCTTCCACAGCACGGTAACTCGTGCCAGGGAGAGCAGGGAGTGATGCCTCCGAGCCTGGAGCAGACCAGGCTCAGCTTTCCCCAGCCAGTTCCATACCTCCGTGTTCAGACATCTTCCTGCCACGTCTGCCTCTTTGATCTCCCTGCTCCCTGCTCTCTCTGTTGCTTTCATCTATTCTGTAAAACAGATGAAACACTCGTTCTGTGCTGGCTGCAATGTGGGGGATGCAGTAGCTGCATTCCCCAAACTCTGCTGTCCTCTTTCTTTTCTGTTTGCTTTGTCTCTGTTACCATTTCCTCACCTTCTCTAGTTTACACCAAATCTTCTTGCTTCATCACTACCTGCAACCCTTGTCCCTCTCAAGAAAACTTGTCAGTGCTCTCTATGTAATATTGTGGATAATTTTTTCTCATGGTAAAGCAGTAAAACTGAGCTCTCCAATGTGCTGCCTCTGGCCATGCTCAAGGCTGAAGACAGTTTGAATTTGTGTCATTACAGCCCTGGACAGGTAAACAGAATGAAGCTGCTTTACTTTCAGTTTGCAAAAGAGTAATCCCACAGAGCTGTAATGCTGCATTTGCAAAACTCTCGGAGTGCCAGAGGCCTTTGCCAATGAACACCAGAGGGGCTGAGGCAGAAATTGGTCTCAAAATCATTGCTAATCATTTCTATAAACTGTTTCTAAAGGAAAATCGTGTAACTGCCATCGAACAGTGTGCTTTTCTTGTACCAAGGACCTGGAGTAGCACGGTGTTATGCTTTGGAATTTGTGCAAAGAAGAAATCAGCCTTCTCTCACCTGCTGCTAGGGAATTGTGCCTTGTTCCTCTGCTGACCACTCCGTGGTTGCCATCTCCTGCAGCTCCCTCACCGACTGACCACTGCTTCAGCCTCTGTCCTCTTCCCTGACCTCCCAGCTGGCCGTTGGATTGACAGGCATTGGCAGGAGAAAGTCTGTGTCCTGTGCCAACAGGCCTTCACCCTCTGTGACAGTCCCGTGGCTTTGGAGTTAAATGGCTTGTGTGATGCTTGTGGCACCTTAAGCACGAGAAAGCAGGGGTCTGCAGCACCTGAGTCTGTGCTGTGGAAAGGTTCCTCTTGCAAGACAGCTCCTGGCTGAACTGCCAGGACACACACAGGGATGTCCTGCCCATGGATGCATATGCATGTCTGTATCTATTCAGGAACTGGAAATTCTGTGACTGGTAGGTTTGGGTGCTCAAATATACATTTTGCTTCTCAAAAAACCAAAATAATCGAAGCACAAGCAAGCATTTTAGGAATGTTTTGAAGAAGCTGGAGGAAGCTGAGATCCTATCTGGAAGTAGAGAAGAAGGGAGGAAAGAACAAGGATCCTGAAAATGCTGTCTGAAGGAGCAAGGCAATGGGTGGAAAGACCTGCTACTTATACAGAGCCTGAAGTGAGGCTGAGTCAGAGGTAGTACAGCTCTGCCTCTGACTGCTCAGCCCAAGAGACTGAAATACCTGAAAGGCTCAGGGTGCTGTAGCCCTCCCAGTTCACCAACCAGTGAAATCTGCTTTATGATGGGAACTGGTAGGGGTGTGCACAGTCCCTCCATCAGCACTACCTCCCTGATGCTTCCTAAACTAGAATGATTTCACTCATCTCCACCCTGTGATGTCATTTTCTCTCTGCTGTGATGCTTTTGTTGAAATTGTTCAGAATATTGGTTTTGGGCTACATATGGACTTCATCTTCACTGTCACCACGACTCCTCCATTTATACTTCTGATCAAGATTATTGCTCTATCTTGAATATTGCCCTTTTAAGTTTTCTTGTAATTTTTTTAATCATCATATAATCTAGTTGAAAGTCTGCCTAGGGAATTTGTTCAGATACCAGCTAATCATATTGAAAATCAAAATGGTTGATAAATGCACTAAATACAAAAATGCTACCAAATGTACAAGGCTTTGCCAACTTAGGATGCATTGAGGATGAATAATGGAAGCTGTATGGAAATCCAGTGAGTGCATTTATTAGCGGTTTCAAAATGCTTGTCTTTTCACAATGATTAAAAAACTCCATCATAATGATTACTCAGTTGCTACTTGAAAGCTAATGGCTGAAATCCTTAGCCAAGGCTTTTATTTTTTCTTGGATGCCTTTCTGTATCCAGGTCGCCGGGTGCTCTTACCACACAAGGCCTTCCTTGCACCGTGCAGAGTGTGAAAAACAAAATCTTGAAACCATGTAAGCCTGTTCTGAGATCCACGTCCAGGGCCTGTGTGCCTACAGGGTTTTGAGGAACAGAACACCTGGTCAGCATGGAAGGGCACAGGGTTTAAGTTTAATGTAGTTTGTATGTCTCAGTTTGAAAATTTGAATATTTAAGATGGGTGAGAAGTTGAATGAGGAACTTTGGAGCAGAAGCAGATGAGGAGAAAATGTGTTTTAATAATGCCAAGGGTATCCAGGAAAGAGAATGCAGCTCTAGGTTATGTCTTCTTTACAGACATTCAGGGCAGACATGCTCCTGAGATGTTACTTATGAGAGCCATGGCAATAGATCTCAGAGGAGAGATGGCAGGGATAGCTTCACCTTTTTCCATTAGGTGGTAAAACCTTTCTATGTGGATGGAAGACACAGCTGTGCTCTTGGGCTATGTGTTGGATTGGGAAGACGAATCCAGTAGAACAGTCGTTCCATCTGGGATGTGATTTGTACACAACCTGCCCCCCTGGATCACTGTGGGAGATAGGCCAAGTTACTGACTCTTGTCCTTCAATAGACACCCACCAGGGCAATGTCAGGGCTTTTCTGAAAACTAGGAAAAGCTCCAGCTGGCTCTTTTACTTCGAAAAGGGGGTTGCTGTGAAAAGGCTTCACAGCCAGGTGCATATTCTCTCTACACTATTGTGTTCAGTTTACATAAGCACAAATAAATTATATTAAAAAAAAAAAAAGACAGACCTGCATGCTGTCAAGTTGCAGCAAGAATAAATAAATAATGAGAGGCAAATGTTCAAATCTAGCCACCAACAGCAAATACATCACATGCCCTGAAAGCTGAATCCAGTGTCCAGATCTAAACAAGGCTCCATTTAGAGAGCATTTCCAAAAGGTGGATTCCTCTGCTAGATCTGAGCACAAATAATCATCCTAAAAGTTGTGAGAAGCGTGAAGCACTGACATAACACTTCTATCTTCACAGCACTGAGCAATCAATGAATTGTTGGCTCTTCAAACAGCCCTGCAAGGTAAACCCTTGCTGTGCTCTGCCCTAGGGAAATTCTGCAAATGTCATGTGATGCCCTTTCAGGCAAACCAGTCTGTGCTTTAGGATGATTTCTGAGGTATGATAAAAGTCAAGGCTGGCAGTGTCTACACAAAAAGATGACTTCCTCCAAGGGCAGGCCCATCAATCTTTAGCTCCCAGCACCACAAGCACTGCCTTTTATGATACTGTGTGTATGTCCTCTTGTATCTTCTCTCCTTAAAGTCTGTGCTTTCTGAGAACCTTTGAACCTTGCTGCACAATCAATAACTGCACTGATAATATTCTAGGTTCTGCATAAAGAAATAGCACTCTCATATTTGTGCCATGTTAGTAAAATTTATCCTAAATTAAATGAACCACAACCATAAATATGAATAGGATCGTTAATCCACTTTTTTCAATGGTGCTTATATTCCTTATGCTCCATTTTCATAGATATTCTAAGAAATTATTTCCCTGATAGAAACAGCAAGCATAAAACAAATATTGAAATGGGATCTGGAGAATGTAAGCTCTAAATTGATAAAATATGGCATCAAAACACTAGTTTAGAACTTTATTAATTAGAATACAAATATCTATTTCATACTACTGGAATTTCAATCAATCCACATCAGACTTTGAATATTAAACACCTCACAAGAAAATGCTTTTGCAAATCAAGAATTATAGTTTAATTTCAGTTGTAGACTCTATCCATGAGAAGATTTCTGGAAAAGTCATCATGATGCATAGAAATTGTGGATGCACTTTTGCAAAAGTTAGTTGAAAATAGTCACCTGTGTGCTTATCCCCAGGGGCCTGAGCTGAGTTACAGCAGTGCCAGGGCTGCAGTCATTTCTGACAGTGAAAGGGACTGTAGGACGCAACTGGAGAGACAGGAAACACAGAGACAAGAAAGCAATTGTGATTTCCCCCATGCCCACATTTATTTTTCTTTTTCTAAGTCTTTTGACCAGCTGCAAAAATTTTTGTTGGCTGTGCATGCAGTGCAGAGCAGCCAAATCTAGGGAGACAAATATTGTCTGTGTGAAGGAGGATTCCTGGCTTCATTCCTTTGGTCCTGTTTTCAGGTCTACAGCTCCCTGACACTGACTAACCAATATTTGATTGTGTGACATGAAGACACTGCAATATGTCTAAAATTTGCATTTTGCCCCATGCAAACCAAGCAAGAGTACAGACAGAGAAATAAGCACTTTACTGTGAATTATCTGTTGTTTCCTCATAAAAGCTTCTTGTCAGAGTCTGTGGAATTATTTAAAATCATATTGAGCAGAGCTGAAATAATTTCTCAGTCTAGTATAAAAATTGCAGAAATACATTTTTGCTCAATTTAAAAATAGTGGGAATATTGCAGCATGCCATGGCTGACTCCTCTTTTAGCACAAAAAGGCAGTAATGGAAGATTGCAGTGTTACTCTGACTTGCCAGCTATCTCATTTCCAGCACAGTCCAAAGCTGGTTTTGAAAGTAATTAGAATGAATGCACAGCCAAGATTTTAAGTGCTAAGTAGTACAGCATTTTAAATTCAAGTACCTTGCAGTATAGGGAAAGACACCAACCTGTAGGTGTTGTACAAATTCCTGCTCTTGGGAGCTCATGAATGTTTTCCTGTTTAGTCAGAAAAGTTTAGAATCAATAATATTGAAGAGATTATTAATTTTTAACTGCCCATTTTTTATACTTTGTAATGTGTCTAAATGATCCATTCTCTTGCTTAACATTTCTTTGCCACGAGAAGAAACAGTCAAACAAACCTAGTTGTCCATTGGCACACTTTTCCCCATCTTTTCTCCCACTGGATTACTTTTCCTTCTGAATGTAAGCCTTGGTAAGTTGCTGTCACTTTCAAAGCCAATTAAAATAAAAAGTTTGGCTTTGCTCAGATTTCAGTCACTCTTTTCTATCAGAGAAGTTATGGAAGACCATCTCTAGATGGATGGCTTCCTGGAGCTCCTTTGAAATCAACTTCCTTTAAATGGAGACGGATCCAGCTCGTGTGAGCTCAGCTGCTGCAATATGCAGTGTTGCCAACATCAGATGTTGAAAATGTCTGCCAGCCATTTGGAAACCCCTAAAGTGGTGTAAGGATTACAAGATGTAAAAATAACAGCTTTGAGGGTTTGGCCTTCTCTTTTTGGAGCTTTGGGCTGTTGTTCAGTCAAATCATAAAAACTGACAGCAGTGGGCATGGTGCTGGGAGAGGAGGGAGAGGTTTTTCCACATGCATTTTCAGACTGTCTTTGTGGGTGGAACTTAAGTCAAATTTGAATAAAAGCAGAAGCTAGGAAGTAGCTGATATGCAAATAAAGACATGGCACATAAACTTTCAGTCAGCAAGATTTTACCTTTAAACACATCTGCTTTAAACACATCTGCTTTGAACACATAGGACAGCTTGGTGTGTACCCTTGATGCAGTGTGAGCACTGTCTTTGAACTGCAGAGGATGGTAAAATTCCCAATTTCAACAAACTAATTCAGCTGTTGAAGTATGTGGTTAGGTAAGATGTCTGCCAGCTTCATTTTGACACTCACTTGAGATTCGAATAGGCCAGGGTACCTTGGCCAAGGCTGGTGGCCATGGCGACACTTAGGCAGCACATTTTTGCCTCCCTGCAAGCTCTGACATTGCTCCAGGCCCTGCAATGCAGGTTTCTTTCATCCCTGGCCAGGCAGCTGTCTGGGCAGTTGTGTGGAAGAGAAGGGCACCTGTGCTGACACAAACTGAGGGACACAAAGAGAGGAAATGAGTGCTGGGTGAGAAGCAGAAAGCCCAAAGGACTGAGACAGATGGGCTGTTCAGAGCTCAGAAGGGAGTCTCTGCTCCATGAACTATCTTCAGTGTTTCAGACTTGGGATGCTATGTGGGGTTGCCTTCCAGCTTTTAGCATTATAATCCACTGAGGCACGGACTAGGACTTAAAGCAAAAACTGAAAAAGTGGTGGAAGAAAGGATCTGTAAATAGCACCTTTTTCACTATTGCTTTCTTTTTCCACTTTATCACCTATTTTCAAAACAAAAGCATAATATTTTCTTTGCTCTTTGAGGGGATAAGGAATACTAGTGAGCTGAGAATAGAGTAGGATGATTTTCAGGTTTTGCAAATAAAAACCACCTTGTGTTGCTTGGTGAGAGTCATTGGATTGAAATCTTTGGTGTTCATTCATGCTTGGCCAATCAAGAAGCATTCACAGAATCTGTCTTCAGATACAGGATGTTCCACACAGTATTTATCTAGGTACCTATTTATCTTCCCTGCCATGGCAGACTGCCTTCTGTCTGTGCCACAGGTTGTTTTGTCTGTGAAGAGTAAGCTACAAGTGAGCCAGTAAGCTAGTAAATAAGTTATGAGTATGTATGGCAGTTCCTGAGTTCTTTGCAACTTGTTCTGCACTGCAGATTTTTTTTTTCGGTGGCTACTTATGTATATTCTTAGAAGTTGATTCAGAATCTCCTTCCAGGATCACCTAGAGCTGCAGGGTCTGCGATTTTGGCTAGGGTCTGCCAATGATGCTGGGAAGGTCCTTCTGTTCTAGAGTCTGAAATACCTGCTGCAATCTTGAATGGGACACACGAAAGTCACCTTTCCCTCAAACACCACGTCAGTCTTCAGCTCAACTTAATGCTGGGATTGCTGCTCAGTGACTCCCTTCCTGTCTCTGTGTCTTTGGCATCTTTCCAGGGCCACCACCCTTCTTTCTCTCCCATTCACTCCCCTAAACTCACAGACAATGGGTTTTAGAGTCAGGGGACCATCAATTCAAACTTCCAGATTAAAGGACAAATTTTAATAATGGCCTGGAGGCATTAAGAAGAATTAATGCATTAAATGTTGAAAGATGACAGGAGCAGAAAAATGCTTGATTCAGAGATAAAGTGACCTAATGATAATTACATCTGTTAAGCAATCCAAAATCTTGTCACAAATTGGAAAGAACCTTTCCCAATCAGTAAAGGGTTCATTAAAAAAAGACTAAAAGCTAGCAGAAGATAGAAAGAGCTTGAACCACACATACATTTGAACTAGACTAGAAAAGGGAAATGTTCTTGTATCTTGAGGTGTTTGCCCATTCTAAAATATTCTGTATGTAATCCTGAACAACTGAGGCAAGTATTAGAATTATAGAATATCCTGGGTTGGAAGGGACCCACAAGGATCACAGAGTCCAATTCCTGGCCCTGCATAGAACAGCCCCAACAATCCCACCCTGTGCCTGACAGCATTGTCCAAACTCAGACAGACGTGGTGCTGTGACCAATGCTCTGGGGAGGCTGTTCCAGTGCCTGGGTGGAAAACCTTTTCCTGATGTGTTGACAGTTGCAAAAATTACAAACCTGTCTGTTACTCTTTATCCATTCTATTCCTTCTTCGGGATACCTTTCTTTCCTGAGGAAGGGCTACTTCCTTTGCATGATAATGCAGAATACCTACAGAATGTTGTTTAAGGCTTACAAGCATACCATGTCTTGAGAAAAAGCAAATGGACATGTCAGTTATTGTTTCTAATAGAACAACCTTCTTTTTCTGTCCGAAGTTCTGTCCAAACCATGAATAAAAAGACAGAAAGGGCCTGGGGACTTTAGATGTCTATTACAGAGGAAAGATTTATCAACACAGGGTATAGAGAACAAATATTTTGTGAATCCCCTCACGAGAAGCTCTCCCTTTGGAAATTTAATCCTGTCTAGCTGCTGAGAAAGCCTACACAAGGAGGGCTCAAGGGTTTGCAAGAATGTTTGGCTCATGAATCTTTATATAACTCTCTCTTCTTGTGTCTCTGACAAGTGTCTTTTTTGTACTGTCCACTGTGCAGTTTTAGTTGCCTTTATCACCAAGTAACTGCACCAACAGTGAGCTAACCATGCTGCCAGCAATTAGAGAGAGCTGGTTGGTTTTTTAGTAGCGTCAATACCCTGATGTTTTTCTGGACTCCCAAAGAGTTTGTGATCTACAAAAAGTGAAATGCTTTTCTCTGCTGTAGTTGCACATGCAAGGTGGGTTCACTATGCTAACAAATTAGACAGACACAAAATTGAGTACACTTGTTGTGCTCACGAGCAACCACAAAATAAGCAGGCATGACAGGGGTCGGTGTGAGTGTATGTGTACAGTGGGCTTCAGTACTGGGATCCTGAGAGTTACTGTAGCACAAACCAGTGGAAATGATTGTGCCTCACGAACGGGTGGAAAGATAGAAGAAATCCAGTTCTTTGTGTATTACTGTTTGCCCACGATTAAAACAGGCATGCTACAGCTAGAGGGTAATATATGGTGTAATTCTGAAGTCCTTCTCTGGCCAGACTCAGGCATGAATTCCAAGTTGCTAAGCATCCCTAGTTTTCTGGGGCAAGCAGTGGAAACAGCAAGTTCTTAGCCCTTCTACAAATTGGGGTCTATCAGTTTGACTATAAATGTAGCCTGAATGGTGGCTTAAAAAATCACTCCATTTCACTGTTACCTTGCAGATTTCAGCAATCTCACCTGATATAAAAACATTAACTGGCACATCTGTGGTCCTGTAGGTAAATTCATATCAACTTCTGGAATACACTTCCTCTGTTTAACTCTTGGACTGCTCTTTTCTCTAATGGGACACCTTAAAACAGACCCAGAAAATCTTGTGCTGTTTTCTGATGTGTAGGGTCAGCTTATAGATAGTCTTTATACTATTAAAATATCTGCATTGTTTTATACTTTGGAACTTTTCAAATTGCAGCTTTTGATCTTAGTAATATTCTTTACAAATTTCTAAATGTGTAATGTATCTGAAAGTATGGCTGTCAGCTGGGCTGGTATTTCTCGCTATTATGTCAAATTCAAATATAGAAAGGTTATGTATCTCACCCAGTAACTAAGGAGAAAATGGAGCTCTGGGACTTCTGCGCCTTGCTTTCATTTGCGAGCTGCTAGTCCAAAGGTCTTTGTACAAACAGTCTGCTGCTGGTGAAGTAAAAAAGTAGCAGTCTCATGTCTAGACATAATCATCCTCCAAATACAGGTATTTCATTTTTTGATTGCACTTGCACAGAAATCAGAGATCAAAATAATACATTTTGATCAAGCAACATTTTGCCTTCAAACATGACTGTTCCCAAATTAAATTAATTCAATTTTAAATTAATCAATTCATGCTTAGCCTGTGGAGTTCTGTTAAGTTCAGATTCTCAAAAATCAGCTGGAAAGGATAAAGGTTGAGCAATTATTTTTACGATTGGCTGCCCATTCAATTTCTGTTTCTCTAATGGGATTGTTCAGCGAGTATTCTACCAAAAGCGCGGAAATTGGTTCAGCTAATTCCCCTCTGCAAAAAAGATGAAAACCATAACATTGTATTTAGCTGCTTTCTTTTTATACAGGTTCTGCCTAAACTCTTGTACTGCATTTTAATCTGTTCAACTTACTTGAGATAGTTCTGACAGAGGAAGCTCAGCTCCGACTCGCCATTGAGCCACGTTTGCTGCAGCAAAACACCTACACATGTTCCTTAGTCCTGTTGCTTTTGGTGAATAAGCCTGAAGCTAAAGAGAAACTGTTGAACAAATCTCTGATTTGACATTAAGGGGAGGCAGTTATTAACTTGCTGCACGTTGTTATTACTTCATTGATCTGCAGTGAGTAACACGGATTTATAGAAAGTAGGGATGTGGATAAATAGTTGCCATAGGGAAAACCCCAACTTTTTAGCCAGAATCAAAAACCTGCCAAGGATCTCTGGCAATCTATAAAATTTCATTAACTATGAAAACCAGGTTAAAAAAACCCCAAAACCAAAAAAAAAAATCAGGCAAGTTCAGAACAGACTTACTGTAGGATGCATAGGGCAACAAAGAAGGGTTGTCTAAATAAAAACCTTCTCTCAAATATTAGCCTGAGAGGGAAAAATCACTGAAATTAATGGCTGCTTGAAGTAGAGGGGAAACCAGTGAAATAGCTCTGGGATCAGGACAGGTGTACAGAGCAGAAGCTGGATGCAGAAGCAATTCTCCTCTGTGGAAAATAGTTCTCTCAATTGCTGCCTGACTTCCCACCTGGGACCTGCTGATCGTGGAAATATAGCACTGCTCCCCATTTCCAACAATTAATGTTATTTTAGTTCCTGTATAAGTAGGAAGAATGCTGTGGGGCAGATTTATAAAGATACAGTAGTGCTTAAATCCTGTTGTTAACAAAATGAATTGAAAACCAGCTATTGTGTTCTAACCATTTAATTTCTCTGATTATAACTTGAAATAAGTTACTCCCTACTTAAAATAACTAGTCAAGGCATGAAAAGGAAAATTATTTCCTTACTGAATTTTAATTCCTATTTAATTATAGGCTCTCACTGGCTTTTGAATGTAGGATCAGTGGAGAGTTCAGCACTTTATAAGATAAACCTCCTGAGCAAAAAGGGGAACAAGGCCTGTCGTGTCAGAACAACAACAAATAAGTCTTAATCTTGAAATACAAATCATGGCTCAGTCTTTACATCACACCTACTTCACAGGCCAAATTCTGCTGTGTTTGGAGTAGATATTGTCCATAAGGGAAGAGGTGAAATAGAGAGAATGCTCATAATCTATGAAGGAGAACAAATCGTAACCTACACACTCCAGGGAGTGTCACATTCTACAAAAATTATGAGATCCCATGGGAAATGAAGAGCTATCTCCATGAAAAGTTGATGCCTGTGTGGACTCTGATATTCCCTGTGGTTTATCCTGCCAGTACATTCCTTTGTGGTTGTAGTGACAGGGGTTTTGCTGGCTGTGGAAATTTTTTCATACTGGGAAGGTTTGCAAGGCCTGAGCTGTAGGAAGTTGTGTGTTCTTTGTCTGCAAGAAAATATAAGAAAGAGCAAATGCTAGAACTGCTATTTCCTTAATTACCAGCTACATTCAGTTGGACTAAATCCTCTAAAAATAGAATTAATTTTATTTAAATTATCACAATAGCCTTACTTAATCTAGAGCACATATGAGCAAAACTTATTTAAAAGCTGACCGATCTTTTTAATTATTCATTGTTCTTCAGTTACTTTGCAATGTGGGTGGAAAAACACTTGAAGATTTTTTCTTACAGTGGATAAATCCATATTCATCTTTATCTTGGTTTTTCCATTGCTTTTGAGGGCAGTAGTGAGTTTAAACTGTGTCAGCATTTGGCTATGAGCGAATTGTAGAAAATTATTTTAATTGATTTTTATGTTTTGAATAATATGTTAACAGGCAATCATTGAATTTTGCTTATGCACATGAACAAACAAAACTCATGGGAATGTGTAATATTAAATCAGATGTTTTACATTTAGGCTCAAATCTATCTAATAACTTCTAAATCCACTTTTGTGTGGATGCAGATGCAAATTTCCATCAAAAGCAGTGACAGGGACTGCAGGGTTGGTCTGCTAGAATATTTTAGGACACTTTTCTATCAAGTTTGATTTCGTAGACCCAAATTTCATTTGAAAGCAGAAATGAGCCCATAGATGTCAGTGAAATGACACAGTTGCAGAATTTGTCTCGGCCCTGAGTCCTTACACAAGTGAAAGGCAGAAGGAAAGCTTCCTTTAGAGGCCCCTGGCCTTAATGGGGAACCTGCTCTGGCATGTATGGATTTGATTTGGGGGTGCAGCAATTTAGTTCTGTACCCGGGGACCCTTGTGGCTCTCAGGGGATGGAGCAAACTCACAGCACAGTGAGGACACGTCACTGCACACAGACTGTTCAGTGCTCTGCATGCAGAAAAGGAGTCTCTGTGCTGATAATTCATCACATTAATTTCCCCTTCTTCATGGCCCAAGTACTATTAAGAGTCATTAGTGTAAGTAGAGTTCAGTACTTTGAACTACAGGCTTCACTTGTAATCTCTGTTAGATTCACATAGGATGTAAATACTACAGTAAAATTCAAGGAAAGATAAATTCTCTGCTGGAAAGGAACATTTAAAAGCTATTAATTGAAAGAATCACCAGGGAGGGAGAGATCAGCTTCACTGGAAATTGAAGATATAAAGATAAACTCTTTCCATCACTGCAGTTCAGCAGCATGCAGGACTTGAAGGCAGATGCTCTGTGATTTATTACTTTTCTGAGTGGGTAGTTCATATATGGTCTTTGTAATATGCTGCAACTTTGCAAAACAGATATGTGCCTTCCCTTCCCTTCTTATTTCTATTTTTGCTCCTATATAAATGACTTCTCTGTGCATTTAATATTTAGGGCATTAAAAAACTTTTTGCCAGTTGAAATTATGTGTGAGAAAATACTCCTTGACCCTATTGTCTCTATTAAGCTGCCTCTATTGGGAAACTGTTAAATAGGAAATATCAATCATAATAAGAAAATAATAAATTTGTTATTGAAGCATAATGTAGGTGCTCAGAAGGAGGCTCTGTTTCCTGTGTTGCCACTCTTGCTTTAAAACCCCTGGCAAATTTCTCCAGATTTCGGGGTATCTATGTTTGATTTCTATCCCATTTGGAGTTTGTCAACTTAAACTATTTATCAGGGTAAAGACTTATCCTCTGGCTTTCTGTGTATTTTGTGTGTGTGTGTGTGCTTTAAAACCCTGATCTAAATTTGGGATCCAGGCACCGCTGTAGTTCAGTAATAGTGGCAGGTAACAGTAGCAATGTCAGGATTGAAAAAGGCAGTTCCTCTGACATTTGGCATTTAATGTAATGTCAATATGCTGAAATATTTTAAGAAGGTAGTCTGAATCATGCTGCTGTCGTTCCTGAAATCTCTGTGCCAACACAAATTGAGAGTGGCATGTGTGGCTAGTATTTGGATTGAGAACTTCAAGAAAAATTGAATAAATTTTTCTAGAGCCTGAATGAGACTTATGACCTGCATAGGCATAATATTCAGCTCGATGTAGAATTTTTTCTATCAGTGGTAAGGACAGAGTTTGAGGGTTTTATAAGGATGACATTTGACATAACTCAAATATTTTATCAGTGGCCTCCACAAGAATGTCTTTAAGCACCACTGTCATATATCTGATTGCAGTGTGAAAAGGGCAAGACAGCAGGATGCAAAATGCTCAATTCCTCACTACATTACAGCTTTTACAGACCAGCAACCCTGGGGTCAGAGTGAATTGCAGCTTTGGAGATGACTAAGAAAGAAGCACCCTGAGCCAATGTAAGAAGAATTTTTCTTTCTCAGACTAGACCTGGGCAGTTTATGATCAGCACCAAGAAACCTTCTGTAAGGTTACAGGTACAGGATCCTGATATCTCATGCAGCTTAGTGTGCCTAGCATACACCAGAGCACAGTTTAATTTAAAGCCAATAAGGATTCCATAAAATTTGTTACAAGGATAGGAAAAGCTGATCACTTGTGCAATGGGATTGTTTCATAAATTCCCTTGGCAGTTTCACTTGGATCATCTGTTCCTTTATCTGCTGTGCAGCGTTTGTGGATCTCCCCCCCGGCTGTGTGTGTTTCCCTGATGAGTGAAGAGACTGCAGTCCCTCCTTTCAGCAGTGTCTGGGTGTCCTGCCTGGGCTCCAGGCCCTGTGCAGCTGCACCCTGGAGAGATCTCTCATCCTGGAAATGGGTGGCTTCCGATGGAAACTGGAAATCTCACAAAGCAGCATCATGAAGCCTAAATTTCTGAACTAGGACTCCAGAACCAAGGGACTCCAGAAAAATGCTGAAATGTGCCTTGTCCCCAGTTATCTACAGTGTAAGTGTAGCCTGTCATCACCAGCACCATCTGGCAAACTGGGCCTTTGTAAGAAACCACCCAGAAAAATTTCTGGAGAGCCCAGCATCTTCCGATAGGTCTGTATTGATATGATCTCTCTTTTGATAAACAGGTATTTTTCAATTAAAAATAATTAAAACAATATATCATCTCTAATGCTGAGCTGGTCCTTATTTTTCAGTGCAGAAGACAGATGTGGGTTCATGTGTTTTCCACAGAGAGAAAAAGCACTAAAATCCATTATTTACATTCTATGTTCTTCAGTTATTTGTTCTTCAGTCATTCGTTCTTGAGAAAATCTGGCAAAATCAACCCAATAATGTTTAATTTTCAAATTTGAAAAATCATGGGTTTGGTCCCTTTTCCACAGCAAGTTTGAAATCTTTCTGCAGGCTGGATTCACTCCTCAATTGTGAGGCAGTTGTTAAATGAAATCACAGCAGTTGGAGCTGGTAAGATCTTACTGAGCCATCCAGTTCAAACCCTCTGATGGGTTATAATTGAAAAGTAAAAGAAAAAGGCCTTTTACTTAAGGAACCTCCTGATTCAAATGCTGACAAGTTTTCAGGACTGATGGCATAGGATTTTGGATTCCCTTAAATAGTTTCACCCTACAGGAAGCAGTATTACTTCTGCTAATGATAGAAAATGAGGTTGGCCATGCAGCCTGGCATGATTTATGGTGCAGTGCAACACACTATAAAGTTCTTTAGCCTTTAATTCCACCAAGACTTACAATCTCCACAACTAGAATTCTTGAAAATTAATGAATGTAGCAGTTGAATAAGGGTGAAAAGGATGCAGAAATTATTTCCTAATGACTTAGTTAAAATGTTTATTTTAACCTTCACAAGAGACCTTGCTTTTCAAAATCAAGATTCCTCATGGAGAAACCGGCTCTGGAATGGGATTGATTAAAATATAAGAAAATATTTGTTACATTTCTAACAGAGTGATGAAGCTTTAGAGATACAGGTTTAATCTTTTATTTTGCAGAAGGAATGCAATTTGAACTTCATCTAAATGTGTTTTTTCCCAGCCAAACATGGGTACACTGCAGTGTTTAGGTGTTGCCAGTGAACCTGACTCAGATTTCTTCATCATTTTGTAGGTAACAGCAATGCTACAGGCCAGACATTGCCACTTCTGATACCTTTGGGACTAATTTATTGCCAATGAAAAACAAATGGCTTAATTCTGGGAAGAAAATCTGGTGGAAAAGCAAAAACTGGAATAGCATTCAACTCCCCATGTCTCAGATGTGGCTCTTCAGTAAAACTTTGGTTCTGTGAGTAGCAGAAAAAAGCTGTGGTCTGGAAAACCAGCAGTAAAAAATCTTTGGTGTGCAAAGTTAATATTCTAAAATATCCAATTGTAAAGTAGAAAGGCATGAATTTATTTTGGATATACTTTTGAATATGAGGGTACTTAGCAATAAATCAAGCAAGCAGTGATGGACTTGGGAGAAGGCTGCTTACCTGGGGGCTGTGGATATTGCTGAGTCTGGAAACACTCACAAGGGAGGATTGAAGAGGCAGAGTCATACTCTTCTGAAAATGTTGCCAAATCCATAGCTTTCAGAAGAGTTGCTCCCTTAAATTACTGTCTCCAAATATCCTTGTATCCTTATCCTCCATTTAAATGAAGTACAGAAAGCAGGAAATGTGCAGCCCTGTTGACTGGGCACCGTAATCTGCTTTCACTAGAAGCCAAGGCTGAGAGAGACACTTATCAAATGATCAGGTAACATGAATCCTGTTTGCTTTTCCTGTCAGGGATTGAAAGAGCCAGAGAGGAATATAGCCCATTTTTATGGCCTGAATATTCCTCATTAAGAGAGAGTCCTACCTCTTTCTCACTAAAGTGGTGCTGAGTCAGGCAAGCTTAGGCAATGTGAAGCAAAAATATGAATGTTTTTTGAGAAAGATGAATATCCCATTTCCAGTCAAATTCATGCTTCAGCACAGAAGGATCCTGAATGGGCCGGTCCCTACAGGAGTGAACAGCAGGTTACCACAGTTCTGCTGCTGCAGAATTTCCTCCTTAAGAAAGAACAGTCAGAGCAAACCCCATAATCTCTTTTTGGGTGAACCTTCTCCAGCTCAGGTAATTGTCCTGGATGCCTTCTCTCTTCTTCAGGAGAGGAATGAATGACGCCTCTGTACTGTACCAATGGGGCCGTGAGGATTTGTTCTAATCCTGTCCATTATCCACTTATCACTACCTTTGCAGGTTCCTACACTCAAGGCAGAGCTGTGTTTTCCCTACTCCAGTGCACAGCTCCATGCCAGTTTTCTCAGCCTTGTTTTCAATCTTTGTAGGAATTCTAATGGAAGCACTAAATCATTTTGGTGTGGAAAACGAGCCTTCTTTGTCAATTAGCTGTAATTAGCATTCACCCTTCCAGTTTTAAATGAGCACACTGCTCTGGGATCCCCTTGTGAACACAATATTTTGCTCATTTTTGGTGTCGCTTGTCTTTCTAGTAAATAGGCACCTTGAGAACTGCTCAGCTATCATAGCTCATCATTCCTCAAAACTGGGAGTTTATGATGAAATTGTACAATGTTTATATAAACAATGGCTAACACAGTTGTGCAAATTATTTCCTTTTGTGCTAAAGAATGGATTATTAGCATGGACTGTTAGTTTATGCTTTACACATTGAATTAGCATTTATGTTTATGAAATATGACTTCCAATGATATTCCCTTTGCCTTGTGCAGCTCTAGGGATCAGCTTATGGAACACCGGAAAATAAAGGCCACTGAGGTGGATAACAACCCTTTCCAGCTCCATCCTGCCATTCTAGGGACTAAATGTACCCAATTCCTGGTGTGTCTGGGAATTTCTTGTTAGTAAATGGGCCTTCACGGTGGGAGAGTGACAAAGTGGCAGCATGTTACTGGCTGCCTTCCCCCTCCTGTCCTTGAAATATGATCTGGGAAATGCCCGTCAGACCCAGCGTATCCTTTCTGCAAGAATATCCCTTTGGGGCTGTGCCAGCCCGTGACGTACCAGAGCAGCCTCTATTAGATGGCTCCGAGCCATGAATCCAAGCCAAGCTCTAGCTGAAGACAAACCAGAGTGCAGAAGATTTAAGGTCACTTCACTCCACCCTAAGCTGTGCCTGCTGAGGGCAGTCTGGAGCACAGAGCTGCTGTCGGACCCTGGTGACAGCACCCAAGGTCCCCTTGTGCTTAAGTGCCATTTTCAGTCCCATAACAGACACACCCATTTGCATGGGAAATGGTAACTGGGCTGATGGGCTGTTGCATTTAATCCCTGTTGGGAAAAGCCAATGAAATGGATTCAGAAAAGGAAGGGTCAAAAGGAGGAATAAGAGTTTGAGGGGGAAGGGTACACTTTTCTTTTTTTTAGATTTTTTTTTTAATGCATGTTTCCACTCTTCCTCAGTGATTGACTGCAAAATAATTGAAAAATTGTAAAGTGAAGAAAACATGATTTGGACTGGAAAAGAAAGGCTATGCAGAGCATCCAGACCACAAGCAGTGGAAAGCTGTGCTTAGGTGCCCCGTGACAGCTCAGTGAACGTGGGATGTCAGAGCAGCAAGGTTTGGACTGGTATTTTTAAACTAACTCATCTGCTCTGCACTGGAGCAGATAAGCAGTGCTCATTTGACCCATTTTGCTGTTTTGCTGTGGCAAAGTCCATCAGAAGGTGACTTTACTACAGTGCTAGGTGGTAGAGAAACACAGAGGCTGCTTCTCTGAGGAGGGTGGAGCTCAGAGCTAGGAATGGTCACTGCTTCAGAGACACTATCAAAAGTACATCTCTGCCACCATGTCACCTGCCCTTCATAATGCCTGTGTACATCTCCAATAAATTCTGACTTCTGCAGTAACAGCTGCGTCTGGGAATTAGGGAATGCACTGTTTTGGTCAGCACCAAACAGGTTTGCTTTGGTTTAAATATTTACTGAAGTGTTTGAAAACAAAGGGACTGGACGAGCTGTCTGCTCCATCTCCTGCTGTTTGCACAGTAAATAACCTGGGTACACAGCTGTCCCCTACATACACAGGTGCTTTCAATGCAGGCAAGTATAAAGCCTGGATTTCTGCCTTTGGTGGGCTTCTAAGGCACAGACAAGAGTGAACCAATGAGGAAATATTTAGCTGTCAAAGGAAGCTTCTACTCTTCATTGCTCATGTTGCATACAGAGAGACAGTTCTTCCACAGGACATTTGTTTTAGGAGAAGAGGAGGCAAGTAATTTCTATCTGAGTGCCCGAATACTTTGGTAGGCTAAACATCAAAGCAGGCTTGGATTAAAACAGTTATCATGTAGCAAAAAACTATGTAATTGCTAGGTTGTATGGAAAGAGAAAAACGGCTTGCAAGGCTCACTGATTTTTCATTTTAAGCTGAAAGCACACCAGGATGAACAGGCCAAACGCTGGTTTTGCACATGGCCACAATCCCACAGGCTCAAATAATGCAGCCTTTTCCCACAGTGGCTCTCTGCCAAGGTGATGGGCTACTGCCATGGCAAGCAGTGAAGCAGATATAGCAGAATGCCTCAGATAACTCACTCAGCACTTGAACTGCTGTTTAAAACCATGTCCTCAATCCTCAAGTATCTAGCAAGGTAAGTCAAATCTGTCCCGAGCCAAAATTTTGTCCTGAAACCACTATTGTGAATAAGCCGAGGGTGGTATTAGAAGGCACTAAATATTTATTTAGGGATTCTGATCATGCTGAGCATGCTGATTTTTTCCTGCAGAAGCTTCTATCCCAGTGACCATAAATGAAGAACAGGACTTGGATGGAGCAGATGGTTCAGCAGATGGTGACTTGCTCCTTTTTTAACCAGGCTTTTGTGTAAATGGAGTGTGGCATGGATCTGTGTATGCTTTTTGACTTTGAGAGTCTGCATGTGTGTTTTTGGGCTTTAATAAGTGTTGAGTTATAAAACCATGTATCACGATGATGGTATGGATTTTACTGGCTCTTTAAAGACTTAGGAAGTTCTTGAAAATGTAGTTTGTTCACTGATTTATGAAACAAAGACTGTGTTTGCCAAAGAGGTGTTCTGGTTCTGATTTTTAATTAAATGAGAGTAGCCACAGTCCTTGGCTGTGGGACTGGACAAAGCAAGATTTTATTGCAGTCTTTAATTTTTTTCTCTTTCCTGGTTTTGTTTCTCCACCATTTGGAGAACTTTCCTCACTACCCAGAGCATTAAAGTTGCAATGAAACTGAAAGAGGTAACAAGGGTAAGGTGTGAGGTTCACTCTCCAAACTGTTCTCTTGAGCTGTCAAAAGTTTAACAGTGCTCAGCACCTACTTACCATTCCCGTGCTGGAGGTAACAGCCCCCTCAAACCTGCCAGCACTACTGGTGTGTGTGCTCCCTAACCCATTTTATTCAAAAATTAGATGTACTGTTGAACCGTTTCAACTAATGTGCTTCATTTTGACTGATAAAGGTTAAGGAAAAGTCAATTGAGCAGCCTGAGCACCAGCAGATTTGAGGCAGCATAATTTCTACCACAGGGAATGTGAGGATTTGTCGTGAGGATTAGGCTGAGAGTGGCAGGATTTTGCACTGCCACAGCTGGAACCAGAAGAGCATGTCCTTTTACTCCCTAAGAGTGGCTAAACCAATACTGTGTCTGCTGTCTTCTTGAAGTTCATATTCCTGTAGCTTACCTGTACATTTATTCCTATTAAATAATTTCACATTATTTCTTAAGCCCACAGAGTGGTCTTCTAGGATCCAGCTTTGTAAATTGGAATGTAGTTGAAGGTGGTTGCCTTGTCTCTCATTCCATGTAAATTCTCCTATCATCTAGTATCCCACTGTCTTGTAACCTTTCATTAGAAAAGGGAACTTTTTAACTTTTGGTGTTTGCTCTTTTGCTCATTATTGTCCCAGGTAGAAGATTGTGGAAGCAGAGTGGCATTTCTGCTGCCAGAGTTCACAGGTTTTAAATTACACTGAAATATACTTTGGTTTCGAAGACAAAAGACAAGATTCTTGCAGAATTGCCCAGCTTTACTTTGTCTCCTGCTTGAAGTGTTTCTAAGCTGAATATAATGAAGATCTATTCTAAGAATTCCTAAGGGATCTCTTTACACAGAATCTGGAACTGATCCATGGGTTTCAACACTTCAACCAATGCACCGTCTAATATTGATTTCCTTCAGAAGTCAAAGCAATTTGTTTTTCTTCCCTGGAGACTTTGGGTTTCTACCTTTGGCTGCAATCCTTGAATTAATATGGAAATTGAGAACACCACTTAGGACTAGTCTCAGATGCAAACACACCCTGAAGTCTCACGGAGCCAGGTATCCTGCGCACACCCCAGCACTCAGAGGATTGCTCAGTCTGCTCTGGCAGCTGGACAACTCACACAGCTCTTGGCTCATCCCTCTCTGAGCTTCTGTCTGAGGAGTGGAACAGTAAGTGACTTATTTCTGGTATCTACTCTTTTTCCCCTTTCGATTGCTCCTCCTCATGTCACTCTGGAGAAAAGGCCAGCACAGTTCTCTGGAAATTTCCTCAGGCTGGTAAGGTAATAAGGAACTGATTACGTGCCAGAAGGCAGCTCTATGGAAAGCAGCCATCTCTCCCATCATTAATCCAAAGTCACCTACAGGTGACTGTCTGTCAAGCCAAAAGTTTCAGATTTACAGCTAAAGCTTAATACCTTTCCTCTAATCAGCATTTCCAAGCTGCCAGTGGGTGTGAGCACTGCCTGTGTGAGGCTTCCTTCCACCCCTTGGCAGTGTCAGGGCTTGCTTTATACCTCATAGACCTGGACGTGGAATACTGGGGAGTCAGATGTCACATGAGGGTGTTCCATGCTGGAATTACTGGTGTAAGCCTCAGCATCTCAGAGGCCTGAGGAGCTTGTGCTGTGCACATGTAGATGCAATGGAGCATGAAGAAACACATGGCACAGGCAGCAGGTCGCCCAAGTCATCCTTTCAAATGACACATGTGATCTTGTGAATTTGTCACAACGTCAAAGGAGCTGAAACAATTCCTTCTGGACACAAAGACACGAGTGCAGGCAGGGATGTAACCCATTAGGATCATATCCAGCCTCGTTTGAAGGGTAAGGCTCTTAGTGGTGTTAGGTGACAATCTGTTCTGAATTTATCCTGCCCATATGTCATCAGCAACAACCTACAAAACACACCTCTCGTTTTAGATCCAAGTTTGCATCTGTTCCAAGCAAAACATGTGCCATCTCCCTGTACTTTCCTAGCAGGTCTAAATTGGACAACACAAGAGTGAGCTGAAACAGGAAAAATTCCTTTCTGTGCTATGGGGAAATTAATCACAAATCATTGTCATTTTAACCTGGCTTTATATGAATATAAAATCACAGTGGAGAAAACAACTCAAAATACTTCGCCATGGTTCTGTGACATATGTAGGGTTATTGTAGCTCAGGCACTGACCCTTAGCAGAAACATTCCGATGTTTCAGCTGTAATTTGTCCATCTGTGTTTCGTTGCTTCATCGTACACGTAAAGAGCACCTTTTAAATAAGGATCCAGGCTGAGAGCAACCTATCCCTGGATACTGAGATACCAATAGCTGATAAGGTTTATGAGAGGTTATAGCTTCAAAGGAATTGATTTATAATTGTTTTCTATTTTTAAATACACAGCTGGACACCCAGTATGATCTACAGAAGCATCTGACAGGCTTATATGCTTAATTTACATTGACTAACAACCAATGTTTAGGTGCTTCTGTAAATCTCCCTGGCTGCTTCTCTTGATCTTTAGACATGTAAATGCTCTGGAAAGCTAAAACAAAAAAATTCAAGGCCTGATTTTCAAAATCTCAGATCTCATGTGACATCAACGGCCTGAATTCAAAAATTCTCTTTTCTCAGCATCCTGAACTCTTGCAAATTCTACACATTTGCTGTTGTTATTTCATTCATACTTTTTCAGGAATTTTGAACTCCTAATCTGAAAAAAGTTAAGCCACATTGCATAGAAATCTGCAATCCCAGAATATAAACATTTTAACACTAGTATTTACAATTAAATGAGGGGTTTTTCACAGTTACAATGATGCAGAAAAAAACTCTTTAAAGTGCAATTCTGCCCCAAATAAATATTGTTAGTGCTTTGTTTGCTTAGCCTACTGATTTTCTCTATTGAATACACTCTAAAATTTAAAGTATCTTTTATGAAAGGAGAAGTCAGGGGAAAAAAATCAAACACATTTTCATATGTTATTGCCAAGAGTAAAACTTCTGAAGGCTGGACTTTCCAGACTTCTAGACTGAGGCAAACCTTGTGCCTTCAGGGAGACCCTCAAAGGAAGGTAATGAAAATGTAGTGGTCCTACTGTTGTACAAAGTAGTAATATAAGCACATTTTCATCCTCTTAGATGCATCAATTCCAGGAGGAATGGAGGAGCAAAAGTTTAGCATCTAAGTGAGCAGCCTTGTTGAACAAGAAGGTGCTATGAGTGCTCATCAGAACATGAATACTTTAAAGGGTTTAAACAACTGTGTTTTATTCAACATTCAGAAGATATTTGAATTTCCAAATATTTTTCTAAGGGATCTTTCTGCTGATCTGGCACCAAAATTCCAAGATGCAGAACTGAGGAAGTGTTTTAAGATCCAATTACAATGAAAAATGAAACTAGATTATGTTCTACAGAAATGCTGACACCAGTAGAAACTCAGCAACGTTCCCAAGTGTGCCTCTGTTAATAATGTTCTTATTTACACTTTTGTGGTATGAGGTCATGCATGACAAATCTTTAGCTGACATGAATATTAATATCCTTTAGAGTTCCTTCTCTTCCCCCATCATCCCTGCATCCTGTTAGCATGTCAGTAGGAATCAAAATTAGGCCAAAATTATTTTGGTGCTAAAACCTGAGATGCGTTATAATTAAAGTGATCGTGCTGAACTCTTCTGAGCTTTGAAATGTTCTGCCAACTTACTGAAAGTGGCTGAAATGTGCTGCACCATTTCATCCATCTGCTTCCCAAACCACAAGCCTTCCTAGTAGGAGATGCTACGAGTTTCTCGTTGTTTCACAAGCCTATAGTTAGGGCTGCCTGCTCCTATTTTTGGACACTTCAGCGACTACTGTGAGAGTTTGTGTGATAAGTAAGGCTGGGAAGGGAAGATTCACATCTTCCCAAATTAGCAGCCTCTATGCACCCATTTTTTCTGCTCTTTGTCCCATTTTGTACCAGAGCAGCTGCCCCTGTGGGGGTACAAAGAAGGTGATATGTGGATGTACCCAGTGTGATGTGCTGTAGGATCTAAATGGCTCCTCAGCAAGAGCTTGGGGGTGTCTAAGAGTATTAGGGTTATAGTTAGGCCTGCAATAAATGTTGTTTGCTTTGCTAGAAGTTCACTGGTTTTCTGATGTTCCTTTAAAACTAGGATCAATATTTTAAAACCATACAATATAACCAGAAAGATTTTTGGGAGAACTTCATAATTCAATAGAAAGAAAATACTCAGGAAGTTTGAAAATCCCTATTTTCCTATATTCAAACTCCAAGTTTAGATTTTAAAATCAAAGCAATTCAATTTCATTTTAATAAGATTCAAGGATATTTTAAAATCAGTAAGGATCTAGAATTGACTTCTTTTTGAGATGCCAAGCACGTATTAATGTGACTTGATCCCGTATAAGATTTCCTAATTCAAAACAACCCAGTTGCAACTTAGGCTCAATTATACATGAAAATTACTCAAGGAATGTAGAGTTTTAAATTTTTAAATAAATTATGTATAAAATAGAGCCGTTCCACCACAACATTGTCACAAACGCAATGTCAAGGATACCACATTAAAAAAAAAATATGGATGAATATAGAAAACACAGATTATAATTAATTCTGACTGCTTTTAAACTCACATTTTCCTGCCTGATTAAAATTGAACCCAAATAAATTAAAAATAATTGGGAAAAAAATTGCCAAACAACCTGAAAGCTCTTCCTAAGTTTTGTGAACTTGCTGGCATTTTCTTTTTTTAGTTGTGTTGACCTCAAATGGATCAGAGCTGTAAAAGTTCCAGCAGATAAAAACAGCATTTTTGTAAAGGCCTGAGTAGGGAAACGTGAAGAATATAGTCCAATTCTGGTAGAGCATGAAGCACTCCTGGGGATGCCCAAGTAGGGATAATGATGGGATGAAAGGAGTGGTGTCAGTCCAGCTCCTCTCACTCTGCCAAAGCTACACATGGCAGACAAGGTGTGGTTTTTTTCAGCTCAGCTCATACACACTTGGACCTCTTCCCACCCAGCCCGGCCTCTTGCAGTGATATTTAACTCTTGTTAATTCAAAATCAACATGGGTGATTCCACTCACACCTCTTTTAATAGGTAAGCCCAGTGAGCTCTCCCTTCCTTCCTCATCAACTGGGAGCAGTTCCAGGGGTTTATCGGTGCTCACTGTACACCTGAGAGGAGAAAAGGGCTTTGTGGCAGAAACAAAACCACCTGCAGTGAGGATGAGCTGTAGCCTAATTAAACTAAACTGTCCCCCTGTGCTTTCTTCAGAATAGTTGCTCAAAATTACCTAAACTAATCCACTTTCTTAAAACCCCCTGAGGTTTTGTTTTCCTCTCATTTATTAGGACTCTGCCTTTCTAATACCCATGATTGTGATAATGTTTGATTTATGCTGAGGAATCTGCACGCAAAGTTTGGCCACTCGGCATTAAGGCTGAAGTGCTCATCTTCAGACAGCTCTCAGCCTGAGGAACGTTTTCATCTCTTGCCCACTGACATAATCACAGAGCTCTCCATCTGATAGCACAAGGAAATTGCAAGCTAACCTCTTTATTAGAAGTTTTTGAGAATAGCCAAAGTTAGGCACTGAAAACAAAAGTTCCCACTGACTTGAACAGCAGATTCAAGGCCCCAGAAAGAAAATGAAAACACTTTCTTGTTAATGACGAAGTAATATTGTCTATTTATATATAGACAATTATAACTCCTTTTATATTCTAGAGAACCTCATCAGCTTGGTCTTGACCTTCTCTTTCTCTCTATTTGTTCACCACTTGCATATTTTCTGTGCAATGTCTCACAATTAAGGGGACTGCAAAAGCAGAATTAGGCCCTTTCTAAGAGAGTAGCAATCTAACTATAAATGAGTAATAATCTACTACTTAGAAAAACCCTTTAAGAGGGCAAAAGAGCACTGCAGTATTTTATAATGACTGTCACAGCAGAGTTCAGGACAACAGGATGAGATTCCAAATGGAAAAAGGAGAATTTAGGTGCATAGATAAAATGAAATTAGAAAAATGAGATTTGACTGTGTTGGCATTTCAATATCAGCACATAATAAGAGCTCATTGGAAATTTTCAGGAAGAATTTGTTTCGTTTGGAAACTGCTGATAATGTCAACATCTAAACCTTTGGCTGGACTGTTTGCAACAGCAGTGCTCTTCCCAGAAATCAGACAAGGCAAGGAATTCTGCCATATCCTGCATTGCCCAGGCTAGAGCTCACCCTTTGCCCAGCTGTGTTTTTCCCCTGAATTTCAGGCACAGAACAAATACCCATTCTACATGCCAGAACACAGAATTATTCATGCCTCCCTTTTTCAAGCCACTGCTAAAAAAGCAGTTTAAGTATTCACAGCCCTGGGGCGGGACACAATTCCCCATCTCACATCATCACCACATTATCCTGTGCCACATGCTCTGATGCTGGGCACAACCACATGATTCCACCTTGTCCCACGTGCTCGAAGGGATTCTGTGTTCTTGGGAACAAATGGGATTGTCCTGACATGGAAGAGCTGCTGGTCTGGAGAGTCTCATAGACAAGGACCAGAAAGCTGCTTCTCAGTTAATGAAAAGTTGAAGAGACTTTTCTCCCAGTTTAGTAGTAATAACAATAACTACAATAATAATTATGTTAGTCTTCACAGGAAATATTTATATTTATATTTTCATTAAGACACCATTTTTTTTGTTTCAAAAAGGATAGAATATTATTTTCTGCAAGAATTATTTCTTTAGTCTAATACCATAAAATTGAGCTTCTGCTTTTCTAACAATGAAGTCTTCAGACTTTCAGTCTTTCCAGAAATATCAGAGACCTTGACCACATGTTCCTTTATTTAACTTCAGGAACGGATTATGGGGTTTATTAAGCCTGATGGATACATACACTTGGCCCTTGCCCTCATGCTTCATTTTATTAGTATTCCATTCATTTTCCCATGGTTTTAATGAATATATTATTTATGGCCTTATTTTTATCACAGAATGGCACTGGTATAATTTAATATCTAAGTTTAGTCTAATATGGCTAAACGATTGCAGAAAATCTCAGATTTCTTTTAGTTCAATTTGAGTGGGTTTTTTATTTTCATTTTATGTGAAATTGTTAGAAATACTTTAATCTAGTTCACAACAAACTACTCTTCTCACTAAATAATAGGGTATTAAATCTTTTGCTTTGCTGTAATTACACTGGTAGGGAATCTGATTTATCTTATATGAATGCAGCTTTCTCATATAGTCATACTTTGTACACCAATAAAAATTAAGGAAACCTATAGATTCTCTTGCTTCTGATGAAGGATTTCTTTCAAAACATTTGGCACCAGAAAATAAAACAGTTATAAAAAAGTCTATTTTATCTGCTTGGTTGTCAATTTTCTGTTTAGGTGAATCTGAGTAGTCGTGCAAAGGATGTTTTTTTCCATTTCAAATATAATGTGACAGTGGCTTTCTGGACTCTTTCCTAATCAATACAAGATATATCTAAGCATTGTATTCTGCCCTGGAAGTGTGGGTTTATACAAAGGGGTAACACTTTGTTCACAAAAGCAAAGCCTGGCACCATCGCATTAACAATCACTCTCCAGTGTTTGCTGAGGACCTTTGATGCAGCCCTTCCTTGTGCTCTTACAGCCACAGAGTTTGGCAATTGAGAACATAATGGAGAAGGTATGGAAGTTGTGACCATAATTGGTTTATGGACACCCCCGAACCCATTCAGTTTGCACATTCAGAAAGAACACTTTGTAGGAAGAAATGGAGATGAGAGGCAGAAAGAGGATAAACACAGACTTTTGTATCCAATGAACTCGAGGAGATTATTTTTCTCTTTTTCAGCTGAATATAGCTGCATTCCACTAAACTCAGTTTCTGCTTAGTGGGATTCTCTGTGTACTTTGATCAAAACCACAGGAAACCTCTAAAAAGAATACAACTCTTTCCCAGCACCTCCTGTTATCTTGACTGGCTTTGATCTCTGAGGCAGCTGTTACTTGAAAACTTTAAGAAATAGATGTGGAGTTAATAACAAGGGAGCCAAAACTGTTAAACTCTGAAGATGTAAGAAAGAATTTCTGATAACAAAAAAGAACTATAATTTTATCCCTTCAAGACAAACACTCATATTTACTAGTTTTATATAACATACCTGACTCATTAAGTTCCTCTACCTAGTTCAGGAGGATAAATTTCAGTGGCCATGCCAGATGCTCATTTTGAGTATCTGAGTTCTTTGGGAATTTGAGTTTCATTTCTAGGTTATGAATTGACCTGAACCTCAGTAATTTCTCTCTGGAATTCTTCAACACATCAAACTGTTGCAAAGGTTTTGAAATCTAGTCTTTTCACCGAGATTTCTGACCCACTGGAGGATTTTAGGCAGGTGATTTCACCTCTGTGTACCTCAATTTTCTCATCTAGAAAGTGAGGATCATAACACTTCTGTATATTACTTTGAGACCTCATGATTGCAAGTGCTGTATAAAGACAGTACTGTTTTTATAAGTACTGTTTTAATTTTTCTACAATACTTCCATATTGATAATTTGAACAGTTTGGTTTTAATTCAAAGTGATAAAAGACAAAAGAAACAGGGCAGTTTGTGGATATATGAGATTCACATTTTTGTTAAATAATTTTTTGTATTAATATATACCTCTTTTTGGGGTTTTCCTGTATAGAAAGTCTTCCTGAAAAGTTTAGATCTTTTACATCCCTTAACTGTATATTTTTTATTGCTCTCTGCAACAGGTTGGACTGTGGGCATCTAATGGTATTCTTAGAAGACTGTTTTAATCATTTCAGAGCACTGATTATATTTTTAATGTTTTAAAAGATGCAGACCATCAAAAAAACAGATAAATTACCTGAAGAAAAAATATATCTTGTGTCTCTAGCAGACAATAACCTCAGTCAAATTCCAGCTCTGAGTCAGGTAAGATTTACTCTGTTCCTCTTCACAGACGGCAGGGAGGGAGTTTTTGCCTATAATTAGATCTGAGGAGCTGGGCTCCTGTTAAGAATTTGCTCATGAGCAAGAGAGGTGAGTTCTTGTTGTTCACATCTTTGCTTTTCACAGCTGGGGACCAGCATTAACAAGATGTTCTGGAGATAAACAGTGCCCTGGCGACACGAGAGGGAACAGGAACGGCAGCAGTGGTGTTGCAAGTAACCCTCCTCAGCCTTAGGCTTCACTGATCAATCAGCAAGGTCTTGGAGAGCCGGCAGCAAGGAGAGTTTGGCTCTTCATCCCTACGTGATGATTCCCCTCTGCCTCATCCTTGGCATGTTTTAGTTTCGACCTCATTAAATACGTGACTCAAAGCATCAAGCATTAGGGCCCAGGCATACAGGCAATTAATAGCAGATTTATAAATGCCACCGGCTGGTATCTTCATTGTTGTGGCACACAAAAGGCTATTGTGAACTCTCTATTCCTTAAGGCACAAAGTCAATGAGCAAAATTGTTTAAAAAATACGAGTCTATTGAGCTTTACGTCCTTTTGATTCTCGCTTGAGTAAAATGCATTAGTTCCCTGAGGAACTGTAGGAATCACACTAATTTTCTCAAGAAAAGAAAATGTAAAAGCCCTCAGCAAGAACTCAGGAAATGGCACTTTGCATTTGATGCTTGGTCACAATGAAAATATTTATTCAGTAGAATAACTATAAGAGAACATTTTAAGAGCTTTTATTTTTTTTTTCCATCCAAACTTATGTCAAACGGGGGCCTGTCATCCATCTGATATGCACATTGCAAAAATATTTCCAGAAAATACAAGGAAACTGTTATTTGGGATACAGGAGTTGAATTTTTTTTCTGTTTCCATTGTGACACTTGAAAGTTCAGGTGTGACATTAATGACTTGTGAGGGTGAACTGGCCAGTGACTCACAAATGGCTCCTGAATTTGCTGTTCCAGGAAACAGCAGGCAAAGGAAAGTAGCAAAGTCTGTCAAGAGTTCAGCTCTTTGATCTGCTGCCTGGTAAAATCTCCAGGCACTATGCCTTGTTCAAACCTGTTTCTTATTACTTGTAGTTGAAGCTATTTTTGTGTCAGTCAGTGAATATATATATTGTGCTTTCTATTTTCTACAAATCTAATTAAAATCATCCTGGTACAGGATCTAGTTATACTTTTTCTTGGAAAAATGTTTGTCTGAGCTGAAATAGGGGTAACGCGGAGGCCATGGTGTGATACAGTTCAGTCCTACTTTGCCACCTAATACCAGACTTCTGAGATTAGCTTTTCTCAAATGATTCTTTTGCTCTAAGCCACAGGCCTCAAATTCAGCAATGAGCTGAAACAGCTGCTGGCTGAAAAAGTTATAGCTGATACAGATATCCACTGGAACTGGATTTTAGAGAGAACATTGAGTTTATACAGAAAGGAACACCAAATTACACCTCATTAGTCATGGGTACAGTTTCATGTAATTGTTTTGAAAAAGTATAATTGTGAACGAATGCATTTGGGCTAAATTCCCTGCTGTCCCAAGTGCTGTGACTTCAATAGTCCTTGCTGTCATCAAATTCTGACCTTCCCATATCGGCATTATCAGAAAACTTGTGGAAAGAGATGTAGCTTTTGGAATCCAAGGGGATTTCAGTGTGTTTTGACGTGGTGCTAGAATATTGCATAACACATCCAGAGAAAGATCACAAGACAATGAAGAGGCCATTCCTTAACAATATATCCCTTCAATACATTGCTTCAACGTAAGCTTGATCCAGAGGCTTTCGGATTACATTATATATCCCAATCTCTCCTGATTTCTTTTGTCTTGTATGTGATTAAGTCTGTAGGTTCTGTTGTTACAACTGCCTGGAAGAGATTCAACAGCAGAAGAGAGTCCCAGCCAGGAAAGCCCTTCCCACGCCAAGGTGTCACCAGGAGCACATCTACAGCACCCGAAGAAATGGAGAGCAGTGTAACTCCTCTAACACGATGTTCCTGAACTAATGAGTCACTAATGAGGTGGGGTGACAGGAACCACAGGTGCCACCCAGTGTGGTCACGTCCCAGGAGCAGCTGCACAGTGCACCAGCATCCCTGCAGCTCTGTGCAAGCTGTGGGCTGGGATTTCTGTGCTCCGTCACCTGGAGGCACAGCGCAGGAGGTCACCGCTCATTTTTCTCCCCTGGTGTTTGGCACGAACAAATAATAGCTGGAAGTAAAATGGTTAGCTCAGGTTTATTAACTTTGAGGGAAACAAATCAGAAAAGGGTAAATTGAAATTAACTGGGTCGAACACAAGGTAAATCAGTAGGATTATACAAAAGATACAAAAATTATACAAGATACAAAAAAAGGGAGGACTTTCTTCTACTCTGTGACCTTTTGTGAGGACAAGATTGAGGAAATGCACGAGAATAAGAAGATTCTGAGCTCTAGCTAAATAGCAGTAACCAGATGTTTTTAGCAGGTGCCGTAAGCCCTAAAGAGTGGGCTTTTGCTACATGATGTCTTATTTGTCTAAATCCAAGAAAGGACTTAGACTGAGCCCAGAAAAAATGCAGGTACCTCTGGGCACTACTTCCAAAGCTCAGTGGCATCTCACTTGCTATGGTGGGAATTCAGAAGGAAAATTTCTTCTCAATGGACAACTCATCTAATAATAACTCCCTCAAACAGATTTTCAGGCTTCTTTCTGTAGGTAGATATAAGCAGAAGTAATTTATGACTACTGAGACAGATTTTGTTATTAGGAATTTGCATTTTAAGTAAAATTGAAATGGGGAAAAGTTCCCTCTAAATTATTTTCCTTGAATTTTAATTCCCATCTTGAATTTTAACTTCTTGATTTCAGTTCACCATCCAGGGCAATTTGTACCATGGCTACAGCTGCAAGCTTGCCAGAGCAATAGCTGCAAGCAGCAGTTACTGTAGTATCTACTATTTTACCAGAAACTGATTGAAATATGAACTATGAAATGATGACTATGAAATATAAAATTGTCATCTGTGCAGTGAATCATACTCATTTTCATAAATATATCTGGGTATATATACAGCAAAATTGCAGATGTTGCCATTCCTGAAAGATGATTCAACTGCTGTGATACCTTTTAATGTGGCCAAACAGTTTTTTGTTTCCTAAAGCCAGTGGTGAGTCAAGAGTAACATCAAGATGCAGCTGGTAAATGGGCAAATTCTGGGTTAGAATAAGGTGATTAATTGTACAGTAGAGGTCACTTGTAGCTCCTGGGAAAACACAGTCCCTAAAAACCAAGACAAAGAAGTAAATCATATGTTAATGAAACTACCCCTTGTGGTTTGGTTGCACGCTGGATGAGTTATGGAAAAAGAATAGAAAGAAACTGGGAAGCAAATAGTCTGTTTTTTGGAGGCCTTAAAATCCTGATGAAATGCAAAAAAAAATTTAATTCGACCTGGAAAAATGCCAGTTAATTTCAAGGAAAAGAATTCACGTTGTACATACTTACTGTGATGGATAAGTCTGGAAAGGAGTAACATTAAGGGCTGAGATATAGTTGCAATCCTTGTGCTAGTGCAGCATGAAAAGGAGGCATTGTTAATCTCCATATAACTCTGGTAGAAGAATACATGTATTTCTAGGTAGTTCATTACAACAAACAAATTGAAGGTCATTCAGTGTAGGGCAGAAATAACTACACAGGGATTTTTGTACAGACAAAAAGGGAAGGTTGGAATGGATCAATATTTATAGGCTGGTGAAAAGAAGGTTAAATGGCTGAGGAAAAAGAACTTGCCAACAGTCTACAAATGGCATAAGCAGCAAGAAAGAAGAGGAATACTTTAGAATGTTCTAAGACAGATGAAAGGAAGAAATTAAAATTTAAGCTGAATACTAGGATAAAAACTCTGATATAGAAGTGAACTTGTAAAAAGTCTCCCAGGGAACTATTTGAACCTCATTGCTTGAAGACTTCGACAGAGTCTTGACTAAATATATTTTTAGGAATAATTCATTTCCGTTAGCATCAGGAGAGGACCTTCTCACCAACACCCATTAATCTGCATTGTTTAAATGCCATATGAGTTGGCAGCAGGAACTGGGCTGGCTGTTAGTGCTCGGCTGGGGGACAGTAAACTCCAAAAAAATGCAGTTCAGACCCATGGCAGGGCCTGGGACCAGTCCCACCTCCAACATGAGTTCTTATAGATATACATTAAGTAAGTACCCCCAAAAGGCTTTGCAACTCCAAAGTCATTTATATTAGAATAGAAACTTCAGTAATTAAATTCTTTATCTAAACTCCAAAGAGAACACATTTAAAAAATAGTGTTGGTCTTTCCTGTTTGTGAGTTTGCAGATTGTGCCTTTATTTCTGGACTGACTTTTTGATAACTCAATGACTTTCTGTTCTGGTCCTTAGGAATTTTCCTCCTGTGAGCACTAAGTGTCTCACTGTCTTTGCTTGGGCTGCAGGCAAAGCTCCTGATTGTCATTTTCTCATTCTTCTTTTGCCATATTGTGCCAGTGGGACCATCTTCACCAAATAGTCTCAGTCGCTTCCTCAGGGAGGAGCGGTCTCCCTGTGGGCGAGATGGATCCATCGAACTCAGACATTCTTTTAAGGAATACTCTCAGACTGAAAATGCCCAAATCAAACATTTAATGTCTGTTACAACCTCCCATAGTACTCACATCTCACCTCTAGTTCAGGCAGGTTCAGACAAAATTCAAAGCCTCTGGATTGTTTGGTTCCATATGTGAAAGTCGTTGTGACCTCAAATGACAGATAATCCAGATAAAAAGTACTAAAAGCTACTGCTGCACCTGGCACTGACAAGTCTGTTGGAATTCACAGTTAGGTGTTTCACAGATTTTCCACAGGAACCTTTGCAACTTAATAAGAAACATAAGGTGTAGGGGGGGAAGTTTTTGCTGTTTGTGTTTATATGCTAAGACTACATTTTACCTTCATATTCACATCTTATTAAATTTAGTAAATAATAGCCTATGCAATTATATCCAAAACCTTTTGTTTTGGATGTAGTGAGTAGCGTGAAGCAGCACAAAAGCGCACCACCCTTCTGGTGGTTTTGTGTTCTAGGACAGATGAAGAGGCCATTTTCATCCACAGGATCTTTTTAGTTTTCCAGCATGTTTTGCCCTGTAGAAATGTCCTCTGGTTTGTTTTGCTGGGGGTTTTTTTTAATGTCACTGTGGGAGTACAGTGTGTGCCTGGGAGCAAATAATGACTCTTAAGATGATTAACATGTTATTAAACTATGGGATAATCACTGTCCTGTCGAGTGTCAGCATGAGCGATTCATCAGCCCCATGTGACAGTGCCGAACTGCCCGTCACTTTCCTTGATCCAAGGAGAGTATTTTTCATGGTCAGCTGCTGAATGTGACCCCTTTGGGTCACACACTGTAAAGAAAACAAGGTGGGACTGGTAACAGTGAACAGCTGGGGTGTAACAAAGTGTGAACTTTGCAAGAAATACAGATAATTCTGCTTTTCAGACCAGCTGATGAGTCGCATACAGGCACCTGCATGATGAAGAGGACCTGTATCATCTGCTACAAGTGCTTTTGCTTTGGCCAAAGAGCTAAGCCTGAGTTTACCTCAGGGCCTTGTGTACAAGCCCTTATGGAGTTTAGTTGGATGAGTTGAGGGGTTTAGTGGGCTAAGCTCAAGATCAGCTTTTTCACTGACAAAAACTACTATGAAGAAAACTAGAAGTGAGGGCCTGCCCCCTTTCCCTTGGTAGCTGCTGTTGAGGGTTTAATGTTGGTTTCCCCATGTCTCTCTGCATCCCTGTTGCAGTTGTGCCTGCGCCTGGCTCTGGCCTCCAAACCTGAACCTAGACCAAGAGCCACTGCTTGGTCTTCCAGCTGGAGCTGTCTCATAACTGAGGGCTCACTGGGCCATCACTGGGCTGTGTCTGACCATGATCCCTGTCCCCAGCCCTGATCCTGATGTTCCTGTCATGCTGACCTCCCAGCTCACCTTCTCTTCCACACATGGGTGGCCTTTGCTTCTCTCAGACAGTCTGTCACTGCACTGATTCCTGAGTAACTGGATTAACTCTGCTTGGTTCGGGGCTTCCAAATGAAATAAGTGAACAGCTGTAATAATTGCTTTCCAAGGTCCAGCATGTTGCATAGCCAACAATTTTACCCCAACAGATGAGTGAGACCGAAGGCAGATACTC
Organism: Atrichornis clamosus; assembly: GCA_013400975.1. Taxonomy (NCBI): domain Eukaryota; kingdom Metazoa; phylum Chordata; class Aves; order Passeriformes; family Menuridae; genus Atrichornis; species Atrichornis clamosus. Next base: position 38,113 of record WBMZ01003203.1, on the reverse strand, counting down.
TGTGAAGTGGTACATTCAAACTACAGTTCCCCTGCTGATAGACTTTGATTTCTACCACCCTACTGCTGCTTCTTTTCAGTTCTGAGAGCCACTGAACAAAAGAGCAGTGGCTTTCTCCACTGAAAAATTCATTTGTTTTGTTTTTTAGGTTTTGCCAGGGAGTCAGCATTTAATCACTAAGATGTGTCATGCTGCTAAGCTGTGTGACAGCTTGATGCACCTAGGGATGCTTCTCACCGAAAATGTAAACAATTTATGCTGTATATTTCCCTACCTAAAGAATCTACAGATTTTTGCTAATAATGGCTTTTCTTTTTTCCTATTACAAAACAGTGTCTCCTTTATTTCCAATTACAAAAAAGTGTCTGCATTTCCATTCTGGTATCAGTGAAGCTAAACAGCTCTTGTACTCTTTCCTTATTTCATAAGGTATTTTTCTTCTCTGTGATCATTATTTTAGAGCACAAAGGCAATAAGATGCTTTCTCTGGTGAAAAAAAATACAGTATTTGTATATCATATTAGCCAGGCTGTGCTTTCTCCTGCTCTTTCTGGCTTCTCACATAGCTATTAGAGCCCAAAATGACTGTTTCATCTCCCAGATGTGTGAGGTGCAATTTCTGAAGTTGACTACAGAGGGTTATGGTCCATTTTAGGTACCAGCAGGAAATATTGCTCACAGTCTGCCTTTACATCTCAGAGTTCCACAATAGCCCTTGCTATTTTTGATACCTTCATTTGGTCTTACTGAAAATATTGTGTATCTTAATCCACTTTCCCCCATCCTTCCCCTGTCGTGTATCCTCCCTTTACCTGGTATTTGTTGAGGAGGGGTTTTTTGACAGCACTTTGCCACAAATGATTTGTCAAAGACTCTCTGTAGTTTCTGACCACCTGACACTGTAAATCATCCTTACAAGAAGGCACTTCTAGATCTGGGTAGGGAAGGCTTTTCCTTTTATCTTGGCACTCAGTGCCAAAATAACTCTCACAGTCTGGGGAAAACTCCTTGCCCCTCTTGATATTTTCAAACCTCTTGTGGATTGCAGGTGCCAGAACATTTTTTGGATACTGAACATTATTTAAATTCACCAATTATGAAGAAAAACTGTTCTTCATATTTTTCAGATGTTCTTTCTGATCACTGCTAACACAAGGCAGGCTTTTTCAGTTTTAGAGACGTGAAGTGCTAAATTTGCATGATGAGATTATAAACCAGGCTAGAGAGGTGAAAGATAAAAAATAAAGCACGCTACATTTGAGCACCTGACAATAATCTGTTTTCCTGACTGCCACTGAAATTTCTCAGACGCACATTCAGGCAGCGGGGGCCGACCAAGCAGTTCAACCACATCTGCTTGCAGTGATACTTTTCAGGACCAACCTTCTCCTGGGCTATTAACCTTCTGTTTAAACTTTGGATTGCACATATGCTATCTGGCATTACCCAAGACTTACAGCGGTTTCGAAAGTGCTACATCGTTTCCTTCCAGACTCTCAACTAAGGAAACTTTGTATTGGAGTTTTGACTAACTCTCTCTGTCAGTGAAGATACAGATTAGAGCTCGAGTAGCTGAATTGTGTTTATAAGGATTTCGTTGACGTCTTTTTATAGACAGTATGTTGACATTTCGTACAGATGGAAAAATCTGGATTTCTTTCTCCCACTTACTGTTCTCCTATGCACGTACACACAGTCTCCCATGTATATATTTGCCAGTTGTAGGAGGATCAGATCATCTCAATTACAAGAGGGGAGTTTTAAACACCAGTGGTTTAGATTTGTGTGTTTATTTCTCACTCACAATCAACTCAGCACAGAGCTACGTCTGTAATTAGCTGCGACAGCAAACAATTCCATTTGCATATTCAAGAACTTAATCTGTAGTATACTAATTATCATCCATTCTTGGACCAGAATTGCAAAGGTATTTACATGCCTAACTTTTATGGTTTCTTGATACCTTCTAAGGTACATTCTGTGACTTTAGCTGCCAATACGAAGAGAGCTGCTATGAAAGAGAGGCATGGAATGCATAATTTGCATTTTGGGTTGTCTCTGCATTTGATTTGGGACACAATATTAGAGTTTGGGGTTTTTGGTTGGGGTATTTTGGTTTGGGTTGGGCTGGGGTGGGGTTTTTTTGCAAGAGAGAAATTCTGGCCCTTGCTGTACTTTTGGCAAGGGTTCCTTACTTCCCCCCGAAATCATGGCCGTGACCTGCTCACACACATTTTTCTTTCACATTTCAAGCTACCTCCTCCTGTTTCTGCTTCAGATTTTCATCTGTTTCAGAGCCTCTCTTCCCTGTGATTATGTATTTTGTTCAACTGCCTTAATAAGACAAGAATTGAGAGGAAATTAACAGCTGTATAGTACTTATATTCCAACAGCCCCAGCCAGTGTCTGGACTTTTGACACTTGATTGTACTGATGTGTTTTGGTTAAATAATAATTATAGACAGCAGAGCAAGCACAGAAAGTTTAGTGACGGACTTCTGTCTTTCATGCTTGACCTGAAACCTGCTGAAGTCAGTGGGAGCCCACAAAGTCTCCATCCAAAATCCCTCGGAGGCACAAGCTTCCCATTAAAACCAGTGGCAGTTGTTTCTGTCTCAGCCTTTGTCATTTCTCCACTGAGCCAAAAGGCTGACTGGAACACCAGGCAACACGTTTAACTTACAGATTTAAAAAGTTTTATGATACAAAACGGAACTCTCTAATAATAAATTATAAACTTAAAGATAATTATGAAGTTCAGAGCAGATAGGGGTTTTTTTCATGGCTTGTTAATTTACTTGCAAATCAGTCCAGCTTTCTGGATTTAACACTGTGAGGAATTTACCAAATGTTTAAACAAACAAATATCAGATATATACATTAGTTTGTCATTTCACTGTTCCATCTGGCCTCTGCTTTTGGTTGATAGGAAAAACAAACCTGATCTGTTGAGAGACTAATGAATGTCTACTTATGGCTGTTACTTACTGGAATTATATCGACCAGATAATTCTGTAATTAACTTCTCTTTCTATTTCTAAAAGTATTTCTTAATCACTGTATTTCCAAACAATTCTTATTGAGATAAAAATTAATTGGAAATCATATCACACCATTTCAGCTTATTATTTTTAATGAGGACCTCACCTGCTAAAAACAAAATTAATTTTTCATACATTTTATTTGTTTTAAAAGTCTATTTATGCATTAAGTGGGAGCAAACATGGAGATAATTAATCTGTATTGCCAACTGTTTGGCTCTTCGTAAGTTAATTAAAACAACTTCAACTTTTTAGTTTTAGTGTAGTTGAAATAGTGACAAATTTAAAAGAAATGAGGAGGCTGCTAAATAGTTTGTGACAATGGTTACATGCCTGGTTCATTGCAAGCAATTGAGAAAACAACTTCTGATTTTTGTTCATTGCTCTTTAGGCAATATTTGTGGCACGTGTTTCACAATCAGAATGTTAGAGCAATTGACAATGAGATCCATAAATAAATAAGTTGTTTTACCAGGAATAAAAGATCTCCAACTGGTTTAGATCTCAAAAATATTTTAAGAGACTCCTTTGAACAACTTTGGAAAGTTCATACATGTGCTATGACAGTTTAGAAAGATTAAAATTGCTGGAAAAAAAATTTATTATGAAAGCATGAATACTGCTCTTCTACTAATAAGAGACTTAATGACCAAGTTGCATGCTTAAAGATCTGGTAGTGCTTGCACCCTTGGGGTCAAATATTCATACTGTATTTTGCTACACCCTGGAAATGTAATTCTGGGCTCTAAGGGGTGATCTACTCTGCTGACAGGAAAGTTGTGATGCTTCTGTAAGGTGCAATCACTCTAAAACTTAGAAACCAGGATGACTCTGCCTTACTATAAAGCAGTAGATACTGCCAGTCTGTGGAGTGTTAGAAGCTGGAAAATCCATGAAAACCTCACAAAAACCTGTCTGCTCGGCATACCTTCTGCTGAGCCCTCTCGTATCATGAGGATTTGCTCCGTGGGCAGGATTTCTAGATGTATTGCAAGCTGCACAGGTGGGTGTGTACATATTGCCTGTGTCATGATTACTGCTACGTTGCCTGACTGGGGTTCCTGCCAAATAAGCAAACGTTCATTCACCACAGCCTGGTTTTCATATTTAGTGTAAAAAAATGTCAAGGACAATGTTTCCTCCGGTTCCCTTTGCAGTTTCACCTGAAACCTTTAAACATTTGTCACTACTCTGCAGGCACAAAACGCTGCACTGGGTGCACAAGCAGAACTCACAGCGTACAAAGGCTCAGCAGTGCCACTGCCTGCAGCCTGACAGAAATCCACAGGGCTCGGAGGGGGGTCTCCATTGACATTTCTTAACCATTATTTCTGTTGTACTCCAGCAGTGTCTAACTGTCCATTCAGATCCCGGGCAGTTTCCACAGTCTGTCTTTGCATATTTATTACATGAGACTGACTATTCTGTGCCTACATGTTTCTAGAAATCTGAGAAGTGCAAAGCTCCTTGACACCAGAAGCAGGTGCTGAGCACACTCCAGGTAAGTCTGCATGTCACTGAAACCATACTCTCTTAGAGACTGTTCCAAAGCTGAACAATGTACTCATTCAAAAGGGAAATGCTTGAATGGGCATGACCTGGGTTGTTCCATCACTCTGAGTCTGGGGTTGTTTTCACACTTTCTCCTTCATATTTGGTGATTATGCCTGCAGACGTCATGTTTTCCTCACAGTAGGGCTATTAATTGGCTAGCAGTACTCTGTGCTGAATGTCCCTTCTTGAGCTAAAATAACATCTTGGATATCATGCCACCTTTGGACAGTCCCTTCGCTGCCTCATAAATTAGCAAGTCTGGGCAGCAGGACTGCTTTTGGCAGAATTTGCCATAAGTCTGACACAGCTGGAAGTACAGCTCTACTTGTTCATTCTTATTACTACTACTTGTTTCCTCTTTCTTAGCCCGAAGAACATATTTAGTTGAATATCTCTCTCCCATTTGCAACAAGCTAAAATTTATCTTCAAATTTGCCCAAACTTTGCAGAAAATAATACTTTGACATGTATGATTTTGGAGAATCTAAACTTTTTGTCAGTGATAAAATGTGTCTCTTGGCACAAAATCCATTCTTCCACGGGATTTTCTTGTAAGCTTCACCACTGATATTGGATACTTGGAAACATTTGAGAAGCATCTTGACCTTGTTGCGTCCAAGCTGTGCTTGCTGGATTTGGATGAAAATCTGTTTAGTATTTCACATACCCACTTTGAAGTTCTATCATGCCTATCAGTGTTTGGGTTGTTCAGGGGCCATATCACTGCGAGTTTCACTCTGGGTTCAAAACCAGCTTGGTGCAAATTCATCATCTTTCTATTGTGGGAGTTAAAGGCTGCAGGGTGGATTTTAGCTGCCTTTTAGCATGCATTGACCTGAACTGTCAGGAGATCTACATCAAGTGTGTTCAGACACGTCTGGTTTCAAAGTATCTGGAGTGTTCCTCCTCCAGTAGGGTGATATGTTGACTTCCATCACTTTCTCCCGCAGAATCAGGACACTCCTGCCCACCCTCTTCGTTCCCTTAGCATATGGGATCAGGCACTACTCATCCAGGCAGTTTCTAAATCAATGGAACAGAGGATTAACAGCATATGGAGCATGCCCCCTCCCCAGGCCTGGTGTCTCTTACGCAGTATATATAGCCCTGGGTTTATTTCCATACTGTTCCATTTATCATTATTCCTGCCTGAGCTGTGGTGGCTGCTATATTCTTTTATCAAAAGTATTTCCTATTGAGTAACTGAAGTAAAGCAAGCAAAGAGTGAAAAGAAAAACAGAAAATCCACCACTGAAGAGATGCAGAGATATTTTTAAAATCACAATATCCAGGAAGTATCCTATGAGAGAAAAGGATGCAAAAGCTTGTGTGTGCCCTGGGTGAGGTGGAACAATGCACAATATGTCACAGTCTTGCATTGCTTCTGAGTTCATTACTATAACCTGAAAAATAGGAAAGAATATTACAAGTTCATGCTCACATACCCTGCTCTGGCAAAGCTGCTTCTGAAAATGGAATTATTTGGGGTATTTTAGTTGCTTGATTAAGATAATTTCAGAATGTATTGGGTCCAGTTAAAGAATGGATCACTTTAAATTTGAAGTTATCCCTCATGTTCAGGGGCAACTAATCTACATTCTGTGTATTAATGTGGTATAAATTATTGAATTTCCTGAAATGCAATTGATTCTATACATAGAAGAAAATTTCTGTAAAAAGAGTCTGTTGTTACAGGTGGTTCTGCTTTCACAGTGATTTTTGCTGGTGTTTTAAGTACAGAAGTTGTAACACATTGGAAGTCTTTATTCATAATGTCTAATTTCTTGTTCGTTTGTGTGTGTGTATCTGCATATGAGATTTGAAAAATGCTTACACAAGCAGAGTTTACGCTTCAAACAACTTTTTTTTTATTGCTAGCTCTTGTATTTGCTAAGCAACACTAATTAACTCTTACAAAAATACCATTCCCTCAAATAAAACTGCCGCTATTTGCAGTTGTGCCACACAGCTCAGGACACTGCACTGGCCATGTGATTCATCCAGGAAAGACTCTTTTCTGCACCAGATCTGTGCAGGTGCATTAACCTTCCCTATCTAATCTAGACCTATCTAATCAGTCTTAAAGTCTAGAAATTTCCATCTGGTGTTAATGGTGTTTTCCCACCAGGGTAACCTGCAATCTAAGTGTACACCTGGTCTCATGCAGATCAGGAAGACTTTAAATCAAAATCCTGACAGCTGTTTGGTACATAGAAAGTGCTATGCCTCCTTTATCTTTTGTTATATTAAAACAGGGGGACATGAAATGAAACTAAAATATAAATTTGCCCTTCCAGTGTTGTCCCCAAGTCTGGTATACCAGTGATATCCCTGCTGGCTTTGAACTGAGCTTCTGAGACCAGAGTCTTTGATATGATCCTTGCCCTCTCAGTCATGCTGCTTCCTAGAGGAGTCTGTGTCCCTGATCTGCTGACAGCCAGATTGCTATTTTTTCTTCAGCATTGTACTGAGGGGAGAAGTGACATTATGCTGTTTGCAGTGGGTTTTCTCCCCCGCCCAGCCCCACTTTTAAAATTAATTATTAAATGTGATGCCAGGGACAAATTATTCTTGGGAGCTGAAAAACTGTGATCTTTCTAATAGGCTTGGATTATTTCCAGCTGGTTTTAAGCACCTTTCTCCATTAGCTGGAGAGGTGATTAGCATGAAGAGCCTCCTGAGTGAAGTGTCTTCTTAGCATCTAAAGTTAGCGCTGGTGAGCAGGACGGCTGGTGAGCAGGACGGCTGGTGAGCGCCGGCGCCAGGCCCGCGGCAGGAGCTTGGCTGCGCCCTCAGCCATCGTCTCCTCCCGAGGGAATCGCCTGTTTTCCCTGTTTCAGTAAAGCCAGGACGTCCCTGCCCGCACACTGCTCTGTGTCACCTGTACGGAGTACCGAGGGGAGCCTGTCCGAGGGGCAGCGCAAGGAACGGGGATTAGGGATCCTGCCAGGCTGAGCCCCTCCTCCAGCCCCGCGCCGCTGTGCTGGCTCACGCCCTCCTTTATTCACAGAATCACGGAATCAATTAGGATGGGAGTCATCACTCCGACCTGTGACGCAACACCACCTCGTCAACTAGACCATGTCCAGTCTTTCCTTAAACACCTGACTTCATCACCTCGCTGGGCAGGCCATTCCAATGTCTAATCACCCTTTCCGTGAAGGAATTCCTAATGTCCAACCTAACCTTCCCCTGGTGCAGCCTGAGGCCGTTTCCTCTGCTCCTGTCACTGCTGCCTGGGATCTGAGCCCGACTCCACCTGGCTGCACTCCTCCTGCCAGAGAGTTGTAGAAAGCGATAAGGTATCCCCTGAGCCTCCTTTTCTCTAGGCTGAGCTCCACCAGCTCCCTAAGCCACTCCTCACACGACTTGTGCTCCAGCCCCTTCCCCAGCTCCGCAGCCTTTCTCTGCATTCCACTGCCGTAACTCGGTGCCAACACAGCAGCGCTGGCCGAGCCCCGACCGAGAGCCGCCCATGCTGTTTCAGGGTCTCTCCCTCGGAAGCGAACGCGCTCCAGGTAACGCCCGGAGAACGCGGCGGTGCCTCGGCTGCGCCTGCTCGAGCGGGGCCCGGTGAGGCGGCGCTGCCGGGCCCGTGAAGCGCCGTGTTCGGCCCCGCTCTGAACGCACCCGGCTCGGGCCCGCGGGGGCGCAGCGCCCCCTCCCGGCAGCGCCGCCGCGGGCACTGCCCGCAAGAGCCGGCGCTGCTCTGCCGGGCAGGATTCCCGTGGGGAAAATCTGTGTAATTTGTGCTTTGTGCTTTAATTAATCTCTGTTTTACTACTCTGTTTTTATGACCTGGAGATTGGCCCGCAAACCGGGCGGGCAGTGTCGCAGCCGTTCAGCGCGGTCCTCCCGCCCGCCGAGGGGCGCTGCGGCCCCCCGGTCCCGCCTTGTCGTCGTTGGCCGAGTCGCGGTTCCCGTTCCGGGCGAGGCGGCGGCGTCGGCTTTGGGATGGACCGGGAGCTGCTCCGTCAGGCGCTGAACCACCACGGCCCCGCGCTGCTGTCGCTGCTGCGCGCCGAGCAGCACGACAACCCCGACTTCCGCGGGCTGCTGCCGCCGCCCGGGGCCGCCCCGGAGCCGCCCCGCGGGGCCCCGCCGGCCGCCTGGTGAGGGGCGCCGGGGCAGCGGCCGGGCGGGTCGTGGGGGGCCGCGGGGCGCGACTCACCGCGTTATCCTTCCCTCAGGAAAGAGAGGGCGAGCATCGACACCGAGATAAAGCGCTTCATCGCCAAGAAGGCAGATCTGCTGTTCGCGCACTCGTGGAAACCCAACGGGCCGATCGAGGACACGATCGAGGAGAATGAGGGTGTGTGAGAGGGGCGGGTCACACTGTGTGTAAGTGTAAGGACACTGCCCTTGAATTAGCGGTGCCTTTAAAAACAGGCTTAGCATTTTGCCTGCTGATTTTTATAGGCTGTGTGCAAACTTCGTGTTAGCACAGATAAATCAGAGTTTAACGTGTCTTGCTGTCATCAAGTATTTTGTGTACCCAGGGTGTAACTTGGCCATTTGTAACAGGATGTGCCTTGTGTTGCAGACTGTTACGCTGTCATGCCGCCCCTGGAAAGGTTCATGGATGTGCCCAGGGAGCAGAGGAGGGAGCTGCTCTTCCGGGACATTGAGCGTGGCGATATCGTGATTGGGAGGATTACCTCTATTCGTGAATTTGGCTTTTTCATGGTGTTGATTTGTCTGGGAAGTGGTGTCATACGGGAAATTGCAGATTTGGAAATCACTGTAAGATACAGCTTTGATCAATACCTCATTTTTGATATGTGTTAGTTGCCTCTGGCATCTCTTAGTGGAGTGGTATGTGTAAAGGTGAAACTGAGCTTTGGTATAATGGGTGGTGTCTGACTTTGTGGGCAGTTTATGATACTTTGCTCAGCCAGTGAACACATCTTGCTGTGACCCACACTCTATTGGGTTGAAAAGTTCATCATTTGTGGATGCACGAATTTTTATTTGAACCAAGCCACATTTTCAGTATTGCAGTTCTGATGTGAATTAAGCTTAAAATAATCTTTTTTGTCTTGATCTTGGGGAGGGAAAAAACCCCAACCTTTTGGCTTCATTTATGATGTTCCTGCTTTGTTCTGTTTAAGGCTCTGTGTCCTCTCAGGGATGTGCCTTCTCAAAGCAACCACGGAGATCCTTTGTCATACTATCAAACTGGAGACCTTATTCGTGGTGAGTAGCTGCAGAAGTTATCAGGAATCGGTTTGTTTCAGGTTTGAGACATTTCTGTAATTTTGTCTTACCCTTTATTATTTCTGTAGCTGCAATCAAGGATGTGGACCGTTACCATGAGAAGATCACGGTGTCACTTTACAGCTCAGCTCTTCCACCCAACCTTTCCAGTACAAAACTGGGCGTGATCACCTCCGACGACTTCCCATTGCATTATAAGTAAGGATGTGCTGTTTGTCTGCACTTGCTGGGTGTAGTCAGGTGTCTGAAGAGCATCTCTGACAGGCTGGCTATCCCTTAAACTTGTCAGTGAGGTTTCTAGTTTAACTGGATGATTATAGCCTTCATTTCTTTAGCATACTTGTGTCTGGATATATAGGTGTAGATTTTTAGCTTCTTTCCCAAAATATAAGGAAAGCAAAATGCAGAGTGAGGTATCTGTTGCTTTAGGACTGTGTTAACAAACAAACAAATAAAAACCCAAAAACCTTGGGGGGCGAATATGAATTCTTAACATTTTAAAATTCCCCTTAGAAGACAGGAGGACACAGCTATCTCTGTAATATTTGTAATGTTTTTGTTTGTCCTGGCGATACAAGGGTGGGTGCCAAAGTAGATTTCAAAAGCTGACTTAGGATAAAGGATATAAGGGTAGGTAAATAGGAAAATATATGCCTACAGAAGAGAACAGTTTGTGAGCAGTAATACAGATATCATATAGGCATTTTTATTCTAAACGTAAGCATGATAAAATTTGAGTATAGAGTCTGGGATTTCATTTGTGCACGTTGGTGCTTTTTTGAAGGCGAAGCATGGAAGTTGCTAGTACAGGAGAGACGTTCGAAGAGGTTTTGCATCGTTCCCCAGGATTCGCTAATCCATCATTAGTTGAATATTTGGCAGAAAAACTGGGACTAAGTGAGTCAAATCCACCGTCTTTGCTGAGAAGTCTTCAAATGTAAGTGATTTTTACATTGTTCCTATCCTATAGCTCTGTGGAGATTATTCTAATCCATTGAAATAGACTTGTGAGTGGGAGTCCTACAGCACTTAAACCTTTTACATTTTGACTTGCATGACTGCAGCGTACATGTCCTTAAATATTTAAAAGCAAACTCCTCTAGAGTAAGAAACTTGCATTTGAAATTCTATTGCTCTGAATAAGCAAGACACCTTACCTCACACAGTGTTTGATATCAAATACTTTAGGAATTTATTGCTTAGCTCTTGTCAGCATCTGTGAATTGAAATGCAGAATGTTTAAGTATTAATGTTTTCTGAGAGATGTTTATTCACAATTTTTATTTTAGTAATAGATTTGACCTTGATAGTAATATAGGGTTAAATATACGCAATGACTGATATTGCAAGCCCTACATATTTTAGACCCAAAGCAGATGTGAACTTGGTATGTTTTTGTTAAATGTACTGCAGTTGTACTGGTTCAAGTGAGCACTTTTAGGATGGTTTGGGAAAAACTGGTTTCAGAAATATGAAAGGACAGTCCTGACTGAGGGAGAGCAGCAAGGCATGTACAAATAAGCTTTCAGCTTATTTCAACTGCACTACGTACTGTAAGTTTAACTTTGTAGACTCAGAAAGCCAACTTGATGTTTTTGTTTGTTCCTTGAAGTAAAAATTTCAGTGAAGAAGATTTTGCCCCTGCATTGAGGAAAAAGCAGTCTGCTTCTTGGGCCTTGAAATGGTATGTGATACTTGGTGTCAGAGCTTGTTGTTAGGTTTGATTAGGTTACAGGTTATATTTCTTCAAAGAAAACACAGATTGAAACAGTTTTTCCACTGCAGTGAAATGGTGTAACCAGGACCATATTGAAAGTGAACCTGACTGCTAAGTGAGTATATGATAGATAAAAGTCCTGAGATTGAGTTCCAAAATGTGTGTCAGGTTTAAGGGAGAACTTCTTAGAATATTTATAATATCTTGATCCATTCTAGAGAAGAGAGCAAGATTTTTGATAACACCAAGCACACAATTTTCTGTTTTATAATTGCGTATTGAACGACCTCATACCTGACAAATCATTTAAGCCTCATACTGTAGATGTAACAAGTGCACTTGCTGGCTTTGGAAAGTTAACTGTATTTCCGTGGCTACATTTGTAACAGCACACCTGGATATATTATTACTGTTACACTATGCAGTGTATTTGCAACTTTGATTCATTGCAGAAAAAGTTGCTTATAATGTTAAATAAAATTTAATTTTAAAAAAAGCTTGTAACAGGTTGTTCTGAAAATCAACTTATATGCATTCTCTTCCAATTAGTTAATCTCTTATGGAAAAAACATTCAGGTAATATGAAATGTGAAACTTCAGAATGTTTGAGATGAGCTGGTTTCAGTGAGCACCATCTGCCCATGTCACCTTGTGCCATTGGTCTGATGGAGATTTTTAGCTTTGGATATAATTAAGCCTGTTCCAGGTTAATGGGGGTAGGTCACACATAGTTTTGTGCAGAAAATTGCTTAAATAATCATTCCATAAATGAAAAACAATGGGATATAGTAGCACCATCTGCAGAAATGCTCTTGAGTGCCTTAAGATTTTGGATTAAAGACAATACATTGTTGTGGAATTAGGTCAATACCACATTAATTTGAAATGCCAGTATGAAGTACATCATAACAAGGTTAGGTTTTTTTAGCTATCATTTGTTTGGAGTCTTAATTTGTGAGCAACAAAACAATCTGCATAGACTAACTGTACATACTATTTTCTAAATATTTTTTCTCCAGTGTGAAGGCTGGGGTGGATTATTTTAAAGTTGGGCGCCATGTGGAAGCCATGAATGAGTACAACAAGGCTTTGGAAATTGATCCACAAAATGTTGAAGCCTTGGTAGCACGTGGAGCTCTGTAAGTCTGCTTATTTCATTGGCTTTTCTGCTTTGTGAAAGAGAAACATCACTGCAATCCATGCAACTTTCTGTTGTTCTAGGTATGCAACAAAGGGAAGTCTGAACAAAGCCATAGGGGATTTTGAAATCGCTTTAGAAAACTGTCCTACCCATAGAAATGCAAGAAAATACCTGTGTCAGACTCTTGTGGAAAGAGGCGGGCAGTAAGTGTTGGGGTTGTGGGTTTGTTTGGTTGTTAACCATTTTTCTCATAATATTTTTATTTTTAATACCATTCTAGTTAGGTCACAGAATGGCATCTTTCCTTCCTGGCTGTGTGTTTATAGAAAAAAAAAGGTCTTTGGAAATACACGCTCATGTAGTTGGTTTACACTTTGTCCTTTGTCCCAGTTAAAATCCTGCCAAAATATTTAGGTTTAATCCTCGATATCCTTTTTAATCCTTGATACCCTTTCACTGGTAGGATACCAGGCTTGCATAAAGTCCTCTGAAATGTTTGAATAGATTCAAAAAGGTTGAGGGTTGGTTTTTGGTTTTTTAAAAAAGTTTTGTAACAAAGTGATGTTCTGTCACTCTGCTGAAATATTGGTGAACCACTCTAATGCAAAATTTTGGTTTTGAATATTCAGGGAATAGGTTTTATTTAAGCCCTTACACTTCATTTAAGTGTTAAGAAGAGAGAGACAGTATTTTTGAAACTGTAACTGGCATTTCAAAGAATAGTGCTACAGGTGAGGATTTGGGGATGATAGGTTAGAAATACCATTTTGTGTTGTTACTGAGGTGGGCTGAGATGATCGAGGGAGTCTCAGAAGGATGCAGTGGTAGTGCCATAGTGCAAATAAATACTTGCAAATAATAAAATGTCCTAAAAATAAGAAAAAGCTGTCAAAATCTGTGTCCTAACTGTGTATGAATTATCACCTAAATTTTAGATTGGAAGAAGAAGAGAAACTACTAAATGCTGAAAGTTATTATAAAAAAGCCTTAAATTTGGATGAGACTTTTCAGGAAGCAGAAGAGGCCTTAACAAAACTCCGTAAGCACATGCAGGTGATTCTTTACTTTCTTTTCATTTGGTGATCTCAGAGACAATAAATGAACATCAAGAATCATATTAAATCTTTTGAACAGGGAGGGGTTAAATTGATCGTTTGTCTTATTCTCTGCTTCCCTACTCCACAGTAAATCTTTTCTAGTGAGCATTATGGCTGTACCTACCAGAAGAAAGGTACCTCTTGACTCCACTGTTTTGGGGTAGTAAAGAAATGCCAGACAGTGGAGACAGGGAAATAGCAAAGCAGGGATAAGAATATCCCATCACAAAGCATGATTGATGGTGTTAATTTAAAACATTCTGTGAATACAACTGTTTAAAACGCTTCCACAGGCCAAATAAACATTGTTACAATAGTTCTGGCCGGACCTTTGGTCTTGGGGTAATTCCAGAAAGATAGAGTAACACCAGGCAAAGCTAAGGCACAGGGAGAGCACATGAGAGGGGAAATGAATGTAATTTAAAGGAAAACAGCAGGAGGTGAAGGGTGGGCGGGCAGACAGTTTGAATATCTCAGTTTTCTCCTCTGCTGTCTGGTGGTTTTTTTTCTCTCTTCCCTTGCACGCAGCATGTTTCCCAGGTGAGCCTGCTGGGTCTCTGTGCTAATCTGAGTTGTCATCTTTTTCCTTTTATTTACCTCCTTTGCTTGTGTTGTCTTCCAGAGTGGGTCAAAGAGTAAAACAGGGTACTGAGGAACAGGCTTGTTTTGTTCTGTGCTTCTGCATGTGAGGATGTACAGAGCCTGGGGTAGATGGCCTTAGTCAGCAGTTCTTCAGTTGGTGGAGCCATAATGCTGACAGGTTGTGTGGAAACAAGGGGGAAGAGGAGATAGGACAATCTTGATAAAACTGAACTACACTATAGATAAAGAGATGGATGTTACTTGAGCAGTACCTGCATTTGCCTGCTTTAGAAAGAGGTGTCAGGTAAAATGATGAATATTCTCAGCAAGTAGGAGATAAATGTTACTCCTTTGACGTTTTCCTATAGTCATTGATGCAGCAGATAAAGAACACGATAGCTGTTGTTTGTTGCTGTGCATGGCCTTGGCTGCAATGAAGGGTTTCCTTTATTATAGCTGTTAAGAGAGTTGCTAAGTTTTGAAAACTATTATCAGACTTTCTGCTCAGTCTGAATACTTCTCTGTAGGGCTGTAGGTGGCAGAAGTCTGATGTCTGACTTAAGTCTGACTTAAGTCTATCTGATCTCTGATAGACTTAAGTAGTTTAAGGATTATTTATCTGGTTAGATGCTCTTCTGCATTTATCTGTAAGTTAATACATAAGTCTGATACTGCCCCTGCTGTGCTAGAATGGCTGAAACAACACTGCAGTGTGTTTTCCTGTAATACTGATTATGTGTTTTTCTCCAATGCATTTTCCTCTGAACGGAACTGTTGTTGCTGTGTCTGACGTCTGGTGCTGCTCATCACCAACAAACCCCTGGAACTTGATTTCTTACGTAAACTATGCATCAAACTGCTCTGTGAAATGGTTACAAAACGGTTTGTATTCAAACATGGCCAACTTCAATTCATCTTCAACTGGGTTCTGCCATGTTTTGCTTGTAAACTACAATAATGATAATACTTTCCCTCAAACTCTTCTCTCTGTTTTGGTTGTTTGGGGTATTTTTCCTTATTTTGTACATGTTGGTAATTTTGGGGATTGTTTGCACGTTCTATCTATAAACTTTTGGGCTCCGTGCTTCATGGTGTGCTGGATCACGGGTACCACTGCAATGACTGGTCAAATATATTTTTTAATGGAACAAAAACTGCAATATGGTCCTTAAATATAAACCTGACTATCATAATGGCCAATACCAAACTCCTGAACAATATTCATTTTTGGTCTGGGAATCCTGGTAAAACATTCCTGGTGTATACATTTGAATGGGGTTGAATGGGGGGAAAATACCCATGTTAACACTACTAATGTAATCTTTTTTATGATGCTTGGGTTCAAAAAAGAAATCTTTGGAAATGAGGGAGAAACAAGCTGCCAAAGAAGAGAGACAGAAAGCAAAGAAAATAGAAACAAGTGCAGAAAAATTGCGTAAGCTCTTAAAAGAAGAAAAAAGGTAACTGCAATATTCAGTGTACTGGTTATGTGGCAATAAGTACAGATGAGACTGTGAATAATCCATTTCGACAAACAGCTGGGGAGAACTTCTCCCTGGGTAAGCTGCTTTTCCTTCAGAATGTTTTTGTGGATAATGTTCTTTAGTGCATTTAACCTTTAATGGAGATGTGTGTGGAAGAGAAGTTAAGGAATACTTTGCAATGTGACATATTTGCAAAGTGTAAAGCCATGTGAAATTGGGAAAGATGTCTTTTATAACAAAATGTTCAGTGGATTTAATCTTAATTTTTTGATCAATAAATGACATTTGAAATTATCTTGCCAGGTCAGGCCCAGTTTCCATTCACACCTTACAGACCAAACTGGGATGTACAGATTTGCTTTGTACATGTAGTTTTTGCCTGATACTGAAGATTATCTCACAGGTTAATTATATTTTTTTAGGTTGAAGAAGAAAAGGAAAGTATCGACTTCCTCCTCCTCCTCTTCTTCCTCTTCCTCCTCCTCATCATCCTCATCAAGTGATTCATCATCAGATGTATCAATTTCTTCTTCCTCCTCTTCCTCTGATCACAAGAAACACAGGAAAAAGCGTCGGCATAGATCTGAGTCTGCTCGCCGCTCCAAAAAAAGCTCATCTAGAGCTTCTTCCCATTATAAAGATCAGAGTAGGAAAGAGGAGTGGTATTCCCCTCCAGCTGATACCTCTGCTTCCTTTCTTAACCAAAGCTTTGAAGTGGAAAAGCTGCTGGAAAGGCAGGACAGTTTAGAGTGTCCAAAAATGGAGGTAAAAGAGAAAGACAGACACTGTTCTTTTTCGAGGACTTCAGGTGATGATGAAGACACTTTTGGAGGTAGGTCTGAAGATTCAAGAGATTCTTACAGTAGCTCCAGAAATCAGCCAAGTCATAGCAGAACTGAAAAATACGGTAAACCAGATAGATTTTTCTCCACTTGGAGGGGTTCTTCAGGTTCGTATCATAAATCAGATTATAAACCCAGGATGCATTATTACAGGAGATTTGAAAGGGATGTAGAATGGAGAAGAGATCAGTTTAAAAGACACGGCTCAGGTCAGGACAGGTATTACACGTCTCCAGGGTCTGACTATGCTGGCAGGTCAGGGGGGAGGTACAGGCTGTATTCTAGCACCTGCTCACATGAAGGTGACAGGGGCTATGATAGTGACAGACATGTGTCAGGTCAGCATAAAAATGAAAGTGAGTCTAAGAATAGAAAAAGAAGTTGTGAAGAGACTGATAAAACAAAGGAACCAGATGAAGAAATGTCTTTAAATGGTACAGAGCAAGCAGAAAGTGGCATTAAAAGAAACCTGCCCCAAAACTTAGTTAACATATTCAATCAGATAGCTGAGTTTGAGAGGGAAAAAGGAAGTAAGCAGAAGAAACAGTGACATACCTAAGAATACACTATTTGGATGAGTGTAGTTATGGGACCTTTTAACTTAGTATCTTGTGAGGAAATACTCATAAAGAGTGATAGAAAGGCAGAATTTTTTCTGTATTTCAGAATGTCAGAGAATTCTAAAAGATCATATGGTGGAAAGAGATGGAAGAATACCTTACATAAAGTACCAGTTATTATTTAAAATAAAAGTTTCCTGTGCTCTTAATTTGAGGTGTTCCTGTACAATCTTCTGTCTGATGGGCTGAAATCCTTTGATACCCCTGGCTGTAGTTAGCTGTGACTCACATCAAATATGCACTTTAACAACAGAGGGGTTTGGGTTTTTTGTCCCTGGGGTACTATTGACTGTTGATATTTTTATATCAAACTTCCAGCTATAGAAAAGGGGTAACTGAATGAAGTCATGTGCCATCAATGTATATAGCCCATTTGATCATTAAATTTTCTTAATTTTTCTTAATTTTGTGTCTAGATTTTTGTTAATGTTGCTGGTGCACTGTTATATGTGCTGTCTTCTCAACAGAACCCTCCCCTGTCTGTGAAGGCAAGTGTGTTAGTCTTTAAACACATCAAATGTTCTCCAAGAGGATTGTTAGAAAAAAAAAATCAAGTAGAAGAGTGAGTTTTACAACTGTGTTTATTGCCTAGGTAAGCTCAAGTGTGAACCTTTGGTTTGAGCTTTGGTAGGTATTTGCTTTATAAGCAGCCTGAAGGCAGCAGTTGTGTTGCTGAGGAAAATATTACACTGTTCACAGGGAGATCTGCAAAGGTGGGTGGCAGAACCACACTAAGGAGCAAAGACCTGGCAGACCACACAATAACAATTGTACTTCAGCTGCAAGTTTTCCAAGTAACTCCATGGATATCGGTTAGTTGCAAAAATTAAGAAGTCTCAAATAGTGTGGCCTTCAAAAGATGACTTAAGACTTCTTTTTGCCTTTAGAAACACTGGAGGTGCTGCCTCTGCTGGGTGGCTGTGAGCCAACAGCTGCTGATTCCTTAGGGGTGGAGACGGGCAAGGTCAGCTCCACGACTTTGAGTGATGAAGCCTGACTAGAGGCTGAACTTTTTCTAGTGGAGCATCTGAAAGACAAAAATTTACTCATCGGGACACAGAAATCCCTGAATTTAAAATAGAGCTGCCAGGGATGGCTCACAACAAAGCCACCCAGCAGCCATGTTCATTCCAGGTGAAATCCCCTAAAAAGATCTCTGTAGCCACCACCACTAAATGGCTTCAGTATTTCCTGGGAATGTTGGATCATAACTTGGTCAGTATGGTACAGGCACTTTTTGAACATACCTTGAACAGGAGAAGATACCAGTAAAAGTACCAGTATCTTCTCTATTGAATTAGGAAGGAGAGTTCACACTAACAAGTTTAAAATGTGTCTCAAAACTGGGCTTTTATAACATGAAACCACTTTTTAAAATTAGAGCACAGTTAACAAAAGTAAATGTATATATTCTGTAATTATTGGTTTTTCTAAACTGTGCTGGATGCTGAAGTAAACTTAATCATGTGCTAGAAAAATATGGTAAACTTAAAGGACAGAGTATTGAGAAAGTTTTTATAGAGTCTTCAGCAAGTAGAGACAATTGAGAAGACCATCAGGAGTGAGGAATTCTTTCAGTTAGGGACTAATTTTGCTGGTTTAAACTTTTATCTTACAAAACTCTCAAACCAACCCAACAGTGCTAGTACTTACCTGGTAGGAGGTAATGCGTTCTGCGGGGATTGACTTTGACTACCACCAAGAGACGCAACTGTAGGAAGCTCTAAATTGAACTAGAAAATTTGGAAAGAAAAAACAAGTTGACCAGATGGTTGTATAATAGGATTGGGATATCAGTAGCATTTATAGTGCTTGGTATTTGAAAAGATGTTGAAAGGAGGTGAACGCTTTCCTGTTTTACCCTAAGTACATTGTGAGCTGTCCTTGAAAGACACTCAGTGATAGGCTGGAGCTATCACTCAGGATTTTGGTGGCAGTTAACTGGAAAGCTCACCTGGTCAAAGTACATTTGAAAGGTTGCAGTTAAACCAGGATTTGCTTCTAGAATATCAACTATCACTTGGTTGATGGTTCTGTTGAAGCTTTTCAGTTCACGAAGATGAATATCTCTCTCTTCCTGTGTTTCTGTTCCATCTTTCTTCAGAGACTTAATTTCTTTGGATAGTCTGAAACACTTAACACAAATATTTTTAAAGGATTGTTCTTATGAAAATACAACACTTTTTCAGAAACCTGCTAAGTTAGACCCACGGAGTTTAACCCACACTACTATCTATCGATACAAAGTTAGAAGTTGTCATCAATAAATACACAAACCTGTTTTATAACCCTTTCTAATTTTGGTTTCTGTTCTTCAATGTCTTTGTTCAGCTGCAAAATAAGAGCTTGTTTTTCCTTCCTTTGCTCATGGAAGAAGGCCTGCTCCTTCTGTACTATATCACAGTGTTGTTCCATGCGCTGCAAATTCATTTGAACAGTAGTATTAGTTCATAAAGCAGTTTTGGTATCCTTACACTTTTTATATTACTTTGTGGAAGGGTCTGTTGTCATTACTACTTGTTTCTAAATGTAGTTCAAGCAATTAGTGCTAATGTTAACTCGAAACTTTCTGCCAGTCTGACTGTTTAGTGGATACAGGCCTGGATAAAGTAACTACCAGGTAATTTACACCTCTTTTAAAGGTACTGTTAATGAAGTTACAGATACGACTTTTCAGATGTATCTCTCAGAGTGTCTACAAACTCTTTACTTGGCACACTACCAACTTGCAAGTGCAAGCTATCCTAAAAAAACCCCAACATTTGTTTCCTGTGGGAAAAGATGGATACCATTGACTGAAATGAATAAAATCAGCTCCATAAGGGCAGCTGGGTTTTTTAATAAATGAATAAATAAAGAAAATTGTAAAAATAAAAAGGCAGGAAAGGGTGTGCTCTAACACCTTGTTATATCCCAGGACTTACTCCCTAGTGAAAATCTGTGTTCCTTTTCTTTACCTTAAGAAATAACATCTCTGAAATAAGAGATGTGTCCTGTGATGGTAGAATCAGCAATAGGAATGATTGTTGGCTGTAGGCAGAGACTCAGGGCTTAGAACAATCATGTGGAATATGATCATGTGCTTTTGCTTTCTTCTGCCTAATAAAATTATACCTGAAATGTCACACATCAGAATTAAGTGTTGCTCTTTCCTAAGGTCCAAGGGG
The DNA here is from genome assembly GCA_013400975.1 of Atrichornis clamosus. NCBI lineage: Eukaryota > Metazoa > Chordata > Aves > Passeriformes > Menuridae > Atrichornis > Atrichornis clamosus. The sequence continues at coordinate 17,651 of WBMZ01003203.1, read as the reverse complement.
CTTTTTGATAACCAGGGGAACCATGAGTGAGTCCTTGCTGTGGAGCCTGAACACAAGCTCTTCTTTGCCTGCATTTAGTGCTCAGCCTGCTAAGTTACAAGTCAGCTAAATTAATCCTGTTTAACTGAGGCACCCTCAATGCTAATAAAAGTGAATCTGTTCCAGAAAATTCCTGGGCTGTAGATGCCGGCGATCACAAGCTGTGTGGATTTTAATCTGCAGTGCTGAACAGCGTGATACAATAGTGGTGCTGCACATGAATACAGCTGCTTTAGTGGCTGCCACAACAGCATCTGCCAGTGCATTTGGGATTCTGAAACTTCTAGCTGTATGTGACTAAACAGCTGAAGTTTTGTTGGGATTCAAGAGAATTCAAATAAGCACTCAGTTTTTGAAAGGAGAGGTAGAACCTTCTAAAAATCATGTCTAAATAAAAGAGCAGACAAAAATTTGTACCACAATTTCCTGTTATTACTCTAGGATGACTTGCATGGATTTAGCTACATGCTGCAGTCCTGTCTGTCTGACTGGAACTTTACTTGTATTTTACCTGGACATTTTCCTGAAGTTCCTTGATCTTTCTTTGTTTGTATCTGTATTTTTCATCAGCATCCCTTTTCTCCTTCTCTAGTTTCAATTTTTCCTCATGTTCCTCACCTGTGATCCCAAACAATGAGGCAACATCTTCCTCTTATATACAACTCAATACAACTCAATTTTCACTTGAAAATAAGTTGCACTTCAACTGCATCACAGAGTATTACTATATTGGTGTTGGCATTATTTCAGCAACCTCAAGATTTTAGGTTTTTTTAAATACTCTCCTACTAATTCTAAACACTGTGAAAAAGTCACTGGCTTCATGAGGGAGAATGATTTAAGAGCTGCTAGTTCCAGAGCCAGCAGAGGGCACAAAAGTTAAATAATAAGTATTATCTAGAATTAACTTTTATTTTCTATCTAATTTCCCTTTCACGTACTTGTCTCAGTGACTGGCTTGAAAGAGTCTTTGTAGTTTCTGTTCCAGTGTTTAACTACACACAAATTGTTTTCCATAGCTATGATTTCTTTTTCAGCTTTGCAGATCTTTGCATCCAAATCATCACCTTCTTGTTGAAGTGCTTCCTTTTCCTGTGCAGCCTGAAAGCAAAACCAATATTTTGGGTGAATGCAGACATACTGAAAATATTAAGATAATTATACAGAAAAGAATACCAGCAATATTTAGGGGTTAAAAGCACTTGAACTGAGATTTTGATCCCTGTGCATGTCATTATGGGTAGCTGCCTCTCTGCCTAAGCTCACCAAGCCCCGACCAGCAGCACCTACACCCTGTACTGAGCAGTCTCCTCGCCTTGCACTGCTCACAGCAACTGCAGCACGTGCTTCACCTCTGCTTCCTTCACCCACGAAATCCAACTAAGATTTGAGATTGCACATTACATAAAAACACTGAGTGACTGTTCGAAGTCACCCAGTTTGTGAATTGTCGCTTGTAACTCTTCATTTATCTGACCAGTGAGATTTAATAAACTGCCAGCAGGTGAAGTATTTTCTATAGCCCCTTGGAAGATCTGTTATGGTGAAAAATCTCCACAGGTGTAGAGGGTATTTTATACATCCACAGTGGCCACGTGGGTTCTACTGAAGGTCTTCTGCAGTACTGGATCTCACAGTAGCACTAATACCATCATTAAGAAATTTAACATTTAATAATAAGAAAAAGATGAACTCCAGACCCAAGATCATAGCTAGAAGTAAATTGCTTTAAGAGGAAATCAGAGAATTTGTGGAGATAAAAACTAATAGCTTCTTGTTCAAGAACCAGGGTATAGCATTATGGATAGACTGATTTTTTCTTTTTCCCAGAGAAAAGCTGAAGTGTACACAGTGATTGGTAGTGAAAGGGGAAAGCAAACCGTTAAGGTATAAACACCAAATGGTAAAATGAATACCTAGAAATAACTCTGACAGGTAGAAGAACTCTCAGTCATGTGAGACTCAGATAAAGTTGTTTCAGTTCACAGTGGATTATCACTTGACCAGTAATTCTTGTGTATTTGTAAATTAATCAGCACTTAAGTGAAGTTTTCAAACTGCTCAGAATTAAGGCTCCACATAGATTCATGTGAAGTTACTGTATCATTTTGATAACCAATGGTGTCAGATAACATAAAACAATTAGACTCAAAGTAGGCAGTAGGCAAGGAGGTTGTCTTAGAGCCCAGGGGAATCTATAGCTTAAATAATTGAATTATAAAGAATTACATTAATAAAATACCTTAACTACATAGTAGGCATGACTTTTCTTCTCCTCTCCTTCAGGTGGCATCATGGAAAGAGTAAGAATTTCATATCTGCATCTCAGTTTATCAATTTTAAAAAGGCGATCTTGAAATTCAGCACTGATTTGTTTTGGGAGAAAACAAATGGATTAAGAAAGTGTTTGGTAGTGATTTGTGGGCAGTTCTTGCTGTAGCAGTTTAAATTCCTGGTGTTATTCCAGCAGCCTGTGCCAGCAATTGTGCTGCTACCAGTCTTGGTTGCTTTCTGTGTTCTCCCAGCCACAAACACCCGTTGTTCTGGTTACCTACACGTCTTTTCCAGTTCTAAACTGAGTCAAATCTATTTTCATATCCCAGATCACTGCATCCTGGGAGGCTGTGCCACAATCCTTCCCAAAATTTACAGGTTTGGCATTTCATTCACAGAGCTGCCCCAGCTGCCCCCTGCTGATAGTACCTTAACATTCCCACTGCTGGAAGAGCATGAGCTACAGCCTGGAAAAGCCCCAAATCAAATTCCATGGAAGGATCAGTTAGCTGGGTGATACCAAGGGAAGAAGGGCACAGTCTGTGCTCTCGGTGAGCAGTTCAGCCTCAGCCACACTAAATCACTCCAATTTCCCAGTGTGTGGGGTGTGGTCAGCAGGGCAGTTCAGCTGCTGAAGCATTCATTTTTGGCTGGATAAAGATACTGGGATTTCAGAGCTAAAACCACCCCAGATACTTTGCACTGATTATTACAGGAGGGAAAAGTTATTTCATATGTTGTTGCTTTATCAGAGGGTGCAGATATGATTCATAAGATTTAATTTGTTATATAGGACACATAACGGAAAGCTCATTAGTTAAAAAGAAGAAAAAGCCCAACCAAACAAAATACACCACAAACCAAGCCAATCCTACTGTTTGAATCAACGAAATTACAGTTTTTATCCAGCAGCTGGGAGTAAACCCTCTTTAAAAGCAACTTTTCTGTTTCTATACATTGCCATACCTCCAGACATGTGATCTCACATTTCCAGATTATTTTGAAAAATGCAGGGTCACACACACAGTGTTTACTGGAAAAAGATGTCTGTGACTGAGGTTTCCTCTCAGTTCTGCTCAGGATCCTCACCCACAGCATGGCCACTGATCTCCTGTTCACCAAGGGGTTAAAGCTGCAGCCTGGGGTCGGAGAAGGGGTCTCCTGCTGGCCTCAGCTGTCTTGGTAGATAACTGAGTAAGATTTACTTAGTCTTTAATTTCTCTAGTGGTGAAGCTGGGTAAATGCTTCTCTTTTTAGTAAGTCCCCATACAAAATGTACTCAATCAAAGCCACAAGTTCAATTTCTTTAAGAACAGTTACCTTATGCGATGCCGTTCCTGATCCACAAGTCTTATCTGGGAATCCAGCATTGCCTTATGGATCTTAATTTCCTCAGTTCTTTCTGCTATGGCTTTCTTTAACTCCAACTTCTGTTTTTCCAGTGTTAGAACTTTCTCTGCCTTATCACACAGAATATTTTGAAGGCGCTTCAGTTCCAGTTTTAAGAGATTATCTTCGACCATCATCTCCTAATAAGTGCCAAGTGGTATCAACATAAGAAAGCATAGTTTTATTCATTTATAATTTAGTAAGTTAATATTTATTCATTATTTTACCTTTAATATATATACAACTGTAAGACTAATTTTGTACTGCATTTTAAAAAGTTGTCATTTTCTCATTTGCCAACAGTTTACATGGTGAGTGTGACAGGGGTAGATTGTTTCCTGAATGGTTTTATACAAATTCATCAGACTTTCTAATTAAGGCTGAGTTTTGGATTATTACATTTTTCCACCTACAACTTTTTCAGTTTAGGTGGTTTCAAAAAAAAATATGAGACCTTATAAAGAGCTTTCTGAAGCAGTTAATACCTCACTTGACCTGTCTTGGAGTATATTCTAGATTCTGTAGGCCTGCAAGTCATGTTGTTACATGAGCAAATTTTATATATACCAAAGCTTATGTAAAGCAGCAAAAGGTGAATTTCATTAGCATGCAAATACTTTAAATCGTTCTTTTAAAATCTCTTATGGATCCCAAGCTCTGTACCAAATTTTGTCTGAGTTCTTTTAGGTCATCAACTTCCTTTGTTCCCCTGAATTTCATCCCCAAAGAAAAGTTCCGTGTTTAGGGAAAGAGTTTTCACTGAAGAGGAAGTGCACCAGTTAAGTCAAAGGCAAAACTCTCCCCTGCTACTTAGACCCTTTAGTGCTCCCTTTAGGAAGGCCAAAGCTTACTGCAGGAAAAAAAAGGTGCAATAATTAGAGGAGTGGGAACTGTATTTTTCAGCTTATCAAAATGTGGGGAAAAGGATTTACACTTTGTTTCTAATTCCTTACATTGGAAAATAAATTGATTCAAACCATCTGTTAGAAAAAAACCACTTGCAGTTTAATAACAAAACTGTGCCAAACTTATTGGTAGGCATCACAGATTGAGAGTAAAAACCCAGTGCTAGGTAAAGACACCCTTGAACAGTAAATGCATTTTCTAGTTTAAAGGCAATTGTTTCTCAGGGGGAAAAAAACCCCATTCACTGACTAGGTGGAAATGGTAGTACAACTAATGTGGGGTTAAACTGATACTCCATCAAACTTTATGCTGTACACAGAGGAGAAGCAACACTTTGCCTCGTAAGATACAAGTGATGAAGTTACTTCAAAGATTGGGAAGGAAGTGTAAGTTAGAAAACTACAAAAAGGGTTCCTATGGATATAATGATGTAGCACTGTGGAAGGCAGACGACACCTCAAACAAAAAAACATGTCCTGTATTAGTAAAGTTGCAAAATAATACTGTACCTGCTTCATGTGTTTTGCTTTTCTTAACTCCTGAAGTGATCTCTCATTGTAAAGATTTAGTTCATCTATTTTTACTATCATGCCACTTGTTTCTTCTCCAGTCTTATCAATTGTTTTCTTGATGACTTGGAGATCATTCTGTTTCAAAATAAGTTCTATTGAATTTATTTCAGTGAAAGTAAATTGCAACAAAAGGTACCAGTTTATTTTAAATGAGAAGTTTTTAAGTCCTGGAACCAGGAACCATCATCATTGTGTGTCCATATGCTGCTCTGCAAATTGCATGGCATGTCCTTGTTCAGAGTGCTGCTGCAGTACTAATGTCATTGCTTGTTTTATTTGGAGTGTAGTAATTGTTATTTATACAATACAGGTCATTCAGCCAGTAAGGCATTTCTAATAGAATCATGGATTTCAGTCTAGACAAAAAACCCCAACTCCTGGCATGTCTCACCATGACTTTGATATTTGTAGTTCATCTTCAGAAAACCATCTGTCTTTGATAATACTCCAGAGTATGAATAAATTCCTAGAGGTGGGTTTCAGTGTTTGATTTTACTCACTGCTCAGTTTCCCATCTCTTCAAAACTGAGGTGTGGGCACAATTGCCCAACATTAGCTGGAGATCCATGCAATGACAAGATTTAAAGAGCTCTCCTATAAGTAGTTTCTTCCCCTCACTAAATCAATTTTTTTCTTAACTATCACTTTGAGAAACTAGATGGGATATTCTATTTTAAAAAAAACCCTGACTTTTGTCTTTCTATAGTTTCTCTTTGAAAAGTGTTTTCTAAATGTGTTAAAATATAGCTGATTAATAAACAAAGGCATTTCTTATAAAAAGAAATTCTAATTTGGCTACAGAATAACCAGCTGGTTTATATCTACAAGGAAGGTAAATGCATTTTTAAAGAATTATTGACGATCACTGCATTGGAAAACCAGAGAACAAGCATGTATGTGCAAAATTCTCACAGGGAATAAAGCCAGCAAAATGGTATTTCTGAATTAGGATGGGGTCAACTAACAAATACTGTCCCTTCAATTCAGTAATGTGACTTTGAACAACTTTAAATGCAGCTGTACTTATGAATTTATGAAAAATATAAAAGCAAAGCTTCACAAAACCACATTGTCCTATTTCTGCATGGTCCTAATGATAAACTCAGACATCTGCAAGCAGTCAGTCACATCTTGATGAAATCTAAGTTTGTCTTTCCAATATTCAATGCCTGTCTTCGTGCTAATATGTATCTGTTGAGCAGTAATAACCTTTTTTTCCGGAAGGTATAGGGAATATATGAAGTTTTTCACATGGATTACACAAAGTTCTTTTAATCTAATACCAACTTCTTAATTACTAAGACCCAACCTACTTAATTCACTGAGGTTTCTAAATGATACACAGTCAAAATGATGTTCTAAGGAAGTTACCTGAAGTTTCCTGTACTGTACCTGTAGAACATCATATGCATTTTTCTTTTCTTCTAAAGTTTTCTTAAGTTCAGAAACTTTTGCTTCCAAAACTTGTTTTTCATCTGAATCAACCTCCCCTTCTAACCGTGACAGCCTTCTCTGTACTTGCTGAATATAAAAATCCTGTTAAAATAAATTTTAAGAGAATTAATAGTCTGAGATAAGCAATAAACTTGGATCTAAATGTTGGCTTTAGGACAGTCACCCAATTAAGCTATTGTCTTTATAATAGTTTCTGGCTTATAGACCTCATTAGCAAAATATCTTAGATGAGTGATGAACGGTGATGGTTCAGGGGTAATCTTCCAGAAGAGTCACAAAGCACACTCAGCACAGGCTGCTGTAGGGAGGCTTACAGTGGAGCTGCCATCTTGCTGTTACCACTGGATGCTGATATAAAAGAGCAAATTTTCAAAGTGGTGCATAAGAAATATGCACATAATCCCATTAGTAAATAACAGGATTTTGGCATGTACCTCTTGTATTGCTTTAAAAATATACCCTAAGGTGTCTGTGGATCAGAGGGATCAAAGTAAAGACTGGATTTTAGAAATTAGTGGGAAAAGCAGCAGATCCAAAAAAATAATGAAATACATAAGTATTTACATAAGCAAAATGTAGGTGATACTTTAGCATGTTTCAGTAATTTCAATTTTATCTGTACATCTAGAGACAGAAATAAATGCAGACTTCAAATTATACTGCATTACATTTCCAAAATGGAAAAATGTTAGATGGCAGAATTCAAACAACTTGCTATCAGTAATAATTATAGTATGAAAATACATTAACATTTTACCTGGTCATATATTAATTCTTGTTGTTTTAACAGATCTGCATCAAGTTTGCGCAGTCGACTCTTGAGATTTTTAAGTGATTTTTGACCTCCCTCAATTTCTGCCAGAACAACCTTCTCCTTATCCTTCTGTGCTTTTAACTCCTGAGTCTTCTTGAAAAGTAGGTCCTTTAACTGACTCATTTCATTTTCTTTTTCCTGGTGACAAATTGATCATTAAGTAGTAGAAAGAAGTAATTAACCACATCAGAAGTAGTTTCTGAGAAATTACTTGCTTTTATTAATCATATATAGAAAAAAATTAAAAATTTATTACTATATCCATTAATATGAACATGGAATTTCATAAGTCTTCAAAATGGTTGGCAAAAGAAAGTATTTGACTTAAAGAGAAAGTAACATTTTTAACTTTATTTTTAAAAAATCTAATCCTACCCTACTATTACATGACTTTTTTTCCTCAGTTATAGGAATGCTACTCTTTTCAGCCTTTCAGAAAACTAAAGTCCTATCATTCTTTTAAAAAAAACCTCATTGCCTCCGGCATATGTCAATATTTGGAGAAATATAATACAAAACTTTACAATGTGTATTAAAACTTGTAATATTGTGTGTGCACATGTATGTACATGTGTGTTTATGTAAGCTGGAATAATTCTGAAAAATTACACATTTTTAAATCACTTCATTTTTCTCAGAGGTAAGTCACCATTAGCACCTAAATCAGTGCAGGAAATGAGGTGTTAGTAGGGTCTGTTACAGGAAGACAATGCTGAACATTTGAAACTGAAATTTGAGATTGAAAATTGAGATAATTTTCTTTCTAAAGCCCTAACAAGGAAAACAACTTTATTCTTTCCCTCTCTTCTCCCACCTCTCCCACTCAGTAGCCAAAGACCTTCCAAAGCTCAGGCCATTCAGCATGTCAGGTTCCTGTGAGGTACATCCTAAAACAAGGGATGTGACTTCCCATTCCTGTTCCAAAGAACTCATTTACATTTAGCTCAAGTCTGGTACAGAATTTGAAGATGTACATTTAAATTAATATGCAAAACCCCTGAGAACTCACTGTTCTACATTGATTAATAATGTGTTTATTCTTGATTTAATATGTATATAACCATCTTGCTTGCTTAAATAATGGTGAAAGATAATTTAATGCCTTTCCTAAGTGTTCATAATCACATTCCACATTCTACCCAACAGAATTTCTTTGTAGTTGAACTTGTTGTCAGTGTAATTCCAAATTCAAAACTCAGGCTGTAAAAGGCAAGCATAAGTTCAATATGAAATTGTTATGGAAGGTAGCACATGTCAGTGGGCTTTGCATCATACCTGAACAAGGGAATATAATTTTGGAAGCAAACTGGTTTTTAAGCACGTGCCAAATGCTGAGCTGTGCTTCTGAAGCTAATGACAATGATGAATTCATCCACTAAGACTGGATCATGATTTGACCTTCACTTTGTGGTCTTTTGGGGCTATCTAAATTATTAACAGAAACTGTTTCTCTCCCTTTAAGTGATGTTGTTAATAGAGATAAGATATTAATAGGCTTCACTGTGCAACAGTGTTTTGCCACAAATTGAAGAGGGAAAAGTACCATAGAACTAGAGAGCAAAACAGTGACATTTTATCCACATTGTTCCTGTGAATATCTCTTCACAGTAAATTAACAGATGCAGCAAACAGCCCTGTGTGTCTAATGGTGATGGAAGGGAGGCTTCTGACTCATACATTACAGACATTGTTCAAGAGCAGTTCATCCTAGCTAAAATATTCCCCTGCAGCTGTGGAGCTGCCAAGCTCAATGTCATCTTAGGTTATCCGCCACAGACACAAGTAAAGAAACCCTGCTAAGGGTTTAGCCACCCTGCAAACAGTCTTAAGGGAAGCAAAGAAGGTTTTCATTTTAATGAAATGTTATACAATTAACAATTTGTTTTCAAATTATCTGAAAAGCCAAAACAGTAATTTAAGAAACTCTCTATAAAAGAAAGACATCCTGTCTGTATATTTAAAATGTATGATTAATGCTTGTGGAGTTAAAAAGTTTGAAAAATAACATTCAATCTGCTGCAAGGCATATTTCACATACAGGTAACAAAACAGAGAAGAAGAAAATAGAGCATAGAGCCTGCAGAGGTACAGCTTTGCTGTCACTTGTGTGGGACACCTGCTGTCACATTAATTTAACCTGGTCATTCCAGAGCAATGAAAGCTTCAGCCTATCCAGTGCTCAATTGTCCAGAAAAATGTAAAAAAAATATATCTCTCATGTTCAGTAAGAAGCTAAGTAGTGAAAACACTTTAAAGAGAATTAGTAGCAAAATGACAAAACTGTAAGTATTTCCTGAAATGCAGGAAAGTTCAGAAGGTTGCATTACAACACTGCATTTATTCAAAAGCCCTTTATAGCTCATCACATGATGATGAATTTTTATTCCTATATTTAATTTGCAATCTAAAAAGTGGGGTTTTAATTATATAAAAGTATTATTAGACATGTTAAAAACATATATTATAGCTTGTACATGCCCCTTCCCAGATCAAAATTTTTATTCATGAAAATGAAGTCTAAAGTGAGGCAGTAATTATTTAATATTGCACAAGTTAGATGTGTCAGGGTATCATGTCATAGAATTAAAACATGAAGAGCAGACTAGGCCAGCCAAATCTGATTAAAAGATTTCTAAATATTTTTTTAATCCATTTGCCAAAATCGTAGCTCTTTTCAGGCTTGTAAATTTTGGTGGTGTTTCACTGGAACCAAGAAGTTTTCATTTGCAGTATTATTTAGAAGTCATTCTGACAAGATTCTCACTCTTTAACAACCTTATTGATGGGTATCAGTATCCTGTATTGTCTTCTGAATTACTGGAATCATTTATTTTCCTCCAGAGTTTCCTCAGCACAGATATTGAGAAGCACAGTATCTCTGCTGAGCACAGGTACAGAGCTGCATGCACGTTACTTCAGCATTTGATGAAATAGCTACATCTCATACTAATACTTTCATTTCAACAGAAAAATTAAAATTTAAAAATAAAGAGCTTGCAAATTCAAATGACTCCTCATTTATAGAAACCATGAAAAACATTTTACCTCGACACTTTTTTCTTCTTCTTTCAATATTTCTTCCATCCTCAAAGCTTTCTCTTCTGAACTTAGTGTCTCCTCAGTCACAAGCTTCAGTTTGTCAGAAAGACTGGCATTTTTTTCATTAAGAAGGTTTAATCTAAACAAAATGACATAACAAGTTCAATGTAGGTTGCCTATCCAATGCTGCCAAAAGCAAGCAGCACACCTGAGTGCTTGCCTCAGTCTCAACTTCAACTTATGATAAGCAAGGCCCTGATTTGTTTTTCACATCCTTTAAAAACAAGGATTACCAGGAGTATTGCCTAAATTACCCAATGCCAAAAACAATGCAGGACATGAAGTTACCAGAAAACTGGAGATTTTAATTATCAACCTTATTTAAGGTTCTTTGCCATCTCAAAGGTTTGATTGTATTACTAATCTTTACAAATTATATTTTTAAAAGTCTGTTTCTTACCTGGCTTGTTTTTCCTGAATTTCTTTCTTCAGATTGGTTACTTGTGTTCTCAAAGACTCTACATCAGAAGCAGTTCTGTTCACAAAGGATTTCAAAACCTGCAGCTAATAAATTACAAAATAGAGCAACCGAGCTCTTATTTACTTTGGTACAGGTTGGAATATTTAAAATTGTATTTTCCTATTTATTGGAAAGTATTCCACTACTTTTAAACAGTGCTTTCCAAATGAGAAGTACTGCAAATTGGCCCACCTAGTGAACTCAACAGACTAATTTACATGGTATGAGTACTAGGAGAAAAGAATAATTAAGAATACAGAATGAATTATGGAGGTGCTGTGGGCTGCAATTCTTGTCCAACAGCATCTGTATAAATGGAACCATGGTTTTATAGTGCACAGCTGACTTTGCTGAGGTTCTTTGTGAACGTGGATAACCTTATATAGCTAATAAACATTCCTATATCAAACTTCGTTGGGTACATAAAATTATTTTGATTAAGAGATCGCTGTGACAAAAATACACAGATATTTAATTTGATAAAAATACGTGACAGCATACACTCACTAAACAGGAAGGAATACTTTACAATGAGTAGCCCATTCATCTTCACACTATCACTTAACAGCATAAGTATAATTGTCTTCACTTTCACAGATGAAGAAACCTGATCAAGGGCATGTGTAGCAGGTTTCTTAGAGGTCACAAGTTGTTGGCTGAACCCTCTCCTTCTTTCCCTGTTTCTCACATGCGTGCCACAGATGTTCCAGTAATAGGAGACTGTTCTATTATCCCATCATGGAGTATTAATTGTGAAAAACTTCAAGCAAGAATCTCACAGCTTGAGAGGAAAACCTACCAATTCTATGAACCCTCAAGCTTGCATGAATTATAGGGTAATCTAATAGCCTACACCTTGTTTGAGCTACCTACAGTTTAATTAGGAGATCAGTCTATGAACCACCTGCTACAGAAAAGTTATGCAAAGTTAAGGCAACAGTGGATGCAGGGTTTTATAAAAATCACCGAGCTTGCTGAGTAGCCCAGTCTTACCATTTTCTTGTTAAGGAAAAACTTACTCAGGTAATAAAAGTGTATCCCTTTTCAGCAGAGCCATGAAACTTGAATTACCTCTTAGAAATACTTCTAAAGGCATTTAAGTAATTAAGCAGTTCAGCTCATTCCCAGCTATAAGTGCAGAGTAAGTAGGGACAGCATTCAAGCATGGCTTGTTCACAGGGCAGCCCTGTCCTACTGTCTCTTGATTAGAAAGCCATGTGAAAGCATTTTGTGATTTCCCCAGGAATCCTAACCTGACTACAAGGCCCATCAACATCCACTTCTGAGAGCACAGGACAGGAATTGTTTGGACTCTGGAAGAGATTTCTCTCATCTTTACACAATACTGCAGTCTATGTATGCTAAAAGCCTCCTGAGGCATCTAATAGTGTTAGACCACTTAAGAGAAAATTCATCTGCTTTACACCAACACAACAGAGAATATAAGCTAAACTTTTCACCACTCTCAATGAAATGATTAAGTTTAGGGTTCAGATCCCAATAAACAGAGGAAGAGCAATATTTTGTTGTATTATTAAGTCTAGTATAAAACCAGAGAAAAGGAAATGCTATTCTTGCATTTCCTCCATCTGGTCCTCAGTTATAGTTTCAGTCTGTTTTCCTGAACTGTTGGGTCATCCTTACCTCATCCTGCAGCTGAACCCTGTGAGTATCCTGAGTCTGGTACTCCTTCCGGAGGTTGTTTGCTTCCCGTTCAGCCGAAGAGATTTTCTTTTCATATTCCATATTATTAACAGTTTCAGTTACCAAGAAGGAAGTCTTCTCTCTCAGCAGAATTTCTTTGTTTCTGATCTCCTGTTTTACCTCTGCAATTAGCTATCGGGATAAAAACATTTTAGATTTGCTTGCATTAGTTAAGACGAGTTAGAGTAATAAAGGGTACAACCAGAAGATCAATTCCTATTATGATTACTATTTGCCTGAGACAGCCCAGTTAACATTCTTAAAATTACTTTATTCCATGGATACATCACACCAAATACTACAATTATTTTGGATTGGAAACTTCCAAAATAATAAAAAAATTTTTAAAAACCAGGAAATCTTATGAAAATAAAATAATTTTTGATTGACTGAATAGGGGAAAAAAAAGCTAAACAAAACTTCAGGTAGACTTGAAACAGATGAAATGAAACAGGAAAATTACCAGCAGTAGTGATGCTCACTTTACCTGACAGATTCATAGCTATTCAATGAAAATTCTGTATTTTGAAAGGTTAAGTAAAATATTAGCTACTCAGAAAATTATACTGTAGTTTTGGTGTTAAAAAAAGCCCAAAACCCAGATATGGATCAGTTACAGCAGTTTTACCAAAGCACACTGATCAATCTCTTGATCTCTTTTTTGCATCTGTTGTATTGCATTCTCCCACTGCCTGATGACTTCTTGCCTTTCTTGATGAACTCTGCGAAAATCTTCAGCTGCTCTGTCAAGTTCCATCTGTTTAAAAGAAAGCACTCCTGTGATTTCTGATGTTAAAAGTGTCACATGTAAACAAGGGATCTTCAAGTACCTTAAGCACAAACCTGAGCTGTTATGGTTTCTGTAAGCTCGTTATCCAGAGCTCTGCGCTTCTGATTTGCCTCCATGGTCAACTTTTCTATTTGAAGGGTTAATGCCTAAAATGAAAGGATATGAAAATATCTGAAAATAAAGTATTTGCGAATAAAAAGATCACATCTTATAAATTCTTAAAGTCCTGCTACAACTAGGGGTTGAATTATTGAGGCATCAATTTTATTGTGTTTCAGAGAACAAAAAATTGACAGTGTAGCCTCCCAAATTTTCAGTCTTACAGCACTGGACCAGACTGCAGCAAGGCCAAACTAACCCTCCTCTGTGTGTAAATGAGGGTTGTCCTTGGCATATAGCAGTGAGACTTTGCGTAAGTTAAAGGTTTTGGGTTAAGTATTTAATGCGTAAAAATCAAATTTCACCTCACTGTTTTTAAAGGCTAGAATGAATAAAACCCAGGATTACTTATCTCTGTATTAATAATAGACTTGAGAACTAACCCTCATAAAGTCTGAACTTGTGACTGGAATCTCTGTTTATACAGATACATATGTTTATGACTTTCAGTATTCCAGGTAGCTTTACTGAAGTAGCTGTACTTTGTTCTCAGCAATATTAACAAATTCAGTTCTAAAGGGAAAACCAACACTATTCATCCATACTTGGTGTGAATTTTTGAACAAACTCCTCTTAATTCAGTGGCACTGTTTTCCAGACTATTATCTAATTTTGCACCCTCTCAGAAAAATTTAAACTTGAATTTTACCAGATGAACAACCAAATTAATATCTTCAATTATGCCTCTAATTGTTGTAAAACTTGTTCTCTCTGAACTTTAAAATGAGCCTCATAAGGAATTGTGCTGTTGTGCTAAATGGAAAGCAGTTTAAAAACACTGTTGGACAAAATCTTGTCTCCATTTTATCTCACTTAATAATATAACAAGGTCTTCAAATGCTGAAATGATTCTCCATTTGGTTTCTGCAACCTGCTGTCATTTCTACTTACTCCTAGTTTCCCTTCATCTTGCTGTGCATACTTCTGGATTGCGATAGCATCGTTATCTGTACGATGTAATTCCTTTATCCAGCTCTCCAGAACTTCCTCGTCACAGTTCATCTGTTGTTTCAAGTTTTCCAACTTCTTTGTGGTTTTATTTATAGTATTCTATTAAAATAAGAGAAAATTAAAGGTTCAATATCAAATGTCTAATATTCACTGACTAGTAATTGAAGCAACCAGTTCAATCTACTGTAACAAGTTTACCCATATCTTGTCCAGGGAATTGCTACTTTTGTTTTTTATTAATTGTGTGTTACACTTCAGGAATGCTATTGGACGTCCCATTCTTAAAGAAGAAACAAGACAGTAAATTGCCACAAATTTAAAACGCAAAGAATTTTAAACAGCAGAGTCAACCTCTGGCAAGATACACCTATATGCAGGATATTTATTCCACATAATAAACTGATCTGCGGCATCAGAAGGTAAAGTCTCTCTCTGACACACTAAGGCCCAGTTGTTAGACCCTTATCCTACATGTCAGTCTTCAAATGGCCCCACGTGACTGCAAAGAGACTTCCTGACACAAAAATGAGAGAATCTAGATCCAGCTGAATAGTGGGAATATCTTCATCCTGCTACCCATTCTGAGACACTGGAGACTGCAAACACCCCTACTCAGAAGAAAAAGGGAAAATTTAAAAAATAATTTAAATAATTTATAGACAGAAAAAGACACAGTTCCAAACCCAGAAAATCACCTGTTGCTGGTGGTTTTACATGGAGAAGAAGATTTGCCACCAAAAATTTAATTTTTAAACCATTAAGAAAATACCTGTGAGAATCAACAAGACAGTGATATGGATGTGTGGCTGTGTATCTGGCATTGAGAACAGAAGTCTTTCAATATCTAATTAACATTTGCTAAGTCTTGACCTGTTTATGCAAGGAGACTGCTCTACTTGCCTACACAGGGAAAAGCCCACCCAGATCATCTACTACAGTTCATAAGCTTTAATTATAACTAGCTATTCTTGACTTATACCATTGTTGCTGTAAGTGCCAGTGAGGACAAGTCATGAAATTTTGTAATATAGGTGTTCTCTTCCAAAAATTTCAAACCTTACTTCTTGAATGTTTTTCTTTTGTCTTAAGGAAGCTATCTCATCTTTCAGTCGTTTAATGTCGCTTTTGAGACGTCCACATTCTCTCTCAGCAAGGGCTTTGAAGTGATGTTCAGTTTCAATTTCATTCTCTCTGGCTTTGTAAAGAGACTGCAGAATAATAAAGTTGAGTATTTCACAATAAACAACGGGCATATATCTACAAACAAACTTTTTTTAATGTACAATCAAATCCCAAGTCACAGATGGTGTGCTTTCACCATGTAATGTGAATGTAAATTTTTCAGAGAAAATTTTTGTTTGGATTTTAGTATTTCAAATACACTTGTTCTTATATATACACATATATACACATTGTGTCAAGTATCCACAGATCAACCTTTTGTAGCCCTAAAAACCTCAATTCAAAGACTTTTCACCCGAGATTCAGAATCTTAAGCTTTCAAGATCAAAATCTTAGTCTCTTGATCACCAGTGACTTTATATCAGATTCAAGAGGCACAGCAAAAGAAATATTTAATTGTTTTGTGCTGAGACAGACGTCCACTGCTGGCCTGTAGCCGTATCCATGTATTGTTCAATCTTTCTTTTAATTCAAATTAGAAGTTGAATCTGGCACCAAAAAAAATTTAAAAGTTGTTCAGCTGCCAGGAAGTTTATTTAGACTTTTTCACCTAGGATATTTTACCTGAAAGGCTTAAAGATTTATCTCAAGACTCTAGACATCTAAACCAGCCATTTTGGCCAGTTAATTCAGAGAGTAAATGAAGACTTAGACCTTTACCATCTCACTTCATTTTTCATGTCTGTGAATTAACTCTTCACCAGCATTTCACAACTAACTCTTGATCATTATAAAGATTATAGTTTTTTTCTCTTACACTGGTGTTTACCTTGACCAATTTTTAAATTAATATCTACAAAAGTCCCTATTCACGAAGAATTCTAAAATGCACTCTTCCTGGCTTTATTCTAGGTACAGTCATTTTAATCTGGGTGGTCTTAATGACCATCAAGTAGTATCACTGAGGTACACAGTTTAACTTCTGCTTCTTGTGGAAATCCTGGAATAAAGGCCTAAAAAATCTCAAACAAAGCTGGCAAAACATATGGGGATACCAGCCACAGATATATACTCAGTTTAAGAGTCTGTTTGATAAGACAGAGGTGGTGATTTAGAGGTGGGGATTTACCTGAGAGAAGGTTATCTCTTGTCTCACATTTTTCAAATGAGATGTCATTGCTTCTATTCGCTCCTCAAAGTTGGTCAACTCATTTTGCAGGTTCTCTTTGTCTCTTTGCATCCTCTGCAGCTGTTTAAGAGTTAGAATCGTCAAGTTACTGTTTGCAGTTGAGTGCTTATTACCTGCAACTACCTAAAAACAGGCATTGCAAGGATTAATAAAAAATAATGTAAGAAGTAGATTCTATATTCCTCCAAAGCAGTGAAATGGGAGAATTCAGGAGAAAACCCCTAAGGGTTGCTAAGTGAACGCAGAACTCGCACTGCTCCTCCCAAGGGGCTCGGGGGATGCGGGTCCGGAGGTGGGAACTCCCTCCCGATTCCCTGGGCGGCTCCGCGGAACTCGAGGGGTTTCCCTCCATCCCTCCATCCCTCCATCCCTCCATCCCTCCATCCCTCCATCCCTCCATCCCTCCATCCCTCCATCCCTCCATCCCTCCCTCCACGGCATCCCACCCGCGGGGGGAAGGCGCTCTCCTGTCCCTCCCGGCCGCGGCCCCGCGCTCACTTCTTCCTCCAGCGCCTTGTTCTCGGCGTTGGCCACGGGGAGGGCGTAGCCGTGCTCCCAGCGGAGCTCGGCCAGCACCGAGGCGGTGGAGGGGCTGTAGAGGCTCTCCATGGCCGCGGAGGGACCGCGCAGGGCCGCGGCTGAGGCAGGGCCGGCGCTGGGGCGGCTTCGGGCGCTTGGCAACGGCGGCTCCGGCCGGGAGGGGCCTCGGGCGGCGCCGCCCCCGCTCC
>WBMZ01003202.1:0-35331 GCA_013400975.1 Atrichornis clamosus | reverse complement strand
ACAGGTGAGGGCGGGAAGAGGTGTCTGCAGAGATGGGGCAGGGTGGGGGTCTCCAGCTGGGGTCCAGGCCACGACTGCCCTGATGTGTCCCGGTCCATGTTCCAGAGAAGGCAGACGGGACGGCCGTGGACATTTTCTCCTTCGGGATGTGCGCACTGGAGGTGGGAGCAGGACAGACCCCTGGGGCATGGGTGGGCTGGGGAGGGGCTGCACCTGGGTGTCCCTTGTCCAGGGGTGTCCCTTGTCCCTGCCCTGCCCAGGGGTGTCCCTTGTCCGGGTTGTCCCTTGTCCAGGGATGTCCATTGTCCCAGCCCGTCCTGGGAAGTGGCCCTTGTCCAGGGTTGTCCCTTGTCCAGGGGTATCCCATGTCCCTGCCCTGCCCAGGGGTGTCCCTTGGGAAGCCCCTGTGGACTGGCCACCCTCCCGCTCCCAGATGGCCGTGCTGGAGATCCAGACCAATGGGGACACGCGGGTCTCGGAGGAGGCCATTGTGCGGGCCCGGCATTCCCTGGATGATCCCAACATGCGGGTGAGTGCAGCTGGAGGAGCCTGGGGGCCAGGCAGCCCTGCTGGGGGTAAGTCACTGTTCTGCATCCCTCCTGGGGGTAAATCCCATCACTCCTAGGTGCAAGTCCCATCCTGCATCCCTCCAGAATGTAATTTCCTGTCCTACATCCCTCCTAGAATGTAATTTCCTGTCCTACACTCCCTTAGGGTGTAAATCTCTGTCCTGCCAGTTCCCAGTAGGTGCAGGTGGGGTCTGGCCCCATCCCACGTGTGCCCCTGTTTTCCTTCGGAGACGGGGTTTCTGTGCCCCCTCCCCAGGCTCCGTCTCACTCCTGCTGCTCCGGCTCCACGTTGGCCAGAGGCCCACGGTGGTCCCAGGGAACAGAGAATGAGCTGCCCCATAAATACTTGGGAACAGGGTTCATTAAGGAGACAGCACAGTCTGGGGCATAGCTGGGATTTGGGCTCAGCCAGAGGAGGGCAGGGAACAGCCAGAACCTTTGATCCCCTTCCATCCACCCTGACCCACCTCAACCCCCTTTTCTCTTCCTTTGGCCAATCTCCAAACCATCCCATAATGAGTTTGTACATACTCCAAATTCTCTTGTTTGATCACAGAATTCCTGCAGGCATCCCACAGTAAATCCTGCCCCCTTAGATCGAACATTTCAGGAGTCCCAGGGAGTCTCTTCTGCGGAGCATCAGCTCTGGGAGCAATTGGGAGTCACCCCCAGGGGCCTCTGGGGCTGGTGGTTCTGAGGGGTCCGGTCTGGGGGTGCCCACCTGGGGATCAGTTTTGTGTCTATCCTGGATATCCTGGCCTGATCCCTGTCCAGCGGGGCAGGAGCTACAGGAGCGATGGTGGATCGGGCTCCTGCTCTCAGTGAGCAGGAACGGGCAGATCCCTCCCATTGCGTAGCTCATCCTGCTCTTTTCACACTCCCACCACCACATTCCTGCTCTTGGGGCTGATCCTGGTCCTGCCCCTTCTCCTGCAGCCTTTGCTGGGCTCTCACCTGGGATGGGGCCAGTGAAGACCCCCTGCCCAGACTGTCGGGGGGGTCAGTGGCCTCTGCCCATCTGGAATTCTGCTGAGGATCCCTGTCCTGGGGCCCCCTCAGATCTGCTTCCTGGGAAATTGTATCAAAAATACTGTGACCTCAGGCCCAGGGCAGTGACCCCTGTGCTGGCACTCCTGGGGCACCTCCAGTCCTGGGGCAGGTTTGGACTCCCCAGGTACAGGACACGGAGGGGCTGGAGTGTGTCCAGGGAAGGAAACAGAGCTGAGGAAGGGTCTGGAGCACCAGGAGCAGCTGAGGGAGCTGGGGGTCTCAGCCTGGAGAAAAGGAAGCTCAGGGGGTACATTCCGGTTCTTCACAACTCCCTGACAGGAGGGTGCAGCCAGGGGGGGTCGGGCTCTGCTCCCAGGGAACAGGGACAGGACAAGGGGAAACAGCCTCAAGCTGTGCCGGGGGAGGTTCAGGTTGGACTTTAGGAGGAATTTCTCCATGGAAAGGGTGGTCAGGCACTGGAAGGGCTGCCAAGGGAGGTTTGGAGTCCCCATCCCTGGAGGTGTCCAAGGAAGGACTGGAAGTGGCACTCAGTGTTCTGGGCTGGTGCCAAGGTGGGGATTGGTCACAGGTTGGATTTGATGGTTTTGGCATCTTTTCCAACCTCAGTGATTCCATGATTGTATGAAATGCAGCTGTGAGAGGAGCAAGGGAATGTCCTGCTCTGCTCCTGCTCTGCTCCAGCTCATGCCCCCGCTCTGCTCCCAGGAGTTCATCCTGTCCTGCCTGACCCTGAACCCGGACAAGCGCCCGACCGCCAACAACCTCCTCTTCCACCGGGTGCTCTTCGAGGTCCATTCCCTGAAGCTGCTGGCAGCCCATTGCTTCATCAACCACCAGTGTGAGTGCCCAGATCCCTTGAGTGCATCCTATCCTGAGCAGCCAGGCTATGGAGAGCTGGGAATGTCCAGCCCAGGAAAGAGAAGGGTCTGAGGAGACCTTAGAACCCCTTCCAGTGCCTAAAGGGGCTCCAGGAGAGCTGGAGAGGGACTTTGGACAAGGCATGGAGTGCCAGGACAAGGGGGGATGGCTTCCCACTGTCAGAGTACAGAGTTAGATGGGATATTGGGAAGGAATTCTTCCCTGTGAGGGTGGTGAGGGACTGGCACAGGTTGCCCAGAGAAGCTGTGGCTGCCCCATGCCTGGAAGTCTCCAAGGCCAGGTTGGACAGGGCTTGGAGCAATGTGGGATAGTGGAAGGTGTCACTGCCCACGGCAGGGAGTGGGACTGGATGGGATTTAAGGTTGCTCCCACCCAAACCATCCCAGCATTTCATGTGGAGAGCCTGGGGAGGAAGGCAGTGACTTCTCTGGGGTCTGGGCTGCAGGACTCACCCTGCAGGACCCCCCTGCCCACCGCGCCCTGTGCCTCTGCCCCAGATCTGATGCCAGAGAATGTGGTGGAGGAGAAGATCAAGGAGCTCGACCTGAACATGGTGATGGCCGAGATCCGCAGGGAGGGTCGGCCCGGGGCACAGTGGAGGTGAGGATGGGGGAGATTCCATAGCATCCAGCCTGGAGATCCTGGTGCTGCGGGAAGCAGCCCCTCACCCGCTGTACCCTCCTGTCCTCTTCCCCCTCCAGGTACTCGGAGGTTTCTTTCCTTGAGCTCGACAAGTTCTTGGAGGATGTCAGGTGGGTTGGAGGTGGTGCTGTGCCTGCCTGGCTCTGCTCCCAGCTCTGCTCCCGGCTCTGCCTTGGCTCCCTGTGAATATGGAGCCAGAACAGGACACAGGGGAGTGCCCGTGCTGTCCCTCAGCTGTGCTCGGTGCCTCATCCCCCCCATGCTGCCCATCCCTGCTCCATGGCCTTCCAGAGCTCCCAGAGCTGACAGGGCTGCAGGGGATGGAATCAGCGCTTTGTCCTCCCTCTGTGTCTGTGCCAGGAATGGGATTTATCCCCTGATGAACTTCGCTGTCTCCAGACCCCACGCACTCCCACGCGCCCTCTCCCAGCCCCAGGAGGACCCTCAGAAAGCCAAGACTCCCACCCCAGAGCCCTTTGATGTGGAGACCAGGAAGGTAAGGCCAGATCCAGGTGGGCACAGCTCCTCTACCGGGAATACGAGGCCAGTGTCCATCCCTGCTACAGGGACACCCCTCCCATTAGCCACGGCCCCGGTGAGAGCTGGGAGAGCACCAGGGCTGCCACGGACTCCATTTCCCCTGGGACCCTCCAGAGCAGCCCTGCTCCCTTTGGCCCTTTGGCTCTGCCTTCCCTCCCCCTGTCCATGCTCTGTGTCCCCTCGCTGGGGTGGGGTCTGTCATCCCATCGTTGGTGACAGTGGCACCTGGAGGTGCCAGCTGGGCTCCGGCCCCGCCTTCAGGGCACAGCCCCGACCCTGGAATTGTTCCAGGGGTTATGGACCCGCGAGGGGAGGGTAGGGGACCCCAGGCAGGGAGGGCAGGGAAGGACAACACACGGTGCTGTGGTTTAACCCCCACAGCAGCTCAGCCCCCCCACCCTGGGATGGGGGAGTCAGGGGACAAAAAGTGGGAAAACTCGTGAGATCGAGATAAGTTTAATAAGCAAAGCAAAACCAGGAATTAGTCCCTCACTACCCATGGGAATTCTTTGGGGAATGTCAGGAGGAATTTCTTCCCCAAAAGGATGGTCAGGCTTTGGAAGGGGCTGTCCAGGGAGGTTTGAAGACCTCATCTGTGGAGGTGTCCAAGGAGCACTTGGACGTGGCACTCAGTGCTCTGGGCTGGTGACAAGGTGGGGATCAGTCACAGGTTGGACTTGATGGTCTTGGCATCTTTTCCAACCTCAGTGATCCTGGGATTCTGTGATTCCATGGGCAGGCTGGAGTTCAGCCACCTCCAGGATGGCTGGGCTGTCCCATGTGACAGTGACTTAGGGACAAACGCCATCATCCCCTTCCCCATCCTTCCCCACTTCCATACTGGGGTGAGGCCGCGTGGTCTGGGATATCCCAGCTCTCCCCCCTGCCAAGTTCCTGTGCCCCCAGCCCCTCAGTAAGGAGCAGGAAAAGCCTCAGTGCAGGCACAGCTCAGGAATAGCAAACACATCCCTGTGTCATCCCACGCCATTCCAGAAATTCAACACCCAGCCCCAGCCCCATGGCTGTGGGGAAAATTAACTCCCTGGGAGCCAGGGAAGCTCCCAAAGCCAGGTGTGACCTCTCACTGATGGAGCAGCTCCATGTACCCTGTGACTACCTCCTGGGCACAGACAGGCTCCCCAAAAAACATCCTCCAGGACCAGTGCCCTCAGCCTGGGGAAGGGACAGTGGCTCCAGTCCAGGGTCATTTTGATGTCCCTCCCCACCTAATGATTCCCTGACCACAGGAAACGGGAGGAGACTGGTGGGGAGCCAGTGGCACTGACAAACCTCAGGCTTCTGGGTGGTGACATCAGCAAAGGGGGGTTTGGGGGGACTCAGGACAGACCCCAGGGGAGCAGGAGGGTGCAGCCAGCTGGGGGATGGGTTCTGCTCCCAGGGAGTAAGGGACAGGACAAGAGGAAATGGCCTCAAGCTGTGCCACGGGAGGTTAAGGTGGGATATTGGGAAAATTCCTCCTGGAAAGGGCTGTCCAGCCCTGGCACAGCGGTGGAGTCCCCATCCCTGGGGGCATGTAACATCCCTGTGGATGTGGCACTTGGGAACATGGTCGGGGCGGCCTTGGCAGTGCTGGGAGAGGGTTGGACTCCATGGGCTCAGAGGCTTTTCCAGTCTCAGTGATTCCATGATTCCCTGCTCTTTCTGGCTTTCCTTTACCCATTTTCATGGGAACTTGAAGCTGACATTAATAAAATGCCATATTTATCCAACAGACTGGGAATACTCTTCACTGCAACACAGGCTTTCCAAAGGAAAATCTATGTGTCATTTTAATAATAGTCAGGGTTTTGCTGTCGCTCTTTTGCTGATTTAAGGATGTTCTGTCTATTTAAGGATGTTCTATTTGGGATGATGCCCATCCCATAAGGACGGGAACAAACCCAACCCAGGGTTTGGGCAGAGCTGTAGGGAGAAGCTGCTCCTGGCAAGTGGAATAGAGGAATTTGTCCTGGCTGTAGTTTTCCCAGAGGTGGCTCCTGGACCCCCCTCCCTGTCTGGGGCTCGTGTCTGGACATGGGGCTGGATTAATCCACACAGAAAAGTGGGAAGCAGAGAATGGCCAGGCTGGCAGTTGGAATCATGCTGTTTCAGTGGGAATTCCTGAATCCTTCTCGGGAAGGTGATGCAGGCCCAGGAGCTGGAGGGGCTGTGTTCAGGCTGATCCCGAGTTTGGCTTTTCCAGGTGGTGCAGATGCAATGCAACATGGAGCTGAATGAGGACAAGAGCCAGTGGCACGTGAGTACCTGGATCCTGCTCTGCTCCCGGCACTGGGAGAGATGTGCTCCCTGCACATCCTGCTTGGAATGGGGCTGGGAAATGGGACTGGGGAGTCTGACTGGGAAATCTGATTGGGAAATGGGACTGGGAATGGCCCGGAGGGGCTGGAATAAGCAGACTCTCTCCTGTCTCTGCAGCTCACACTCCTGCTCATCCTGGAGGACAAACTGCACCGGCAGCTCAGCTATGACCTGCTGCCCAGTATGTTCCTGCAGGGAATGCTGGGGGTGGATACCAGGGGATCCTGCAGCCCTGTTGGGATCAGGCTGAGACTGCGTTGGACACGGAGTGTGTTCACAACCAGCTCCCCTTCCCTTTTTCTTTCCTTTTCTTTCTTCCCCTTTCCCTTGCCTTTCCTCTTTCCTTTCCCTTTCCTCTTTCCCTTCCTTTTCCTTTCTTTCCCCTTCCCCCTTTCCTTCCCCCATCTCTTTTCCTTTCCATTTTCCTGTGGTCCCAGCTCTTGTCCAGCCCTGCACTGCTGTCTCTGGCACAGGGAGTCACCTGCCCGTAAAGTGCGAGTTTGGAGTACAGCAAGTGGCTGATCCAGTGGCCATTCCAGAGCTCCATTTCCCGCCAGGATCCATGGTGGGCAGTTCTTGGGATCCCACTGGTGAACTCTTTCCTCATTCCCAGCATAGGTGCAGTGTCCACGACACCTTTCCAAGGGGCTCCAGGGAAAGGTGCACATCCAGAACAGTGGGCTCCTTCCCAGACCATCAGGAGCCTCTGGAGGCTGTGCAGCCAGAGCCCCGGAGCTGCCTCCCAGCCAAAACTCCCACAGAAAGCTTGGGAATGGTGCCTGGGAGCTGCTGCTTTCCCAGTCCGTGGTGGGCTCTGCCACAGGCACTGTCCTGGGGCTTTCCCTGCTGAGCCAAACAAACTTTTCCAAGTGACACATTGTCCAGAGCTGTGTTGGGAGGTTGGGAACCTCTGTGCCCCATTTTTCCAGGATGAGCAGTTCCTGCTGCCGTCTGGGAGCAGCTCTTACAGGCACAGGAGCTCCACAAGCTGCATCCACATTCATGTTGTCCCATTTCTTGTCTCTGCAGCTGATAACTCCAAGGATTTGGCCACAGAGCTGGTGCATTATGGATTCATCCATGAGGTGAGTTCCCAAATCTGGTGATGCTGTGGAGCCGCTGGAGCTCCTCCAGCACCAGCCCCTCACAGGCAGGGGCTGGGTTTCTGTTCCCTCTGGATTCTGCTCTAGGAGCTTTTCCAAGGGGAATTGCCCATTGTGACAGAGCTTAATTACATGGACCTTAAATAATTGTGAGTGGGAAAATCAGGGGAGCCCTGAGGGAAGGAGGCTGATTCCTTACTTAAGGAATCACAGAATCACTTAGTTTGGAAAAGATCTCCCAGGTCATTGAGTCCAACCATCAACCGAACTCTGCCAGGTCACCCCTGACTATGTTCCCACGTGCCATATCCATGTTTATTGAACACTTCCAGGGATGGGGACTCCACTCCTGCCCTGGGCATCCTGTGTCAGGGCTGGACAGCCCTTTCCAGGAGGAATTTTCCCAATATCCCACCTAAACCTCCCCTGACACAGCTTGAGGCCATTTCCTCTTGTTTTGTCCCTTGTTCCCTGGGAGAAGAGCCTGACCCCCACTTCGGCTGCACTCTCCTGTGGCTGAATCCCCCCAGTTCCCCCAGCTGCTCCTGGTGCCCCAGCTCCATTCCCTTCCCTGGACATGCCCAGCCCCTGCATGTCCTGTACCTGCAGACCCCAAACCTGCCCCAGGACTGGCGGTGCCCCAGCAGTGCCAGCACAGGGGTCACTGCCCTGGGCCTGGGGCCACACGGGTGGCAGGGGCTTGGGATTGGGATCATGGGAGGTTGGAGGTGTCCAGGATAGCCCAGCAAAGGGACCTTTGGCACGCTTGGATTTCAGGATGACTGTGAAAAGCTGGCCACGTTCCTGGAGAGCGCCTTCCACAAGCACCGCTCCCAACCCCTGTGAGTCACGGGAATTCCCACTCCCAGGGGACTGAGGTGCCGGATTGGAGGATCCCAACCCACCTCCCTGCAGCAGGACTGACCTGGCCGAGCGTTGAGCCGAGGGGCGTTTGCCCAATCCATGCTCTGGAAAGGCAACAGCTGGCGGAGGACTTGGCAAACACTGGAAATTACATCCTGGGATGTTGGGATCCATGTTGTGGTCCCTGCTCCCGAGGGAAGGTGTGGGGGAATGGGCAGCACCCCCTAGCAGCCCCTTCCCGGTGGGCTTTGTGAAGTTGCTGCAGGAACCCCCAAACAGATCCACTTCCCTCTGGGAATTATCAGCTTTTCTTGCTCCAGGTCCCAAAGCTAATTTTTCCCTCTTTGCCATCTGGAATGTACTTGCTGAGGGGAAGGGAGGAGTAGGCTTGGAAATCTCCAGTGTAGCTTCCCCTCTGCCACATTCCACTCTTGATCTTGAATTTCTCCGGGTTGAAAGTCTCCACCATGCTGCCTGTGCTCAGAATCCTCGGGGTGAGCTGGGACTGTGTGAGCTGGATGTGACGTGGCTTGAGAAGCAATTCCAGAAATCCTGACCCACCAGCTGGATCCACAGATGTGGATCAGCAGACACTTCATTGATGCTCCACAGAAACCTTGTCATTCCCCAGTTCTTGCTACAGCCTTCCAAAATCCCTCAGCATCTTCAGGGGAAAGCCCTGGTGCCTCTTCCTCCCGTTCCTCTCACCGTGGCTGGAATGTCAGTCCCTGGCCTGGAGAAGGGGGAATTGCCACCATCACCACCCCAGTGCTGCCCTTTGCCGAAGGGATGCATCGCTGATGTGGGGAAAAGTGCAAATAGGAATTAGCTGTGTGCCAAGGAAAACTGGCTCCAACATCTTGCTCTGTGCTGTGCCAGTGCTGCTCCTGCTGCTCCTGCTGCGCCAGGGCAGTCTGGCTCTGGCATCCTGCTCTGTGCTGGTGCTGTTCCTGCTGCTCATGCTGTGCCAGGGGAAACTGCCTCTGGCATGTGCTCTGTGCTATGGCAGTGCTGCTCCCGCTGTGCCGGGAGATCCAGCTCTGGCGCTGTCCTGGTCATCTGCACCATGCTGGTGTTCCATGCTGGTGTTCCGTGCCGGTGCTCTGCACCAGTGCTGCTCCTGCCGTGCCGGGGGAATCCAGCTCTGGCATTCCTGCTCTGTGCTGTGCTGGTGCTGCTCCTGCTGCTTGTGCTGTGCCAGGGATAACTGGCTGTGGCATCCTGATCTGCACTGCTGTGTCCCGGTGCTCTGTGCTGGTGCTGCTCCTGCCATGCCAGAGGAATCTGGCTCTGGCATCCTGCTGGTGTTCTGTGCTGGTGCTCGTCCTGCTGCGCTGGCATCCTGCTCGATGCTGGTGCTGCTTCTGCTGCTTCCACCGTGCCAGGGAAAACTGTCCCTGGCACCCTGCTCCATGCCGATGTTCTGCTCTGTGCCAGAGCTCTGTGTGGCACCGCCTGCCCTGCCTTTGCTCTGCGGTGCTGCTCTGGCTGTATGCCGCTGGGATTTTATCCATGCTCAGATGCTGCACTGCTGGCTCAGGCTGCATTCTCAGCTCGGGCTGCATTCCCAGCCTGTGCTGCATTCCCAGCTCATGCTGCTTTTCCAGCTGTGCCAACGTTCCAACCTGACAAATCAATAAAGCAGCCAATCCCATCAGAGCACTCCGCACCAAACCGCTTGTAATTCCTTACTCCAGTGAAAGCAAGGAGGTGGGAAGCAGCTTCCCCGAGTTCCACAGCCCCCCAGAGTTCCACAGCCATGGCAGAGGAGGGATTCAGGGAACACCTCACAGCTGTTGATTCCCAAATCCCTCCGGAGCAGACCTGCACTGGGCCCAAGACATTCCAGCACATCCCAGCCCCTCCTTGGCACTTCCTTAACACACCCTGCCCGTAAATCCATGGATTTAACAGGATATAACACAGCTGCTCTGATCCTGGAATTCCCTGTGCTTGGTGAACTTTAATGGCCCAGACTCCCAAAATCCTTCTAAAACTTAGGGGTTCTGTAAATTCCTTGGGGGTTTTCCTCCATCTTGTGTATTTTCCATAGTGGGAATATGAGATCCTGGTGCCGGTTCTGCTCCAGAGGTGCCGGGTGTGGCAGCGCCTGTGTCCTGCTGAGGCTCCTTGTCCTGGAGGCAGAACCCACACCTAGGGAGGGACGTCTGGGGAGCCATTCCAGAGCTGCACTTCCATCCTCTGGCACAGAGACACAGAATCCAAGGATAGCGTGGGTGGGAGGGGACCTCACAGACCCCCCAGTGCCATGGGCAGGGACACCTTCCACTGGACCAGGTTGTGCCAAGCCCCATCCAACCTGGCCTTCGACACTTGCAGGGATGGGGTAGCCACAGCTTCTCTGGACAACCTGTGCTAGGGCCTTCTCACCCTCATAGGGAAGAATGCCTTCCCAATATCCCATCTAACCCTGCCCTCTGGCAGTAGGAAGGCATTGCCCCTTGTCCTATCCCTCCAGGCCCTTCTCCAAAGTCCCTCTCCAGCTCTCCTGGAGCCCCTTTAGGCACTGGAGGGGGCTCTGAGGTGTCCCCAGAATGTTCTCCTTTCCAGGTGAACACTCCCAGCTCTCCCAGCCCGCCTCCATTCCCTGTGCCCATGTCTAGCCTTGGGTCTGCATTGAAATTTGAATAGCAGGGATTGGAGCCCCTCGACCAGAACCAAGAGAAGGGACAGGGTGGGGACAGAGACACTGGGATGGAGACGGGGACATTTCATCCCCGTTCCCAGCAGACAGTCCCGACCCGCTCTCCCGTGACACAATCCAGCACCTCCCGGTGCCCACGACCGGTACCGCGGGATTCCCGGACCTTTCCCCCCCGGCTGCGACCAAGGGCCACCCAGTACCAACCGGGCCCTCGTGTTTAGCACGTTTCAGCCCGTTTGACCCGGGTTTAGCGAGTTTTATCTGGTCTGAGCCGGGTTTAGCCGGGCCCCGGCCTGTTACAGCTTCAGACCTTCCTGAGGTATCCGGCGCTCCCGGCTCCAGTCCCACTGTCCCAGCACCGACCCAGGGGCGCTGAGAGCCGCAGTAGCCGAGCCCGAGGCCCTGCTTCTATCGGGGATCCGCCGGGATCAACCCATCTCCGGCAGTGCTTGCAGCCGGGCAGCGCCATCTTAACAACCGCTGGGATCACATGACGCCTCCCGAGCTCTCGCGATACATTTTCTCATGACGGCCTCCCGCCCCCAGTTTCCCGCGCGCGCGTCGCGGAGTTCTCGCGAGACCCCCGCGCCATAGACGGGGAGGAGAAGATGGCGGCGACAACGACCATGGCGCTGGTGAGGGGGCGATGGGCAGCGGGGCCGGGCCGGCTCGGCTCCTCACGGGGCTCCTCACGGGACTCCCTGGGCTCCTCCCGGCTCCCGGGACTTCTCTCAGGGCGGGAAGTGGGATGGGGAAGCGGGGCCAGGGCAGCCGCCAAGGGGGCCCGCCAGGGCCGTGTCCGCTGCGGGCCCGCGGGTAAGGGGTGGGGGCCCTGAGGGGAAGGCGCCGCTTCCCGAGGGTTTTATCCGCCGGTTCTCTTCGGGTTCTGGGCTCCCACCCCGCCGTTCTTCCTTCTGGGAAGGTGACGGTCCTCGCCCGCCGGTCCTGAGTTCCGACTCCGCCGGGAACGGGAATGGACATCGCCGGGGCCTGTAGGGAGCGAGAATGGGTATCCTGGGATCTGCGGGTAACGGGAGCGGGCATCACTCTGCGAGGGACCGCACAGATCACTGGTTTGGGGTTGATGTTCCCAAATCCACTTGATTAAACGTTCCTTTTTGGGCTCGTGTTCCTCAATATACTTGTTTAAACGTTCTTTTCTGGGCTGGTGTTCCCAAATCCGCCTGGATTGAGTTTTACAGGAGTTTTTTGTGGGTTCTAGGACATTTTTAGAGCATTCCTGTCTGTGCTGCCGGTGTGAGAGAGACAAGCAGAACAGGAATTTCCGGGACTGTTGGTTTTCCTGGGATTTACCAGTGAATAGAGCAATGGAAGTGCTTCCCTGGGGCTGCTTGGCTGATTCTTGGCTCACTGGGAATTGTGTGAAATGGAAATATGGAGCTTTGCAGGTGCCAGGGCTTAGGGAAGGGGCCCGGGAGAATACCTGTGAGGCCTTGTGTGCTCCCCCTGGGAATCCCCAGATCTCATGGAATGCTGGACTGGATCCTGCGCTCTGGCAAAGCAGGGATTTATTTGTTGTGTTTGGGTTTCCTGTTTCCCCATCATTGTTTTCTTGGAAAACTTGGGATTTCTCGGAGGAATAGCTCCAATTCCAGTGCTGCTCAGCCTTGCTCCAAGGGGCTGCTGATGATCCCAGAACGAATTGTGTGTCCTGGGATTCCTTTTGTGAATTCACAAGTGTTGGTGCTCCCAATTGGGAGTAAATATAAATAACTCTCACTTTGTTTCCTGTCTTAACTTTCCTTAATCCATTGGATTAGGAGGTTTTCAAGGGAAATGCTGGGAATGAAGGGGCAGGTCTTGCCCTGTGAGGTTTCCTGTGATGCCACAGGGGATGGGAAGTAAACACCTGGCCTCAGAGTTCCCGTTTATCCTGCAGACACTCCTGTACAGGGATCCCCAGGTGTAGGGATTCCCTGTGGACACACCTGCACAAGGTAGCAGGACAAGAGGAAACGGCCTCAAGCTGTCCCAGGGGAGGTTTGAGTTGGACATTATGACGAATTTCTCCATGGAAGGGGTGTCACACATTGGAAGGGGCTGCCCAGGGAGGTTTGGAGTCCCCATGCCTGGAGGTGTCCAAGGAACAACTGGACAATTTGATTCAGTGCTCCGATCTGGGTGACAAGGTGGGGATCAGTCACAGGTTGGAGTCGACAGTCTGGGAGCTCTTTTCCAACCGCTGTGATTCTGTGATTCTGTGAGCAATGGGAATCACACAGAGGCAGGTGTATGGCTGCCTTTCGGATCCAAAATTCAGTATTGGTGCCTACAGAGTGTATTTTCCCAGCCTGGAGCAAGTGATGAAGTTTCCCGGGAGGCTGGAGAGGACCAGTCCATTCCACATTCCCGCTTTCCTTCTGACCTGAAGGATTTGAGAAACAATCCCTGTGATGTTTGCACCAGATCCTTGTTCCTGGGCCACTGCCCCAGGCAGGAGAGGGCTGTGCTGGGTGACAGAGCAGGGCCTTGGGGACTGGGCATGGAATTCCTAGGAAATCTCTCTGTTCTTTGGATGGTGCCTGGTAATGTTGGCAGGGGGAACACTGTTGGAGCTGATCCACAAGTTGGTGTCTTGCTAAAGGAATCTCGGCGGTGTTGGGTGGCACTGCGTCGGTGTCAGTACTGTGACAACACTCTTAGATTGGTGTTCCCCTCATTTCATGGGATCTTCCCACATCCTTTGGATGTTTTTCCTTTGCTCTCTTCTGACTCCTGACAATCCTTAGACTCTCTGTACCCCCAGGAATGGGCACAGCGTGTCCTTGCTGGCCTCACTGGTGCCATTTGGGAGAGTAAAACCTCTGCAGGGGAATTTCAGAGCATTCCTGTCACTGCCAGCCCTTGTGTCCTCACATCAGACTCCTCTGCCAGTGCCTGACTTCCTTTTGCATTCCTGAATCCCAGATGGGTTGGGTGGGTGGTCCTTCCCTGCAGGAATGTGTGGTCCCCGTTGGGGATTTCAGTGGCAGCAAAGTTTTATCAGCCACAGGGTGGTTCCTGTGGCTGGGCTGTGCCGTTTGGCAAAAGTCCTTTGGGAGCCTGATGGGGTCAATCATGGAATCACAGTCTGCTTTGGAATAAGAGCGATCTTAAATCTCATCTGGTTCCACCCTGTTCCCCTTCCCTGGAAGTGTTCAAGGCCAGGTTGGACAGGGCTTGGAGCAGCCTGGGAGTTGGGAGTGGGAGGTGTCCCTGCCCATGGCAGGAGGTGGCACTGGATGAGCTTTAAGGCTGCTTCCCACCCAAAGCATTTAATGATTCCTTGATTGTGTGTCACTGACCATGTCTTCAGTCATGTGAGCCATTTACTCATGAAGTGCTGCAGAAATGGCCTGTTTTGGGAGGTTTTGATTCCTGCCCATCTCTGGGAACACGTCTGGGAAGTGGTGGAGAACCCATGCTCTGGATTCTGCACATGCTAGCAGTAACTGCCAGCATTGCTGTTCCCAGTTGGGAAAGAGCATTCCATGGGGGTGGGAAAGGAGTTACTGAAGAAGTCAAGGAGTAGTAAAGGTCACTGTTCCCAGGAGGGCTTCCAGAGTTCCAGCAGAATCCTCTGGGGCTTAGATGGTAAATAGGGACAAACTTCTGAAATGTGGTTGTATTCACCAGGGAGGGCCTTTCCTGGACATTCACCTGTTGTGGAGGAATTTGTTTCTGGAAAGGGTGGTCAGGCATTGGAAGGGGCTGCCCAGGGAGGTTTGGAGTCCCCATCCCTGGAGGTGTCCAGGGAAGGTTTGAACATGGCACTCAGTGCTCTGGGCTGGTGACAAGGTGGAGATTGGTCACAGGTTGGACTCCATGGTCTTGGCATCTTTTCCAACCTCAGTGGTTCTGGGATTCTGTGCTGCTCAGGCCGTTTTCCCTGGCAGGCTCTCAGGTGATGCTGTTCCAGCCTCTCTGCTGGGGAGCAGTGTGAAAATAGTCCACTGAATTCCTGTTCCAAACCTTGTTGTGGAGGTGGAGCGGGAATGGAGCCGAGTGTCCTTGCCACCTGCTTCATTCATCCTTTTCCCACCTCCATGGGCCTTGAATCATCATGTGGTTTGCTGCTTGTGGTTCCCAAATAAACAGGATTCTGTGTTTCTGTCTCTTTTGTGTATTTATATTTCAGAGAAGTTCTCAGCCCTATAATAAGTTTCCAGGAATGTGTCTGAACTGTTGGAGTTCAAACTCCCAAAAAGGTCCCGGCCATGCTCAGACCCATCATAGCAATAGGAATCCACTTCCATTTATTTCTCTCCAAGGAAGCTTCTCCTCTGTCAGCTGCTCTTTGTGCTTTCCTTGCTCCCTCCTGGCTGTTACAGGATGTGGGAATAAGATTTCAGGGGAGGAGCCTGAGCACAAAGCCCCAGCTGCTCCTCACCAGGTGCTGTTGTGTTTGTGCCATGCTGATCCCAGGGAACCGAACCCAGCCTGTTCGTGGGAGCGGGGTTATCCTGAGGGGCCTGAACAAAGGGAAGCAGCATCCGTGAGCATGGGGATGGCAGTTGGGATGGGTTTGCACAATGTGCTGCTCTCAAGCAGCCCAGAGTGACAGGGTGGTCGTGTTCCTTGGGGAAGTGCTCTGTGGTGAGGGATGTGTGCTCAGGAATTCCTGTTGGAGCTGTGTCAGCAAAGATCACCCCTGGATCCTCAGGCTCTTCCCAGAGAGATGTGTGGTGGCAGAGAGCCTGGAGCCGGCAGCGCCTATGTGTTTCTGGGCGCTGCTGGGTTCCTTCAGGCTTTGCCTTCTGTGCTGGAGCTGGATGTTCCAGAGCAGTTTTCAGAAGCTGTGCCCGTTAATGAGCACAAATATGTAAATCATATTAAACTCAGCCATGCAATGGACTTGGTTTGGAAGAATCACAACAGATTGGGATCCATGGAGTCACGTTTTTCTTGTGAATTGTTACATTTGGCAGCCCTTCACTCTGTTCTTCTCCCATATCTCAGAGCTCCTGAATTGGAATAACTGAGTTTTTAAAGCTGGAGGAAATGGGAACAGCAGTGGGAAAAGGGGTCGTGGGCTTTGAAATTGGCTAAGGAGAGCTCTGGGCCTGTGTCAGATGGTAGAGATGTAGGAGGGAACAGGAACAGCTGGTGACAAACTGGGTTTCAACCAGGTGGGAAATGACAAGAAGGATTTTTTAAAATTAATTTATTGGATGTTCCATAATCAAAACGAATCTTGGAGATGATGGAGCCTTCCTGTATAAACAGATCAGCATTGCTTGGTTGTGCCTGTGGAGGTGGCACTTGAGGACATGTCAGTGCTGGCCTTGGCAGTGCTGGGGACGGTTGGATTTGGTGGGCTCTGAGGGCTTTCCCAACCTGAACAATTCCATGATTCCCTGTTGCTTTGCTGATCCCGTTTTCAGTTTGGGTGTGGCCTGTGCACTTGTGGCTTTGTGCGCTGGAGTTTCCCAATTTGCAGATGCAGCCACTTCTGTTCCTGTGTCATCTCCCTGTTGGTGCCCTGGTGTTCCCCTTGTATTCCTCAGTGCAGCTGTGGACTTCTGGAGGGACCAGGGAAACAACTGCAACTCTGAATACTGTCCAGACACTTGCAGAACAGGATTTTGTGTTGGGAGGCTTTGTTTTGCATCTGCTCCATGTTCATTGATCCCAGAAAATGCTCACAATCCCCCAGTGGGGAACTGGATACCGAAGTTTCCTTGTGGCTGTAAAATAGAGTCAGATATTCAAGGATATATCTTAGAATTCCAGGATGGTTCAGGTGGGAAGGGAAGCTATGGTTGCCCCATCCCTGGAAGTGTCCAAGGGCAGGTTGGATAGGGCTTGGAGCAACTTGGTCTTGTGGAAGGTGTCTGTGCTCATGGCAGGAGTGGAACTGGATGGGCTTTAAGATCCCTCCAACACAACTAATCCCATGATCCTGTGATAATCCAGGAGAAGCTTTGCAGTTGGTAAAGGAAATGCTTCAAGTCTTCGTTCCTGCTCTGAATGGAAGTTTTTCCATGATAGTTGTATTGGGAGCAGAGTGTTCCCACGTAAGCGTGTCCAGCCTGATGTGTGTCTGGGACCGCACAGGCTGGGGTTTGTACCGTTGGGTTTTGGGTGGTTGATGGGAAATGTGGAGTTGAGAGAAGGAAGCAGATCTGTTTTGATGGATGGTGCTGGCAGGACTTGTATGAACTCCGAAGATAGGGCCACATCCTGCTGGGAGCTGAGCTGGGGGTCCTGGCAGTGGAATGACCATGCTGGAGTCATGGTTCTAGCAGTGGGATCTCTATGCTGGAGTCATGGTTCCAGAGAGCTGGAGAGGGACTTTGGACAAGGGCCTGGAGGGACAGGACAAGGGGGAATGGCTTCCTACTGCTAGAGGGCAGGGATAGATGGGATATTGGGAGGAAACTCTTCCCTGTGAGGGTGGTGACAGGAACCCCAGAGAAGCTGTGGCTGCCCCATCCCTGTAAGTGTCCAAGGCCAGGTTGGACACAGCTTGGAGCAACCTGGTCTAGTGGAAGGTGTTCCTGGCCATGGCAGGGAGTGGAATTGGATGACCTTTAAGGTCCCTCCAAATCGTTCCATGATTCTTTGATTTGGGAAAGTTTTGGAAAGGGTTTTAAAATGAGAAGTTGAAAAACCCAGGGCGACAGAACTGGGAGAAGAACACTGATGGGAACCTTGGACAGTGGAGCTGCTGGGGGAGTGGAAATTATGTGAGCAAGGACTGGGGATTCTCTGATTGTTCACGAAAGCGTGGTTGGGAAACTGTAAGTGTCCAACATGTCCGTTGGTTTGTACACTTGCTGGGATGGCTCTTCCTGCAGGAAGTGGTGAGAATATGAACTGGTTTTCCTGACTTACAGCTGGATTTGGGAAGGGTTTTTGGCCAACTGTGATGTTTGACATGAAGTGCTTTGGTTTTCTGGGAAGGAAGAGATGTGTCACTGCTGTGAGAACAGTTTTCCATGAGCATTTTCTGTTTCCTCAGGGTACGGAGTCCATTAAGATGGAAAACGGGCAAAGCACAGCAGCAAAGCTGGGGCTACCTCCCCTCACCCCAGAACAACAGGAAGCTCTCCAGAAAGTGAGTAAAACTGGCCGGAATTTGCTGTTTGGGGCTCATTTGTTTGGGGGGTGTTGTTGGGGGGTTGAATGAGCCCGTGTCACTGGTGCGGCCAAAGGGAACTTACCACTGGATCTCTGGGACTGCCGCTGTGCCGGGGGGATGTCCCATAGTCATGTTTGTGGCCAGGAATTACTTGTTTTGGTTTACAGTTCATGGACACTTTTGGGAGCATGATGGTGATTTGCTGTTGGGGTGGGTGAGAGTGGGTTTAATTTAAAAAGTAAATAAGCTCAGAAAAATGGTATCCTAAGTCAGATGGGAATTCTGAGCGAGGATGTAGGTGCCACAGAGTCACTGAGGAGCAGTCAGTGTTCCACAAGGACTGGGGCTGGGATCTGCTCTAGCTAGCTGTCATTGTCCACACCAGAACATCTCCTAGAATATCCCTGTTTTTCTTATGCTCTTCCCTGGTTGTGCAAAGAGCCCCAGTACCAGCGTTCCAGCCCATTCCCATGGGTACAATTCCATCCAGCTCTGATCTCCTGTTGTTGGTCCTGTCCCACATGGCCGGTGAGGAGGCACTGCAGCCTCCTGCTGGGATCATCCTGCTGGGATGAGCAATGCCTGGTGTGCTGAGCAGAGCAGTGGGGTAAAGGGGAGGGGAAACATCTCCAGGGAATATGGGAGCTGTGGGTTAGGTGTCCTGTGTCTGGTGAGGCAGGGAAAGACTCCATGGGAGACTTCATGTTGGGAAGGCTCTGGCCTTGGGAGGCTCCGTGTGGATGTGCCCATGCTGTCACAGCTGTCCCTCTGTGTGTGGTGTTTGGCTCCTGGCCTCTTTCCCTCTGGCTTCTCAGGAGCCAGCGGATGCAAACCCCCTTGTCCGCTTCCACATTTCTGAAGCATACGCCTCAAGTCCCTGGGTTAGATCCTCCCATTCCCTGGCAGCTCCCAGATACGGCCATGGGAGAGCAGGTGGCTGAGGGGTGGCTGAGTGTGACCCTGGGAATGGGCACAGGTGTGGGGATGAGGTTTGAGGCTTGCCTTGGCATGGAGCCTCTGTGCCGGCACTGCAGGAAACTCAGGCTTTGCCAGTTTGGAGAGGACTGGAAGAAGCCCCACAGGAGCCTTGTGTGGCAGAGTCAGAAGGGAGCTGGGGTGTTCAGGGAGCAGAGCCAGAGGGGAACTGGGGCACGTGGGAGCAGAGCCAGGGCAGAGCTGGGGTATTTTGGGACCAGATCCAGAGCAGGCTGGGTGTGCTGAGAGGGGAGAGCCCAGTCCAGGGCTGGCCTTGGGAAGAGGGAGGCCCTTCCCTCCCGTAGCACCTCTCTGTGCAGATGCTCTCTGAGAGGAGAGGACTGAAGGAGGCTGTGCCCCACCCTCGGCCCTGCAGGTAAGGGGCTGTGGTGGGATGTGAGGGCGGACGAGGGGAATGCCGAGCTCCTGGTGCATGCTGCTTCCCTGCACTGCCCCTCCCAGCATCCTGCTGTGTCCCAGGGCCCCGAGGAGCTGGGGAGCTGTGGGCAGTGCCCTGGTGGTTAGGGCTGGAGCACAGGAATGTTCTGCTGGCAGCCAGAGCCTCTGGGAGCTGTGGTGTCCAACCAGGCGTCGTTCCCTGCCCTGCCACGTGATCCTGCCCCTATAGCCCCTGTTTTCCTTCCAGGCCAAGAAGTATGCGATGGAGCAGAGCATCAAGAGCGTGCTGGTGAAACAAACCATCGCCCACCAGCAGCAGCAGCTCACCAACCTCCAGGTGAGACCCCCCCTGAGCTGCTCCCTCTGCCTCGTGCTCCCCCCGACACGGTGGAGTTCTCAGGGCCCTCGGAACCAGAGCACAGCCCCGAGCCTGCAACTCACCAAGGCACCCCAACCGACCTCACAAATTGCCCCCAAATCTCACTTTTTCCAAGAGGAAATGGTTAAGAATTCCCCTCCGTTCCTGTTGGACAGGCCTTCTTGAGATACAAGAAGCCAAAGACTGCTGTGGGTTCACTTCTGACTTAACGTTTAAGGTGGTGAAGGCAGAGGGGATCCTGGGAACAGTGTCCTGTCACCATCTCTGCCTGAGGGAGGGTCCCTGTGCCCCTGTGTCCCAGTGCTGCCCCATTTCCCCTCCCCTGCACCCAGTGCTCTCAATTTCGGAGAAGTTCTGTTGGCTGTACCTGCTCGTGCTGGAATGCCTGTACTGGGAGAACCCTTAACTGGGGTTTAACTTCCCCTCCTTCAAAGGTTTCTGGAACACATCTCACTGCCTTTACTCCAAGTCAGGAAGCCCAAAGTAAGGGCTTTGCCTGAGGTATCCCTGTGGATGTGCTCGCCCCTCCCGGCAGCCGAGGCCGTTCGGGACTGTGCCTGGTTCTGAGGGTCTGCTCTAGTTGAGGGGCTCCTTTTAAATGCTGGGGGTGAATCAACGACAGTGGTTGCAGAGGTTACTATTGCCTTGAGTCCCCCCTGGGATCCCACCCTGCTTCCCGAGGCAGCGGCAGCAGCACACCCCCACCCTGGCCTGGTGGGACCGGACTCGGCAGGGTCCCGGCGCCGGACAGTCCTGGGGACCAGGCAGTGAGGGCCGAGGAAGGAGAGGCCTCTCCGCAGGTGCCCCTGTGCCGCCGCTCTGCTTGAGTTTGTACAAACAGCCGTAGTATGCTCAGCTCCAACAGACTGAACTCTGTCTTTACTGTCTTTCAGATGGCAGCAGTGACAATGGGCTTTGGAGATCCTCTCTCACCTTTACAATCGGTCAATAGACATATTCACTTCTTCTGGGGCACTTGTCTTAGTCAGGGCCTAGCGTGGGGACGTTCGTAGTGGTGCCAATGCTCTTGTCCGCGCCCAGCACAGCCCTCCCACATCCCCACCTGTACTGGACACGCCCAGGAGCAGAGCGAGGTGTCACTGCCCCGAGAAGACCCCAGGCTGTGCAGTCTGCGGGGACACTGCCACTCGGGGGCAAAGACAGCTTTAGATTTCCACCAGTACTGAACACACGCGTGAAATTGTGGGAGCTGCATTTCTAGGGATGCTACAGTTCTGAGGTCCCGACCTAAAACTAACGGCCAAGGTAACTCACCAAGGGGCGATTTCTTGTGGAACGACCTCCCAGCACCCAGAGCCAGCCGGTGCTGGGGAGGACCGGGGCGCCGGAGGTTGGCAGAGCGTGGTGTAGCCCAGGTTCAGACTCTCTTTATTGTGCGTGGTCCAGACTAGGGGAATATGGCACGTT
Source organism: Atrichornis clamosus (assembly GCA_013400975.1). Taxonomy (NCBI): domain Eukaryota; kingdom Metazoa; phylum Chordata; class Aves; order Passeriformes; family Menuridae; genus Atrichornis; species Atrichornis clamosus. Next base: position 14,474 of record WBMZ01003202.1, on the reverse strand, counting down.
GCAAGTGCAGCAAAAGCAGGATGGAAGTGACAGAATCACGGGACTGATCAGAGAACCCGTGCAAGCCTTTGTGCCCATTCTAATCAGAAGCCACAAAGAGCTGAATGACTTGGGATGATCCATCCCCTCCTTTTTCTGGGACATGCTGGATAAAGTGTCCTGTCACTCCTCTCTGCACCCAAAGGTTCATTTGTAAATTCATTTGTACATTTGTAAATATCTTTCCATCTTTCTGGAATGTGTGATTTGTGCCTGGTGTAAAATGTAGCCGGAGGTTTGAACTCCAAAGAAAAGGGCACTGGAGTGAAATCCCTGCTCTCCCTCCTTTGGCAGTGGGTGGTGTGTCACTGGGGAGCCAGAGTGGATATTCTGGGACAGGGGTAAGTTTGGAATGGGACAGAGCAACCATCTCGGGGTGGATTTGGCAGAGCTGGTGTCAGAACCTTCGTGCCTAGGAACTCCCCCCATCCCTGGAGCTACTGCCTGACAGTAGAACTCCAGCAATTTGGCCTAAATGGTTTTTGGCTCATTCTTCCCAGCTGGGCACAGCCGAGGTGGTGGCATAGGAAAGGTTTAATGGCTCATTTCTCTCAGGGCACTGGGCTGCAACCCCCTTTCCTCAGCCATTCCTCCGTCAGGAGTCACAGGCAGACACAGCCCAAGACCAGGAGCCTGGTACAGTTCACAGCAGTCAGGATACCTTGTTCTTGGCAGATGGTTTATCCAGAGTCCATCGGGAATGCACAAAGTGCAAACAGCACCCTGTCCAACACTTACCCTGTTGCCAAGGCTCCCCAGTTCCTCTGTGGAGGCAGCACAGTCTGAGCTCCCTGTCACAGGTCTCAGGGCCCAAGTTAAAGCTTCCCATGGGCTCAGTCTTCCCTCGACGTGTCACAGCATAAGATTCCCATGTCCCTTCACCATTCCCCGGCGTCGTCGTATCAGGATTGACACTCGCGGTGAGGGTTGTGCATCACCTGCTTTGGTTAAAGGAGCGCCCCAAGGGGAGGTTTTGGCCTGTCTTTAAAATAACCTCCCAAATCCCTCTAGAGCAGCATTGCACAGCCAGAGGTGGGAGCTGCTGCCTGGCTGAGGCTGCTGGTGCTTTAAATTCCATTTTATAGGAGGTGAAGGAGGCCCAGGGGCCAGTGAACTCCAAAGAAAAGGGCCTGGGGGCTGGTGAGAACCGTGAGGTGTCCAGGCAGGGGTCCCTGGCACCAGCCTGTGCTGAGCTCAGGTGCCCAGGGCATTGTCCCCCACCTGGATGCTCCTGTTTTTCACCCACAGATAACCTGGAGTCAGCACAGCCCACCTCAGCGCTGCCTTTTGTTGGTCCAAAGTCCCAGGATCATTAAGGCTGGAAAAGACCTCCAAGGTCATCGAGTCCAAGCTGTGACCAATCATCCCCACCTTGTCACCAGAGCACTGAGTGCCACACCCAGTCACCTTGGACACCTCCAGGGATGGGAACTCCACCACCTCTCTGGGCAGCCCCTTCCAATGCCTGACCACCCTTTCTGGGAAGGAATTCTTCCTGCTGTCTGAAAGACCCAAGTCCTGCTCACTCCCCCACCTGTCCTGTAGGGTCCCTGTGGCAGGGCAAGGTGGGATTTTCATCCTGCAAAGGCTCCTTGGGAGAGACACCTCCCTGGGACACCCAGGGTGACACTGGTGGTGGCTCTGACCCCCTAAACGGACACACTGCAGACTGAAGGGCTTTCCTGCACCAAAGCTGGGAATGTGCTGGAGCACCTGGGAGACCACCCAGCCACTGTCCTGTGTGTGCACGTGCCATAGTCCTGCTGGTCACAACCTGCGGAGTAAAGAGAGCCATGGCCCAGCCATGCTGGGAAATCCTTAAGCCAGGCAAGGGGCAAGCTGGATATCACCTCAGGAGCAGCAGCTGGGGCTGGATGTCACCTCAGGGGCAGTCTGGCCTGAATGTCACCTTAGGAGCATCAGTTGGGGCTCAATGTCACCTCAGGAGCAGCAGTTGGGGTTTAATGTTGCCTCAGGGGCAGAGTCTGGGGTGAGAGCCATCCTTGTACGTCCTGCAGTGTCCTGTATGGAATGGCAGGAGTTGAACCCTCCCAGGTTGTTTCCTCCTGTGGCTGGTGCCAGTCCTGGACAGGTGCCATAGGGAGCAGGAGTTCCTCAGGTACAGGCTGTGTCCGTGATGCTGTGCTTGTCATAGATGAGGAGCTCTCCCTCCTTGTGGTCTGCAGCATCCCCAGGCAGAGCTGTGCTCGTTAGGGCACCCCAAAAATCAGGCTTGAGAAGGCTCTGAATGCAACTCTTCTACCCCAGGGGTCCCCAGGCATGGCAGAGCTCCTCTGCTCATTAGGGCACCCCAGAAAACCTCCTGAATGCACTGGTTGCAGCCCCTCTGCTCTGGGGGTGCTGGGGAAGGAAGGGGGTGCTCAGCTCCGTGCTGTTGTGCTGGGCAGGGCCAGAGGCATCACCTGCTTCTGCATGGGCTCTGCACCAGCCCCTCCCTGCCCCAGGTGTGTCCCACCTGCCCTAGAGCCATCCCCTTTTCCTAAGGCAGTGACTTCTCCGGAGCCCCGTGGTGTGGCCACATCCCCAGGGCCACATCCCTCAGCAGCAGCAGCTCTAGAGCTGCTCTGTGGGTGACAGACATGAAGGACACAGTGCTCTGCTTTTGGGATCCCTCCTGTAAGGAATGGCTGGATTTGTCTTGCAAACAGGTTTCCAGGCAGACTTAGGAGACAGTAGCAGAGACCCTCTGTGCAGCACCCCTGTGTTGGGGCTGCACCAGTACAGCCAGTGCTGCCAGGCAGGGATGAGTACTGGCACCACACACTTCCCAGGAGTCCCACTGAGCCACTGGAGTGTTTGGCTTTGCCGTTGAACTGTGGAAGTGGTGCCCAGTACTGGATCTCGCACTGCCGGGGCAGGGGGAGGCTCTGGTGCCGGAGGGAGCGGGGGGAGGTTCCCAGTTCCAGACCCTTCGCTGCTGGGGAGGACGGGGCGGGGGTGGGACTGCCGATGGATCTCTGCTGTCAGGGGGGGAGCGGGAGGGATTCTTCCGGTGCCCAGAGCTGAGCCCTTTGCTGCCTGGAGGGGGAAGCTGCCCTAGAGTGAAGGGATTCCCTTCTCCTGCAGGCGTGGCTGGAGATGAGATCAGGCTGGGGGAGACCTGGCCAGAGGGGCCGGAATGTGTCTGATCCAGATGAGCCGGACTTTATCCGGGAGTGAGCCGGACGGATCCGCTCCAGCACCCTGTGCAGCGAGCAGGGAAATCCTTCTGATCCAGGCTGTGCCGGAGCTGCCGCCGGGGGTGGCTCCTGGGAGGGAAGCAGGAAGGGAGGAGGCCCTGGTGGCCACGGCCAGCCTGGCGCTGACCAGCCAGTCCTTGTCTTGCTACAGATGGCGGCTCAGAGGCAGCGGGCGCTTGCCATCATGTGTCGGGTCTACGTGGGCTCCATCTACTATGAGCTGGGGGAGGACACCATCCGCCAGGCCTTCGCCCCCTTCGGGCCCATCAAGAGCATCGACATGTCCTGGGACTCTGTCACCATGAAGCACAAGGTGGGACATGGCTCCCGAGCTGCTGGGAGGTTCCCTGTTCGTGGCACGGGGTGGAACTGGGTGAACCTTAAAGCCCTGTCCCACCCAAACCAATTCAGGATTGTCTGAATCTGGCAAAGAGCAGCTGTTAAAGAAAAGACTGGATGTGGCACTTAGTGCCATGGTCTAGTTGACAAGGTGATGTTAAGTCATCGGTTGGACTCGATCTCAAAGGTCCTTTCCAGTCTACTTCTGTGATTGTGTGTGAACTGTCCTGGGAAGGGGTGGATTTCCTGGGTGGCAGCGGGAGCTGGTGCTGATGCCCTGGTGATGAGGCATTTTGGGGTTTTCTGCAGGGACGTATCTTTCAGCCACGTGTCCTAAACACAAAATACCCAGCTTTGCAGAACNGAGCTGGTGCTGATGCCCTGGTGATGAGGCATTTTGGGGTTTTCTGCAGGGACGTATCTTTCAGCCACGTGTCCTAAACACAAAATACCCAGCTTTGCAGAACTTTGGATGAGATATTGGGAAGGAATTTTTCACTGTGAGGGTGATGAGGCACTGGCACAGGTTGCCTAGAGAATTTGTGGCTGCCCCATCCCTGGAAGTGTCCAAGGCCAGATTGGACGAGGCTTGGAGCAACCTGGGATAGTAGAAGGTGTCCCTGTCCATGGCAGAGGTGGGATTGGATGGGCTTTAAGGTTCCTCCAAGCCAAACCTTTCCCACGATTCTATGATTCCCAGCCCTCAAGGGACGTGCTCTTCTCTCCAAGGCTTTCCAGATGCAGCTGGGAGAGGAAGGGGCCTCTATCCTTGTGGAGAGCAGGCTACTTTTAAGCACTGGAGGTGAATGTTTGCAGCTCTGTCTAGGGCAGGATTGTGTGGTGGGAGCCAGGTGTGTGTGGGGTGGATTGCACTAAATCATGGAATCACTGATGTTGGAAAAGTCCTCCCAAGACCATCGAGTCCAAGTTGTGACCGATCCCCACCTTGTCACCAGAGCACTGAGTGCCACATCCAGTTGTTTCTTGGACACCTCCAGGGATGAGGACTCCATCACCTCCCTGGGCAGCCCCTTCCAATGCCTAACCACCCTTTCCAGGAAGTAATTCCTCCTGATGTCCAACCTGAAGCTCTCCTGGAAGTGCTGACCAGGCAGCAGCCCTAGGTTTTGTTGTGAGGCCTCTTGAGTCCAAGAGGCTCTGGAATCAGGTGCCCTTTGCAGGTCATTTTCTGCCTTAATAAAAAGCTTCTGTAAGGAGTTTTCTTGGGCCACGAGCAGGAATCAGTGTGGTGGGAATCTATTCCACCTGTAGGGACCTCGTCTGTGGGAAGCCTTGGCTGCATTAACTTGTCACAGCTGGAGTGATTGACAGGTGTCTCCTTCCATCTCAGGGCTTTGCCTTTGTGGAATACGAAGTTCCCGAAGCCGCCCAACTGGCCCTGGAGCAGATGAATTCTGTCATGCTGGGGGGAAGGAACATCAAGGTGAGTAACAGGCCTGCTCTGACAATTTCTGCTTCTCTTTTCCTGGGAATAATGGTTTTATGCCTGGAAATGCTCCCCACAGCACTGTGATGGGGAAGGACCCTAAAGACTGTTCCCGGCTGGACCTTTATGTCCAACATGGAGCACACAGTGGCTCTGGGTCCCTTCTCCCTGAGGAGAGACCCCCGGCTTGCGAGTCCCACCTGAGACTGGTTCCAGGGATCTGTCTCAGGTTTTTCCACCCACACATGGAAGTCTCTTGAGGACAAACCAAAGGGGTTTCTTTATATCTTCTGTGGTGTCTCTGACACGCTCTGAGTGTGTGCAGGGCCTCATGCTCCAGGGGGTTTAGGAGCCTCAGCAAGAAGGGTGTAGGAGAACTGTGATTTGTTTTCAGGATCCTTCTTAATCCCTGGAAGTGCTTGGCAAGTCAGGGAAGGTAAATAGGGGAGGTACAGGAGGGAGCAGAGCCTGTCCAGGCTCTCTGTACTCCTGGGATCCTGGTAGTGCAGGCTGTTCCCAGAGCTGTTCCCTCTGCTGAGGGTGGCTGTATAAGGTGTCCTGTGGTTTGCACAGGCAGGGACAGGCCAAGTGCTGTCCTGCTCCATGGACTGCACATGTCACGGAATAATGGAATTAGTAAGGTTGGAAAAGCCCTCCCAGACCATCGAGTCCAATCTGTGACTGATCCCCACCTTGGCACCCAGACCACAGCACTGAGTGTCAAGTCCAGTTGTTCCTTGGACACTTCCAGGGATGGGTACTCCAAACCTCCCTGGGCAGCCCCTTCCACGGCCTGACCACCCTTTCTATGAAGAAATTCCTCCTGATGTCCAACCTGAAGCTCCCGTGGCACAGCTTGTTTCCCCTTGTCCTGTCCCTTGTTCCCTGGGAGCAGACTCTGACCCCCTCCCTGCTGCCCCCTCCTGTCAGGGAGTTGTGAAGATCCAGAAGGTCCCCACTGAGCCTCCTCTTCTCCAGGCTGAGCGCCCCCAGCTCCCTCAGCTGTTCCCGGTGCTCCAGCCCCTTCCCAACTCCATTTCCATGGCTGTCCCTGCAGGTGGGGAGGCCCAGCAACATCGGGCAGGCCCAGCCCATCATTGACCAGCTGGCAGAGGAGGCTCGGGCCTTCAACCGCATCTACGTGGCCTCTGTGCACCAGGACCTGTCCGACGATGACATCAAGAGCGTGTTCGAGGCCTTTGGGAAGATCAAATCCTGCACCTTGGCCAGGGACCCCACAACGGGGAAGCACAAAGGCTACGGCTTCATCGGTACAGCTGGGTGGGGCAGGAGCAGCAGCAGCCTTGGCTCTTGGCCGTGGCTTTGGGGTTGGGTTTTCCACCCTAGTGGAGGAATTTTGTTAAGCAATGGCGTGGAGCAGGTCTGAGCCTGAATTTAGTATAATCTATATAGTATAATATAATGTTATAATACATACGATAATACAGTATTATAATTTATATATAGTATAATTTATAGCAGCTGAGAGGTTGGTGAGATCCTGGCACAGGCTGCCCAAATAAGCTGTGACTGTCCCATCCTTGGAAGTGTCCAAGGCCAGGTTGGATGGGGCTTGGAGCAACCTGGGATAGTGGAAGGTGTCCCTACCCATGGCTGGGGATGGGATGAGATGAACTTTAAGGTCCTTCCTACCAAACCATTCCGTAATTCCGTGACTGAACAACAGAATGCTCATTTGTGAATGATCTCCTCCTGCAGAGTATGAGAAAGCCCAGTCCTCGCAGGACGCTGTCTCCTCCATGAACCTCTTTGACCTGGGGGGTCAGTACCTGCGGGTGGGCAAGGCCGTGACACCCCCAATGCCGCTCCTGACCCCGGCCACACCCGGGGGGCTCCCGCCCGCAGCTGCCGTCGCTGCCGCCGCTGCCACTGCCAAGATCACAGCACAGGTGAGACACGGGGATGGCTCAGGGGAGACACCAGGACAGCTCAGGTGAGGCACAGGGGCAGCTCAGAGCATGGCTCAGGTGAGACGCAGGGACAGCTCAGAGCACAGCACAGGTTGTACAGAGAAGCTGTGGCTGCTCCATCCCTGAAAGTGTCCAAGACCAGGTTGGATGGGGCTTGGAGCCACATGGATAGTGGAAGGTGTCCCTGTGCATGGCAGGGGTGGGACTGAATGAGCTTTGAGGTCCCTTCCAACCCAAACCATTCCAGGATTCCTTGATTCCAGATCGTAGTCTGTCCCAGGATTTTATACATGGAAGCTTGTCCCTGGCACTTGGGGGATCTGAGACACCAGATTTTGGAATGATCTGGCACATCTGATGAGAACTTTATTTCAAGAAATGGTGGGGAAGGTTGGAGGGAATTCCATGTCTGGAAATCAAACTGGAGATGAGGGAAATGTTTACAGGAGAGACTGAAAAAAAAGCAGGGAAGGACATGAATGGGACAGAGGGATGAGGGCAGGAGCAGTTGTGTGAGCAGCACTCTGTAGTTGAAGGCCCTGCCTGTAGCAGAGTGGAACACGCCTGGAATGGCTTTAGAGGCTGTTGGGAAACAGGGAAGGGTGGTGATGGAACAGGTTGAATATTGATACAGAACTCGAGTTCTCTGATTTTGTTTTCCTGAAGCATCAGGAGCTCCTGGCTGGGACCAGTGGGCACAAATTCCCATGGCTGTGCCCCCATCCCTGTCTTGGGCAGCAGGATCCTCCCATGGCACTGTAGCCACGGAGTAAGCAAATTCCAGCACTGTTGGGTTCTGGGATTCTCCCACGCAGAGGAATTGCTGGACTGAGGCTGGAAAAGGCTTTTTGGGGAATGTTTCTCTGAATCAAAGGTGGAGGCAGGAGTGGGAGAAGCTGCCACATGCGTGGAATTCACAGGTCCCCAGGAAAGATTCCACAGGTCTGGGAACCTCTGCAGTCAAGGGAGGGAGGAAGTTGAGGCATGGCTGGAGTTACTTGGATCAAAATCATGTCAGGAGAGAACTATGAACTCTTCTCAAGTGAAATGGTAGAGATGTGATACAGACATGGATAAATCCTGCTGTTTGGCCAAGAAACAGGATCTGTTCCTGGGAGGAGGGTGACACTAAAGAGAGAGAGGAGCAAAGGTCATCTCTGTCTGCCAGAGGCAGAAAAGGTCAGACTTGCAAGGAACCGAAGGAATTAAAGGTATTGGGAGAAACTCTTCAGCCACTTCAGTGTGAAGTGGGGGCAGCTGGTGACCAGTGTAGCCAGAAATTCCAGTGTTTTGTTCCAGCACCTTCCCATCCCTTTTGTTAGGAGCTTCATCTCCAGTGGAAATAGGAGTGGCCTTGTGGGCACTGGGAGAAGTGCCCTGGTGGGATGGGTTGGATCTCAGAGCTCGGTTAGTAATGTAGAGGAGTGCTGGGATATCACAGCAGCTTGGAGTCACAAATCCATAGACACGCTGGAGTGGAGGGACAAAACCTTAGGATCTTTTGCTCTGCCACGTCAGGGGTTACAGGAGCCCTGTGAATACAAGAAAGAGAAGGATGAGAGCAATTAAATCAGGAGTAAAATGGCCTGGAAAGCAACAACAACCAAAAGTATTGGGACCCTGGGGTGTATTTTAGGCACATTATTTTCAGTACTTCCGTGGAAGTGTTTATTGTTCAACTGGCTGTTCATCCCGAATGTTATTGGAATTCTGGGCATCTAGGATCTTTTGGGATTTGAGTTCCAGGAGAATGTTTTTCTTCCAACGTGCCTCAGAGTTTCTGTTTTCCTAGTGGGCTGGGTGACACCTTTACCTTTCCCAGCAGCACTGGGAGCTCCTGGCAATCAGAGTATCCAGCATTTCCCAGGTGTCGGATAGCCAAGCCTGGCTGGATGCTCTGCAGGGAGAAGTCTGATGCCTTTTCGGCCCTGTAAAGAATAAAGAGCTGGACAAGATTAGGTGATAAAATACAGTTACCTTTAATGAAGGACCCTCATGGTGCACAGCACGCCAAGAATGCCCACTGAAGATGCACATGCGACATAGAACAAGTACCGTTTTTGTAAGTTTAACAAATAGCATAACTAACGAAAATCTCCAATCAGGAACACAGATGATGAAGTAATTGACATGGCCCTCCAATTAGCTTGACGGTATGTGTTATGAGGAAGTTTTCAGAAAGGTATTTCATTGTTTTGAGAAGAAGTCGCTCAGGAAGGTGTTAGTTGTGTCTCTCTTCACCAATTGTTATGAGAAAATGTCTCCAGAAGACACCTGCTGTTTATGAGAGAATATATTGGGATGGTGTCTTGTCCTTGATTCCCAGAGGAAACTTAGACCAGGCATGGTCCTCAGGAATTTATCTAACAGGAAAAACATTGAGGCCCTGTAGTTAAGGAACTATAACTATATAGTAACAGTCTACAGAGCTACAAATATATGAAGAATGTATATATAAAAGCAAAAATCGTTTAGGCATCAGGTCCCTGGGGCAGGATTAACCCAGGGATTTCTGTATGTCCCGCAGGAAGCCGTGGCAGGAGCCGCAGTCTTGGGCACGCTGGCAACCCCGGGGCTCGTGTCCCCAGCCCTGACACTGGCCCAGCCCCTGGGGGCTCTGCCCCAGGCCGTGATGGCAGCACAGGCCCCTGGCGTCATCACAGGTGGGTCCCCTTCCTGCTGGCATCTGTAAGTGTCCCCTCCTTCTGGCACCTGTGTGTGCTCTTCTCTTGTCACCTGTATGTCCTTATGTCACTGGTGTGTCCTCTTCCCCTTGTCACTTGTGTGCTCATCCTCCTGTCACTGTGTGCTCTTCCCCTTGTCACCTCTGTGTCCCTTTGCTCCTGTCACCTGTGCATGCTCTGCCTCTTGTCACCTGTGTTCCTTTTCCACATGTGGGGGTCTGTACCTGGGGTCTACTTGGAGCTGGAATTCTCCTCCCAGCCCTGCCTGGGCAGGAACTTGGGTATTTTACTGATTAATTTTGGTGTCCAATAGATAGGACAGGGCCATGGATTCCCAGCAGGAACACCTGGCACCAGGGGAAAAGCTGGATAATTGGCACTGACTCTGCTCTGGGCAGGTGTGGGAGACAGGAATTGAGTGCTCAGGTCCCCTGTGCCCCCTGGTCATCCTTGGGTTCATCCTTGGGTTCATCCTTGGGTTCATCCTTGGCACAGGGAAAATTCTGGGATCCTCTGTCAGTGGTGTGTGTGCCCAGGTGTCACAGGACAGTGCTCAGGTGTCACTGACCATCACCCAATTGTCACTGAATGTTTCCCAGCTATCACTGACCAGTGCCCAGGTGTCACTGAATGTTTCACAAGTGTCACAGGACATTGCCCAGGTGTCACTGACCATCCACCTGTCCCTGTGCTCTCGCAGGTGTGACCCCTGCCCGGCCACCCATCCCAGTGACCATCCCTCAGGTGGGGGTTGTGAACCCCATCCTGGCCAGCCCCCCAGCCCTGGGGCTGGTGGAGGTCAAGAAGGAGAAGGAGGAGGAGGAGGTGTTCCAGGAGTCGGAGCGGCCAGAGATGCTGAGCGAGCAGGAGCACATGAGCATCTCCGGGAGCAGCGCCCGGCACATGGTCATGCAGAAGCTGCTCCGCAAGCAGGAGGTGAGTCCAGGCAGGTGACAACTGCCACGTTTGTCCCCGGTGTGGCTCTGCAGATTGGGGGAGCTCAGAAACGCCCACAGGTACCTCTGGGCTCAGCGAGCTCAGGAACACCTGGCAGCTGGCCTTGCTCTGCCCTCAGGATTGATTTACACGGGCCTGGACTGCCAGGACAGGGGAAGATGGCTTCCCACTGCCAGAGGGCAGGGATAGATGGAATATTGGGAAGAAATCCTTCCCTTTGAGGTTGGTGATACGTTGCCAGAGAAGCTGTGGCTGCCCCATCCCTGGAAGTGTTCAAGGCCAGGTTGGACAGGGCTTGGAGCAACCTGGACTAGTGGAAGGTGTCCCTGCCCGGGGTAGGGGGTGGCACTGGATGGACTTTAGGTCCCTCCATTTCAAACCATCTTGGGATTTCAGGATCTTCCCCAGGTGCCTTGGAGGGCTCAGAGCAGGCCCCGAGGAGGGATCTCTGACTGAACTCTGTCCCTGGTGTCACTAAATCAAATCCTGGGTGGCCTTTGGGCTGTAGCTGAAGGGGTGGGACTGGCACAGGTCAGGCCAATCTATCCCAAACACCAAGTCCACCTTTTCCCCACAAGATTCCAGGGTGGAGTGAGCCCTGTGCAGAAGCCCAGAGGAGCCCCTGGTCTGGGTTACAGGGTGGGAGTCGGTCACAGGTTGGACTTGGTGGTCTTAGAGGGCTTTTCCCACCTTAATGATTCTGTAAAACCCTGAGGTGTTAATCAAGCAGAATTTCACGGGAATTGCTATGAGGAAGAGGACAAGAATGAGGGATAGGAAAAGTCAGAGCATTAAACAGAACAGTGTATTCATGGATTTTTTGGGGGGTTTTGGAGGGGTCTTGATGATCTCATCAGCCTCTTGTCTGGGCAGGGCCAGTTTGTTCCTCTGCTGGCGTTTCCTGACACAGTTCCTGAGCTTTGACAGGGAATCCACAATGTTCCTTTCCCATTTGCTAGCAGGGATAATGCTGGCTGCATTCCCTAAGGAATGAGGGAATGAGGGCTCCCTTCACTTCCCAGGGGTTCCTGATGTTAAATACACCTTCAAGCTCCTGACCCAGCAGCTAGTTTTCCTCTGTCACAAGCACCTTTCCCAAAGAATCAATCCATGGGACATCCTGACTTGGGAAAAACTGAGCAGAGCTAAATAGTCTTATTTAAAGTTGAAAATAATTTACCCCCCCCACTAAAACTAAACTTTTAAAATAAAATGCCCTATCCCAACCTGCTTGGAATTCTGAGCCTACAAGTGCCCTTGATTTGGGTGGTGGGGAACAGCCAGAGGAGAGGTATTAACATGGAGCCTGGAGTGGGATGGGACAGAGCCTGGAATGCCCCAAGTGTGCCAGGGCTGGGTGCACAGAACAGCCTGCCCAGAGAGGGGGTGGAATTTCTATCCTTGGAGATGCCCAGAGGTCACCTGGACATGGTCCTGGATGACTCCAGATGGCCCTGGAGCTTGGAATAGGTGACTTCCAGATGTCCCTTCTGACCTGAGATCTCAAGGGGCTCCATCATGGAAGGGCTTGATGCGGGTGTGTGATCCACCTGTGTATCCTGTTGGGAGTAGCTGCGGAGTTGTGGAACACTTGGAGAATCCTTCGGCTTTACTGGGAGGGGAAGAATGGCGTGAAAACAAAGAGAATGTGACAGTGGTGTGGAGGAGAATCCAAAAATACCTGGATAGCAACAGCACAGGGAAAATGAGAGCGGTGCTCAGGCCCCTTGTGCTTCCAGGGTGTGTCCCAGGAAAGTCCTGGCACAAAGCATTCTCGACCTGGGGACAGAACTGGTAACTCAGTAATTATCCCTGAGAACCTGAGCCATCAGTCCCATGGAATGTGCCTGGAATGGCTAGCACTGGGATCGGGGTGCTCAGGTGTCTCCAGGCATTAATTCCATCATCCCTTCCCTTGCAGTCCACAGTGATGGTGCTGCGGAACATGGTGGATCCCAAGGACATCGATGATGACCTGGAGGGAGAAGTGACGGAAGAGTGCGGGAAGTTCGGAGCTGTCAACAGAGTCATCATCTACCAGGAGAAGCAGGGGGAGGAGGAGGATGCCGAGATCATCGTCAAGATCTTTGTGGAATTCTCCATGGCCTCAGAGACTCACAAGGCCATCCAGGCGCTCAACGGCCGCTGGTTCGCGGGCAGGAAGGTGGTGGCCGAGGTCTATGACCAGGAGCGGTTTGACAACAGCGACCTCTCGGCATGAACTGCATCCCAGGGCTGGGCTTGGATTCAGGGAATCGGCCCAGCTCCATCCCAGGGCTTATCTGAGCTCGGATCCCAGGGCTTGTCTGAGCTCGGATCCAGAGAATTGGTCCAACTCTGATCCCAGGGCCCAGCCCAACTGTGATCCCACGGCTTGGCTGACCTTGGATTCAGGGAATCACCCCTGCTCTGGTCCCAGGGCCCAGCCAAGCTCGGATCCAGGGAATGGGCCCAACTCTCATCCCAGAGCTTGCCTGAACTTGGGATCTGGGGAATTGGCCCAACTTTGATCCCAGGGCTTGGCCAAGCTCAGATCCAGGGAATCAGCCCAGCTCTGATCCTAGGGCTTGGCTGAGCTCGGATCTGGGAACGAGCCCTACTTGGATCTTGGGGATTGGTCCAGCTCTAATTCCAGGGCTCGGCCAAGCTTGAATACAGGGAATCAGCCCAACTTGGATGCCAGGGTCCAGCTGACCTTGGCTCCAGGGAATCAGCCCAGCTCAGACCCCAGTGCTCTGCCAAGCTCTGATCCCAGGACTCAGCTGAGCTCGGGTCCAGGGAGTGGGCCCAACTCAAATCCCAGGGCCTGGCCAGACTCCAATCCAAGGAATCAGTCCAACTCTGTTCCAAGGAATTGGCCAAGCTCTGCTCCAGGGACTGGCCTTGCCCCCTTTGCCTCCCGGGATTTTTGTAACCGCGTGTAAAGAACATTCCAGGACATTCCAGGGTGGGCGCAGGGATCTGGTGTACAGGGAGTTGGGATAAAAACACAAAGAAAGTTGGTGTCATCTGTGTGTGTGTGTGTGACAGGGCTGGCAGCAGTGTGGCATTGGGCTGGCACCTCCAAAGCCCAGTTTGGCTCTGGGCTGGCACCAGTCTAGTACTTTTTCAGCCCAGTCTGACCCCTCAGCCTGAGCTGGCACAGGGCTGGCACAGGACTTTCCCCCCCAACCCTGAGCTCCCTCCAGCCACACTCGGGTCAGGACCCTGCGGCACCTTTGGGGCAGGAGCAGCCGTTTCCTTCCGGGATGGGCCCCAAGGGGTTCAGATGGAGCTGGGGGAGAACTCGGGGTGGGGGTTCCACCCTTGGGGGCTCGTGTTCTGTCAGAGACAGGGGCTGGGGGTGCTGGGAGGGAGTCCTGATCCAGAGGGAGCCGTGATCCAGAGGAACTGCAGTCTGAACCTGGACTCGGAAGTTACATTGAATTGGGACTCAGCAGGAGTGTGGAGGAAGTGATCCTTTTAGATTGTAGCTGCGTAGATTCCTTTTAATTTAGAAATCCAAATCTAGGCAGAATGATCTCCAAGGAATTGCAGCAGGGAATTCCAAGCCAAGCCTACCTCTGGGGGTTGCCTCCCAGCTTGGGGATATCCCGTGGCAGAGCCTGGGAAACTCACCCAGGGCCGGAATCACTCGATTTGGAACAGAGCCAGGACACCGAGTCTGTACCAGCTGGGATGTCGGGATGCTGGAATGTCATGGTGATGTGTTTATAACAGCTGGGATAGAGGGATGTCAGGGTGCTGTGTCAATGGCAGCTGGGATGCAGGAATGTTGGGATGACTGGATGCTGGGATGCCCTGTGCATAGCAGCTGGGATATTGGGATGCTGCAGTGCTGTATCTATGGCAGCTGGATGTTGGGATGATAGGATGC
>WBMZ01003200.1:0-24303 GCA_013400975.1 Atrichornis clamosus | reverse complement strand
GCGAGCGCGGGGGTGCGAGCGCGAGTGGAGGGCGGCGGGGCCGTCACGTTGTGCTATACGTGCGGGGCCGGGAGCCGCAGCCCGGCGACGTCAAAGCTGCGTGGCTGCTGCTGCGCGCCTTCCTCCGCCTCCTCCTCCTCCTCCTCCTCCGCCGCCGCCGCCGCCGCCCCCCGTGTCCCCGCGGCTCCGCCACCGCCGCCGGGCGCGCAGGGCCGCGGGCGCTGCCAAGCAGGGATGCGCTGTGTGGCCCGCTCCGCTCCGGGATGCGCGGGGCCGCGTGACCCGCACGGAGCCGGGATGCGCGGGGCCGTGTGACCCGCACGGAGCCGGGATGTGCAGTGCGGTTCTTCTTTGTCCCGGGATGCGCGGTGCCGTCCCACCGTGTCCCGGGATGCCCGGCCCGGTCCCGCTCTGTCCCGGGATGCCCGCCGGGTCCCACGGTGTCCCGGGATGCGCGGCGCGGTCCCGCCGTGTCCCGGGGTGCGCGGTGCGGTGCGGTGCGGACGGTGAGGGGCGCCCTGAGCCCGCGCTGGCTGCGCGCTGCGCCCCGGGCCCGCGGGGTCTGTCCCGCGCACCTCCCGCCCGTCCCCGGCTGCGCTCCCGTAATGCCCCCGCGCCCGGTGTCCCCTCATTCCACCCCGCTCCCTCCGTGCCCGGCCACCCCCGGGCTCAGAGCTCCCCGCAGCCGGGGACACGCACTCGTGGGTGCCCGGGGGCTGCAGCGCTGCCTTCCCGGCCTCCCCTGCCTGAAATCCCCGTGCTTGGTGAAGGCTGAGCGTCCCGGGGCGCGGGGCTAAGGACGGTTCCCGGGCTGGAGTGGCGGAGGTGACACAGGCAGGGGTGCAGAGCAGCTCTGTGTGTGTCTGATGCAGCCGAGCTCACCTCAGCCACTGGGTTTTCAGCATTCCCCCTTCTGTGATGTTTGGCCTCCACCAAGTCCCTGGGACCCCTCACTGGCTCCCAGCACCTTCCCAGGCTGCCTGATGTCCCTGCAGTTTGGGGTTCCGTGGGATTTGTGCGGGGGAAGGTCTCTTCCCTCCCATTTCCCAGAACAAACCAAGGATTTGTTGAGAAATGTCTGTCCCTGCCCTCTTCCCTTCTCCCTACAAGGATTGTCCCAAAACCATGGGCACCCTGGACACAGTTAATTCACCTTCCTCTACCTGCATCAATTTAGGATTAGGGCTCCGCGCCGGGACAGAGTGACTCTGGAAGGGACAATTGCCCTGTCAGGGTTCTGTGTGACCCCGCTGGCACAAGGCAGGACTTTGTTATGGAGGCTGGGACTTTTCCAGTGCTCTCCGGGGCACTGATGGCAGGGGCTGAGCTCTTCCACCATCTCCATGAGGTGATCCAGCCCGCAAAGGGCTCAGAGCCATCCAGTCCATCGCTTGGAATGCACTGATGGATGCAAGGGGCCGGGGATTCGGCTCCAGCTGGGGCTGCTCCCTATTCCCAGCCTGGTGAGCGGTGGAAGAAGGGCTGGGTGTATCCCTCTCCTGTGCCATTCCCGCAGAGCTGAGCACTGGCCAGAGCTGTCCCCAGCCCGCTGCCCGCTGGAGCCTTGGGGGTGACACTGAGGTGGCACCGTGGCTGTGCTCACAACACCGTGTCCCCCTCCAGGGACCCCCCGTCCGGGGCCATTCCACGCTCCCTGCCCCTGGCTGCATCCCACTGCCTTCCCTGCTTGGTCTCCCGTTTGAAGGGACTCCCAGGGCACTCGTCTGGCTCCTCCCGATGCTCCTTTTTTCCCTGTCTTGGAGCTGCAGGGAGAATTTGGGGACTTGTGCCTCGGCAGGTCTCCAGAGGCTGCACCCACGGCGTGGCCCTCGGCTCACTGCCTCCAACCTCCAGCTGCCTTCCGGCTTTTCTGTGCCTCCTGTGCCCAGCTGGCCCTCAAAGCAACAGCTGTGCCACATCTGGGCTGTGGCCATCCCAAGCCAGCTTTGCATCCAGAGCTCTGGTTCCTTTCCAGGGATCTTTCCCCCCTGTTTTCCTGTCTTACTCCTATGTCCAACAGCATGAACCTGGACATGCTCCAAGAGCTGTTTTGCCCTCTTTGAGTGGTTTTTTTTCACCTGTAAAACCCCATCCATGGCATATTTTGGAGGAAAAGCCGGGATGCTTCATATGGAAGTGGTGGGAAGAGGGCCATGTTCCTTATGGCCTGCTCTGTGGGGTGAACATGGATAACACACAAAGGGCTGCTCCTTTCTCCCGCTACTTCCAGCCCTCCCACGGTTAAATCCAAGGTCCTCCCGGCACAGACAGATGTTATTGGATCCTGAAGGCTGGAATCATTAACTCTGCCCTGTGGAACAGCCGTTTGGAGGGAGGTTGTTAGCACAACACCGACAGGATTTCCTGGAAGTTCAGGCTTTGGGGAAGAAAGCGAGGAAACCTCACCAATAAAAAACAAAACAAAACAAAGCAACACAGCTCTTGGAATTGGTGAAAATTCCTCACAGGTGCCTGAATCTCTGTGGGGCTGAGTGCCCAAATTATTTCCGTCTGATGTGGCTTCTTTTAAAGTATCTTGTCCTGAAATGTTGAAATATTCCAGCTGCTCCTAAGATCTGCTCCAGGATGCTCCCAGCCATCTCACCAGACAGGGGGGAGAAAAGAAGGAATTAAAATAACTCCCCAAGGCAGAGCTGATTTTCCTGAGTGTCCCAAATCCCTCTCTCTAGGACCTGAAATAGTGGTGGAGTCGCTCCCTGCTGAAATAATTTAGCTGGGAATTATTGGGAAATTCAGCCGGTCTCACTCGGATGTTCCCAGGACCAGGAGTGGGATTTGTGGTCGGGCTCCAGAACTTGTGGCTGGCTTTGGGAGGGAAAAGATGTCCCAGAGAATGTCCCAGGGGATGTCACCACATCCCCCAGGTTCACTTCATGGCTTCGTTTATCCCTGGAAAATCTCACAAGGCTCAGCTGTCGCTTTTAACCCCAAAACAATCCCTGTTTCCCTGCAATCCCCTTGTCCCTGCTCTCCCAAAACCAGGGCGATTCTCCTCTTGCTCAGCCTTTGGGACCCATCCA
Organism: Atrichornis clamosus; assembly: GCA_013400975.1. Classification (NCBI taxonomy): domain Eukaryota; kingdom Metazoa; phylum Chordata; class Aves; order Passeriformes; family Menuridae; genus Atrichornis; species Atrichornis clamosus. The sequence continues at coordinate 21,262 of WBMZ01003200.1, read as the reverse complement.
GGCTGGAAAAGTGTGTCCAGAGACTTTCCAGGGACACCACACCTCAGATGGGTGATGCATCCATGGAGCAAAGAGCTGGGAGAGCAGGAGGACAGTGGGGAGCCAGAGGCCGAGGATTCCTGGGATCTGCACCTGGACTGGCGGTCCCTTGAAGAAAATTGGGAGATCTGGGATTCATCCACCCATTCCAGATGTCTGTGTGCAGCCAGGGCCTCGCTGGGTCTCCTGGTCACAGGCAGAGCAGCCCAAGCTCATGAGAAAAGTTGATTTTCCCAGAATCCTGGAATTATTTTGCCATCCATCCTTGCAAGCATCTGAATTTATAAAGGGGAAAAACGAAAATGTTTGTAGCAGACACTGGGGTCTGGTTTTAACTTCTTCATTTTAGCTGTCCCTCATATTCCAAGGATTTTGCAGTGGGATATCAGAGCTGGGGCTGCAATGGTTGGGTCTGTCAGAATATCAGTGCTGATTATAAAAGCACCTTGAATCCCGAGGAATTTGCCTGCAGCACTTCCCTGTGGGAAGTAATGGCAGTGTTATCCCTGACCGTGCTTTTCTTCCCTCAGGAACGAGGAGCCAATGGAATTTCTCAGGATCCAGAGGATTGTGCAGTGATGTGGAGCACCAAGGGTGTGTTACAGACCCCTCTGTTGCAGATAAATAAAATCCAATCAATCAACCTAAATTACCCTAAGAACTCAAATTACAAAAATCCTGGGCTTTTCATGCTTCCCGCACTCCAGCAGCCATTTATTTCAGGAGCTCTTTTAGCAGCTTTTCCATTTTGTCCAACACCAAACAGAAGGGAATTACTTTCCCTCTCCTCGTGGGGAGCAAGTCCACAAGTAATTGAGGTTTGACTAAAGGAGCTCATTAAGCAGCATTAGGATTCTGAGTAACTGGGTGGTGTGGGTGAGTTGTGCGTGTTGCTGTAGTCCCTCCTCATTCCAACGTTCAACAAAAGTAAGGAAAAATGAAATCATTTCGGTTGGCCTCGTAATTCTGATGGATTTGGGGCCTGTTTGTGTCATGCGAGGCAGGTTTGGATTGTGAACAGATTCTACATAATTAGCAAATCATCCTGGAATGAGGTGGGGAAGCACTGGAAGAGGGAGGTGGTGAATTCCCCATCCCTGGAAGTGTCCCAGACCAGGCTGGATGGGGTTTGGAGCAACCTGGGATAGGGGAAGGTGCCCCAGGACGTGGAATGGGATGAGCCTTAAGGTCTCTTCCAACCCAAACTCTTCCAGGATTCTCTGACCTGAAAATTTCTGAAATTTTAGATCTGAAATCTGAATTTTCCGTAATTTTTCCTTTTCTCTCAGAATTTTACCCTTCAAACTGGCAGAGGAACAACTTAAGAGCACAAACACTAAATCGACTCCTTCAGGACAGCACAAGCTCTTCCCAATTTTATTCCCAGCCCGTGGATTTCACTCCATACCAGTGAGATTTTCCCTTTTTCTGGGCAGATGCTGGAAATTAAAACAACCACTCAAGGCCCATATTAAGCAGCCCCAGATCCCCCAAAATTTCCACCAGCATCTGCCTCGTGCTTTTCCCCACTCTCCTGATCACCTGTGGTTTATCCTGAAAATTGGGACAGGCTCATTTCCCAATGTTTAGGGCCAGCCCTCCGAGGGATGGAGGTTTTGGATCAATAAGGGAGTGTGACAGACCCCTTAGAAACCCCGCTTATCTTCTCTTTGAAGCTCAAAATTATTAGAAATTACATCAAACTCCCTAATTCCAGGCTGGCTCTGCCCTCCGTGTTTGGTGGGAATTGAGAGGAATCCTCCTGGTGTCCAAATGTTTACGTGGATGAAGGAATTTGGGCTGCTGGTGGGACAGACACGGATCCAAGGCCCAGTTTAATGTTGGGCTGTGCCTTGGGATGGCTCTCCCTGCTGGGATTCCCGTTTTTCCAGACCAAATGGATAAAGTCTGCGGGATGCTTCGTGGCTGAAATTTGTTGTGTGAGTGAACCCTCTGGGTCCAGGGCAGGATCCGGGAATTTGGGATCCAGTTTTCTCGGGAATGGCTGAGAAAAGTGGGAAGTGGCTGCAGCCCTTGTGGTTGGAGCACAGCTACTGGGACTGCCCTGGAAAATCACAGGATCATGGAATGGTTTGGGTTGGAAGGGATCTTAAAATCCATCTGGTTAGATCCGTGTCTGTGTCCATGGAGGGGGACAGAGGTGTCCCTGTGGATCTCCACAAGTCCCTGACAGGAGGGGGCAGCCAGGATTTGGGATTTGGGATCTGCTCCCAGGGAACAGGGACAGGAAGAGAGGGAACGGCCTCAGGCTGTGCCAGGGGAGGCGCAGGTTGGACACCAGTGGGAATTTCTCCATGGAAAGGGTGGTCCTTGCTGATCCCAGAGCTGCAAACCAGCAGCAGATCCAACATTTCCCACGGAGTTGGACATGAGGTGACCAAAAGGGACATCCATGGGCTGTAGAATCCTGGAATCACAGGATGGTTTGGGATGGGAGGGGCTTTAAAGCTCATCCAGTCCCACTCCCACACCTTCCGCTATCCCAAGCCCAATCCAATCTGGCCTTGGACACTTCCAGGGATCCAGGGGCAGCCACAGCTTCTCTGGGAATTCCATTCCAGGGCCTCCCCACCCTCCCAGCCAGGAATTCCTTCCCAATACCCCATCTAAACCCATTCCCTTTTAGTTTCCCCTTGTCCTATCACTCAATTCCCATTAAAAGATCCCTCTCCATCTTTTTTATAACTCCTGGAAGGCCTCACTGCACCCAGAGGTCCCATCCACCACCCCACGCCTTTGGAGGGATGGCCCAGCTGGATTATGGAACCACAGAATCCCAGACTGGTTTGGGTTGGATGGGACACTCCAAACCATCTCATTCCAACCCCCCGCCGTGCAGGGATTCAGGGAATTGCTCGGACACCTCTGGATTTGGCTCCTGGCAAACGGAGCTGTTGTTCCTGTTTGTGTGCATTCCCACACCTGGCTCTGGCCGCAAAACTCAGCCCTGTGGTGTCCAATAATCCAAACAATCCAAATAATCCTGTGCCCTGCTGTTCCAGCAGTGCCTGGCATGGGAATAGCATTCCCTGCAAAAAACAAGAAAGAAATGGGTCACTTTTAATTAACCAGTGACCAACAGGGCTGCTCAATCCATTGGGTGGCCACAAGCTTGAAATGGTCGGCAACAAAAGTTGGAATTTCCATCCTGGAAATAATATAAAAAACCCATGAAAAATGGGTTCCTTCCCACAAATCGGTTGCTTGACAAACAAGGAGTGAACAAAGAGAACCCCAGGACGGCTGACATTCAAAAAGTAATGAGGGATTTGTGCATTATCAGCAGAAAAAGAGACGAGAAGAGGGAATTCTTGTTCAGGTAAAGGGAAATATTCATCCACAACGCTCCTGCTGGAGTGTGGAAATGAACCTTGGCAATTATTTAGGATAACACAATCAAACCCAGCTTATTTCCCTGAATAAAACCAAATCCCATTGGAGCATCTCCTTTCTTCTTCATCAGGGGGAAACGGTTGAGTTCCAAGAGCTGCTCGCTCCAGCCACTCCACACTAAACACAGGAGGGAATTTTTTCATTTGCCCAGATATGGAATGTCTTTGGAATGAACTCTGCTGGTCGTGGGACAAGGGATCCACCCAATCCTGCTTCGTTTTCCAACCCCAAATCCACGCAGGAAGGCACTTCCCCTTCCAGAAAATCCCGCTGTGATTAAGGATGAAAAAGAATCTTTGTTTTCATCCAGTTCTGAGGCTCTGAGGGGAATGATGGGATGCTGGGTGTTACCCCCTGGGCCACATGGGATGAAATCCCTTGCGAAGGTGCTAAGGGATGAGCCTGGGGAGTCTCACACTTCCCAGGAAGCTGGAGATGAATTAAATTTTCACTGAAATGAATAAATTAAATTTTCACTGGGCTGTTGCACTGCAAGTGTCGCTGATGCTTCCTGGCCATGGACAAGGAGCTTGGAAGTGTCTGGAGAAAGTGTTAATAAAATTCCAGCAGGGTGGATGTCGTGCATCTGGATTTGGATTTGGAATATTCTCGACTGAATAATTTGGAATATTCTTGCCTGTCAGCTGGGGCAAAGCAGGCTGTGGTGATTTACACCACGGAGCAGCTGCCCCACAGTGGTGGAAGGAGCGAGGGTGGCAAGGCCCTGGATCTGGTTGCCCAGAGAATCCCAGAATCCCTGAGGTTGGAAAAGCCCTCCCAGCCCGTGGAGTCCCAGCTGTGCCCATCCCCACCTTGTCCCCAGCCCAGAGCTCTGAGTGCCACCTCCAGGAATTCCTTGGGCACCTCCAGGGATGGGGACTCCAAACCTCCCTGGGCAGCCCCTGCCAAGGCCTGACCACCCTTTCCATGAGGAAATTCCTGCTGCTGTCCAACCTGCCCCCCCCCTGGCACAGCCTGAGGCCGTTCCCTCTCCTCCTGTCCCTGTTCCCTGGGAGCAGATCCCAAATCCCAAATCCTGGCTGCCCCCTCCTGTCAGGGACTTGTGCAGAGCCAGAAAGGCCCCCCGATCCCCCTTTGCTCCAGGCTGAGCCCCTTTCCCAGCTCCCTCAGCTGCTCCTGCTGCTCCAGCCCCTTCCCAGCTCCCTTCCCTTCCCTGGCCATTCCAGCCCCTCCATGTCCTCCTTGTCCTGAGGGGCCCGGAGCTGCCCAGCCCTGGAGGTGCTCCAGCAGTGCCAGCTCAGGGGATGTCACTTCCCTGCTCCTGCTGCCCAGAGCAGCTGTGGCTGCCCCTGGATCCCTGGAAGCGTCCAAGGCCAGGCTGGACGGGGCTTGGAGCACCCTGGGATAGTGGGAGGTGGCCCTGCCCATGGGAGTGAGTCTTGAAAATCTTTTCCAAACAAAACCATTCCAGGATTCCAGGACACTCCTCATGTGCACAGCGTTTGTTTCTGGGGGTGAGGCTCCACCTCACTGTTGGCTCCAGCAGCCAAAGTGCTCCAGAGGTGTCCTCGTGTTCCAGGCCCCGGGACAGCCACCACCCAAACTGGGCACAGCTCCCCTGGGACAAGTCCAAGGAGCTCATTCTCCAGAGCTCCGGAGGAAGCCTTGAGGCCGGGCCTTGCTGCTCTGACCACATCACCTGTAGATCCATGGTGTCCCTGACCCCTGGCACCAACAGAGGGATGGAGCAGGATCCTGGAGGGTGGCTGGGAATAAAATGGGAGCCAGGGGATGTTCAGACTGGATATTGTCCCACTGGTGATGACTTCACTGCGTGTGACCCTCTGGGCCTCGTGCTCAGGGCACAACAATGGGACAAACACCGTGCCTGGCCCTCACCGCGACCACCGAGGCCAGCGACCCTCCCTGCAATCCTCTCTACTCTGAATCCAATTATTTTCCCCAATCCAGGCCAGTGAGAGGAATCTGAGACTAAAACAGAGAGGAATTTGGGGCCAGGTGAGGCAAAATCAATGGAAATGTCTCGTGGCTCTGAAAAGGGTTGTAATTGTCTAATAAGCACCAAGTTTTCTGAACAATCTGTCTTTTAATTTCTCCTCAGTTTATGAGGCACTTCACACACCTGTGTAATAATTCGAGCAGTAAAAGCCTCTTCACCTCAATAATAGCTCACGGCGACAACTTCTGCAGGTGAATCCAAGACATTAATTACTCCTTTTTCATCTCTTTTCAGCCCAAGATGCTTTTCTATTCCTGTTCCAGATGAGTCAGGCTTTTCCTTCTCCTTTTTAATGTCTCTTTTTCATCTTAGCAAACTGCTTAGCAAGCTGGGCTCAAAGGGGGAACCTGCTTCAGCTCGGTTTGGGTGAAAACAGCATCGAGTTGTTCCATCTGGAGCATCCTTTTTTTTTTTTTTTTGCCTTGTTTTCCTGCTTTTCCAATGGGATGAGCAGGAAGGATCAGCCCATGACTGGCAAACTCAGGGTCAGGGTGAAGGTAATTTTTGGCTCTTGCCACCACCAGTCTTCCCTGAGAAACTGGTTCATGGGAGGGGAAGGAATGGATGGAGGACCAGGGATATGGAATCTCACGGAGGACTTCAGTGAGTCCGGGAAGAAATCGCCCAATAAATGAAAAGATCAAATATTCATCCAGCAATCTGTTTGACATTCCACTGAAACTCCTGCATTTTGAGGGCAACACTTATTTGGCCACTCTATTAACAAGGGATTCATTATTTATGTGTTTTCTGTATTATTCATGAGACAGAAGAATAAAGAGTGTTTCCCTACTGAAGTGCACACGTGGGAGTACAAGAAAAGGGGAAGAAACTCTTCCATACAATAATTGTTTTGAGGATTAGTGAAATTCTAAAGACAGAGATCAAATGGGTCAACTCTTCATTCCACAAGAGATGGTTGGGACTCTTTTCGCTTTCAACTGGGAGTCGCTGGGATGAACGGGTGGAGTTTCGGATTTGAGCCAGCTTTCAGAGGGAAAGGGCTGGGAATTGGCTCTCCTTATTTAATTCTTCAGCTTTGCTGTTATTTCGGAATATCTTGAGCTCCTCCTCAGATTTTCCAGCCATCAGTGAGGTCAGATTTGGGTTGGTTTGGGTGGCAGATGTGCTCAAGCTCCCAGTGATTCCAAATCAGCCGGAATTTGGGACAGACTCCAAGGGAGCTGGGCCAAGAATTCCCACAGGAAACCCACAGAGGGTGTCCCAGAGAGCATCGATGCCCATGAGCCTGGAACATCAACCGTGGGTGGTTTTTCCAAAATTCATTTGTCAAGGAACAGAGGAATTTGTGAATACAAGGAATGTCACTCATCCCATTCCCGCTGTGTGTGGTTTACCTGCAAACCAAACCCTTTATCCCATAAATCTGACACCTGAGGGAGCCTTCCCTGAGCTCTTCCTGTATGGAGGTGAGTCCCCTTGGGCTGGGAACCTCTCAGAGCTTGGATTCCCTACCTGAAACAGAGATCCTCTTTTTTCCAAGGTGGAGAGACCTTTCATTCCCAACAGATCCTTGGCAAGTGGTAAAAGGCTGAATTAATCCTAATCAATCCACGTGGTTAATTCCCTTAGGCATAAACCTGAGGCTAAGACTGGACCTAGCTACACTTAGGCTCCACATGGAGTTTGGAAAACACGCTCCAGGCACAGGGTGGGATTGCTGGGATTGAGGATCTGGTGGACTCTGATCTTTGTAGTCCCTTCCCACTCAGGATATTCCATCATTTTCAGCAAAGGTTCCACTCTCAGCCTCACGACTCATGGGGAGGGTCTCCCTCACCCTTTTGCCTCTTTGGTGCCTGTGGAAATCATTCCAAAATACTTTCCAACTGGATTTTGTGTTTCATCCCTATAGTGAGTGATAAAGGTCACTTTGCCACCCAACTTTAGGTCACAATTGTATAAATTTATATTAATTCTATTTCTCTATTTTATTTCTATTATTTTTGTGAATACAATTGATGGTGATTCTTTGAGTGACCCTAAATCTGTTGCTCCGCCATGGATCTCCACGGGCTGCAGGTGGATCTCTGCTCCTCCATGGATTCCCATGGGATTCAGGTGGATTTCTGCTCCCCCATGGATCTCCACGGGCTGCAGGTGTGTCTCTGCTCCTCCATGGATTCCCACGGGATTCAGGTGGATTCTGCATTCCCATGGATCTCCATGGGCTGCAGGTGGATCTCTGATCCCTCTGGATTTCCATGGGATGCAGGTGGATCCCTCTCCCCCGTGGATCTCCATGGGCTGTGGGTGGATCCCTTCTCCCTCATGGATCTCCATGGGATACAGGGGCACAGCTGCCTCTCCACAAGCACCACGGAATCTCGGGGGAATCTTCCTGGAGCAGCTCCCGCCCTTCCTTTCCCACTGCCCTTGGGATCTGTGGAGCTGTTCCCCTCACACATCTCCCTCCTCTCTCCTGGCTGCTGGTCCACAGCACTTTTTCCTCCTTTTTTAATTCTTTTTATCCCCCAAACACCTCCTGGACCAGCAGCGGGTCCGTCCTGGAGCAATTGGCTCCATCAGGAATGGGAGAATCTTCTGGCATCTCCTCACGGATGCCACCCCTGCACCCCACAGCGACCCAAACCTTGCCCTCCCAACCCAAAACACGTGAAAACCCCACATTTTGGGTGCGTTGGCTCCTCAGAGTCGTGATGCACGCGGAGGTTTTTGGTGCGTTCGTCACCTCGGGGCAGAGAACCTCCATTAATTAATTAATTAATATTTAATTTATGTTGCTCACCACCCCTCAGAGGTGAAAACAAACACGTTTGGGCAGTTGTGGCCCTGAGGTTGCTTCGATTCTTGCTCCTGCAAATGTTTTGTGGGACACCAAACCACCCCTCCGTTCTTCCCCTCACAGGTAAAACCACACCAAGCTCATCAAGCTTAATGAGCTCATTAGTGAGAGCACTCAGGTCACTGTGGTGATGAAGGCCATGTAAATCCTGAATAAATTAGGTGCTTTTACCAGGATTTATGGCAATTTTGGGGCACTCTGTGCTCCTCCAGGGCTGAGGGGTTGTGTTTTTGCCACCTGAAATTTAAAGCCAGACACAGAGGGGAAATTGTAACAGTGGTGTTCATTATATGGGATTTAAAAAGTCTCATGGACACCAAATTCCTGAGCTGTGGGTTAGGTGGGATATCAGGAAAAGGTTCTTCCCCCAGCGGGTGGTGGGCACTGACCAGGCTCCCCAGGGAATGGGCACATTCCCAAGGCTGCCAGAGCTCCAGGAATGTTTGGACAATGCTCCCAGCACAGGGTGGGATTGTTGGGGTGTCTGTGCAGGGCCAGGAGCTGGGGTGGATGATCCCTGTGGGTCCTTCCCCCTCAGGACATTCCATGATTCTCTGATTCTGCCAAAAATCCATGTTTTGCAGAATCAAGTGGAAGCACCCTCGCTCCCCTGGGGTTGAGGGGATGCTTCATCCCCACCTCAGCTTTGGTGCCCTCACTTGGCAAGGAACAACCATGGAAAATAAGCCATGACAGCCAATTCCAATGTGCATAAACAGCTGGAATTAGAAAAGGGAGTTATGGCATTATGAAATATTTAAAGCATTTCCAGTGACCTAAAGCTGCCGCTGATTGCAGCTCTCTGTGTTTTCTCTTCGTTTTTCCCCCTGATGCTGCCTCCAAAAGGTGATGATTTAGGAAGCTGGGTGAAATCCTGGCTCTCATTCCTTCCCCAGGAGCCTGGAATGCTCTCAGGGAGCTGTTTCTCAGCGAGAATTGTCGGAGCCGTGTGTTCCACTGCATTATCTCCCTCCGGAAGTGAGCATAGCCACGGATTCCGTGGCTCTGGATCAGGAAACTCGGGGTCACCTTCCCGAAATGCAGCTCCTTTGAAATCTGAAATCATTTTCTGGTCTGCTGGTACCCTTTGGAATAAAGATGGAGTGAGGTGGTGAGTGGGGCTGTGTGTGTTCAACAATTCCCTGAGGGGGAAAGGCCAAAGAGTTTTCACGCTCTGCACCCCAGCCCTGCTTTAATTCAGTTTTTATTTTACGGCTTCAAATCTCCCAGCAGCAGGAACCAACATCCCGGGTCAGCCTGGGAGCAGTCAGAGGGAGAAATCACTCCCAATGAAGCCATGTGGCACAACAAGGAGGAATTCCTGTTGTTTGTGGGATCGGCTCCTGCCTGGTGTGGGGAGCAGCTCTGGGCTCTGCTCCGTGGGAACATCCATCACCAGTTCATCCAGCCTTGGCTCAGCCTCTGGGATTCCTTCCAATCCAGGTGGTGGAGCAGCTGCTGGGATGAGGGTGGACTGCATGGGAGTGTCTCCAGGTTGTGTCAGCGTCGCTCCAGAACCCCAGCCCACAGAATCGTGGAATCGTGGAATGGTTTGAGTTGGAAAGGGCCTTAAAGCTCATCCAGTTCCACCTCCCTGCCACGGGCAGGACATTTTCAATTAAATCAGGGTGCTCCAAGCCCCGTCCAACCCGGCCTTGGACACTTCCAGGGATCCAGGGGCAGACACAGCATCTCTGGGAAACCTGTGCCAGGGCCTCCCCTCCCTCACAGCCAGGAATTCCTTCCCAATATCCCATCTATCCCTGCCCTCTGGCGGTGGGAAGCCATTCCCTGTGTCCTGTCACTAACTGTCCATATAAAAAGTCCCTCTCCCTCCTTTTCCTCATTAGGAGTCAGGCTGGAGCGAGTCCAGGGAAGGGAACAGAGCTGGGAAGGGGCTGGAGCACCAGGAGCAGCCGAGGGAGCTGGGAATGTTTATCTTGGAGCAAAGGAGGCTCAGGGGGGCCCTTCTGGCTCTGCACAAGTCCCTGACAGGAGGGGGCAGCCAGGATTTGGGATTTGGGATCTGCTCCCAGGGAACAGGGACAGGAGGAGAGGGAACGGCCTCAGGCTGGGCCAGGGGAGGCTCAGGTTGGACACCAGCAGGAATTTCCTCATGGAAAGGGTGGTCAGGCCTTGGCAGGGGCTGCCCGGGGAGGTTTGCAGTCCCCATCCCACCCAAGCAGGTGGAAGAAGATGCCAAGGAATTCTTCCTTGCTCAGGATTTCCAAGTGCAGGCAGAGATGGAAACGTGTTTAATTTTCAACAAAAATTCCACCATAATTTGGAGTGACCATTGTAGGATACAACTCTCCTGGAAATTCCCACCAAATCTGGTGGGAATTTCACGCCCTTCCTCCGTTTTTTCCCCCATCTTTTCCCACCCTTCCCACTTGTTAATGAGCAGAGGAATGATTTTATTTGGTGGTGACTGCAGAGATTTTCAATTTGCCAGCACCGCTGGCTGCACGTGGAGAAGGATGTAACATATGCTAAGTGTATGCATGACCTATTTCAAAGGATGGATCATTTTCCTGGTAAAACTCTTTTCATGGGATGTGGCTGCTACACTTGAGTGAGTGGAAAATTGGGATTTTAAGGAACGTTCCAGTTTGTGCAGCCACAGAGGGAAACGAGGCAAAAAACCAGGAGCCAGGTGTTTGTCTGATGTAAATAAAGTTCATTATTTTGATCCCAGAGATTGGGGAAATAACCTGGAAGGTTGGAAGTCAATGGATCACAAAGCAGCCGGCCAAGACTGTGAGGAAATTTGCCAAAATAGAGGCATTTATCCAGGAGCTGAAATATTCTGGAAATTTGTTGCTCTGATCTTGGGCATTGCTGAAATCCAAGAAAAATCCTCAGGAGTTGAAATATTCAGGAAATTTGTTGCTCTGAACTTCCCCATTGCTTAAATCCAAGAAAATTACTCAGGAGCTGAAATATTCTGGAAATTTGTTGCTCTGATCTTGGGCATTGCTGAAATCCAAGAAAAATCCTCAGGAGTTGAAATATTCAGGAAATTTGTTGCTCTGAACTTCCCCATTGCTTAAATCCAAGAAAATTACTCAGGAGCTGAAATATTCTGGAAATTTCTTGCTCTGCTCTTGGGCACTGCTGAAATCCAGGAAAAATATGTTTGTCTGGAGCACAGGGCCCAAGTTCCCTTGGCTCAGCTGGAGGTCTACCCAGGAGAGGAGGTTTTTGTGGAAAAGCCGTCAGGAGAAAGGGAATTTTGCCAGTGTTTACAACTCCGGAAGGAGAGTGCACAGCTCCAGGGGGAGGCTGGAGCAATTCATGGAGCAGAAATCCATAGGGAATGCCTGGCTCCACAGACACCACCTCTTGTCCAGTTCCTGAGCTGCAAATGCTGGAGGATGGAGAATCCAAGGATAACATGGATTTTCCTTGTGTTTGCACTTAACTTTCACTTTTGGCCACCAGGAGCACTGGATTAGCCGGATCTTTTTTCTGGGAATGCAGCTGCTGCTCCCAGGGTGATGTTGCCCAGAGAAGCTGTGGCTGCCTCATCCCTGGAATGTTCTGGGCCAGGTTGGACAGGGCTTGGAGCAGCCTGGGATAGTGGAAGGTGTCCCGTGGCAGGGGTTGGAATGAGATGGGATTTAAGCTTCGGGATTCTCTGTGTCCTGGAGATTCTTTGGCCAACAGGTCCATGGGATACCTGAGTGCTCCACCACAACTCAGGGCTCCTCATCCCGCAAGCAGGAGCAGCAGCATCCCAAAGCCTGGTTTTTCCTGGCGTTGGACTCTGGACAGTTTTCCCATGGAAGGAGCAGTTTAGGTTTGCTTTATTTAAGTATAAAATGGGAATTATTCCCTTCAGGACACTCTCCAAGCTGCAGGAGGAACAGGGAATGTTAGCTCTGCCGAAGTAGGGAAGATTTATATTTCTCTGCCATGGGACAAATCTGCTCCATTTCTTCCCAAATCCCTTCCCTAAAGGACAAATTTAACTTTAAAACAAGGAATTAAACAGCGGGAGTGGGATATTGCGTTTCTGCCAAGAAAACATCTGGAACTGCAGCCGTTTCTTTGTGTGGGGTTGTTACTTCCCTGGGCTGGGTTCAGGTTTGTGCTCTGGGAACAGATTGCTCCCGTTTCCCTCTCCATGCGGGAAGTACCACTCCACAGGCAGACTGTGAAGGACTTGTCTTCCCTATGGATGTGCTGGATGTGCTCTTCACTCCAGTTCACATTCCAGTGAGGAAAAGCCAAATTTTAGGTTCTGTGCCTCTTCCCAGAGGTGTTTTCACACATCCTGAAAAAGAAGTTTCCGCTGTCAGGCACAGAAGAGCATTCCATGGAATCTCAGAATGATTTGGGATGGAAAAGCCCATCCCATCCCACCCCTGCCATGGGCAGGGACACCTCCCACTATCCCAGGGTGCTCCAAGCCCCGGCCAGCCTGGCCGGGGACACTTCCAGGGATCCAGGGGCAGCCACAGCTGCTCTGGGCACCCTGAGATTGGGAAGGGGGAGGAAGAACCTCATTGCAATCTTCCAGTACCTAAAGGGGGCTTATAAAACAAAGGGAAAGGGACTTTTTATAGGGACAGACAGTGATAGGACACAGGGAGTGGCTTCCCACCGCCAGAGGGCAGGGATAGATGGGATATTGGGAAGAAATTCCTGACTGTGAGGGTGGGGAGGACGTGGAATGGATTTTCCAGAGAAGCTGTGTCTGCCCCTGGATCCCTGGAAGTGTCCCCGGCCAGGCTGGCCGGGGCTTGGAGCTCCCTGGGATAGTGGGAGGTGTCCCTGCCCATGGCAAGGGTGGGATAAGATGGACTTTAGGTCCCTTCCATCCCAAACTATTCCAAGATTTATGAGTCTGTGGTGAGTCCTGTGCCTGAGCACCTGAAACAACTGAAGGCTCTCTGGGTGTCTTTGTGCTTCAGGCAGGGCTGAACTCTTCCCAGAGCTTCCTGAAATTCCCAGCTTCGCTGTTTTCCTGCGGCAAAGCCAAGTCTCTCCATGAGCTGTTTGATCCCAGAGCTCCCTGCCTCGGCTTCAGGAATGTTTTCCTGCAGTCCCTGGCTGCAGCTCCCTCCTCAGGCCTCGTTAAGGGCAGCCAGGTAATGGTGTCATTCCAGTGGTGAACACCTCCAACATTCCCGTGATTTTCCTGATGGTGCTGTAAACCCTGGCAATAATTCCCTAAATCACTGCCTGCAGAAATTAGGGATGAGCCGCAACGGTGTCGCTTCAGATCCTCTCCACGCCTCGTGCCCGCTCCTCATTCCCAAAGGAGCCACTTATTTACAGAATCATTCCAAATAATCCTCTCCTGGAGTTTCCTGGCTGCCGGGGAGAGCCCAGGGAGGCTCCGAGTGTTCGGCTGAACAAAGGGAAGGTGAAGAGTTCACTTGAGCACAGTCCAGGGAACCCTACAGGGAAAAATTATCGGGAGAGTCGACATAAATCCTGCAGAAAAGCGGTGGGGGAAGAATATCCATCAATGGCTGGAAGCTGACGAGGAAATTCGGGTTGGAAACAGGACCCTGATGTTGCTCTTGTTTAAAGAATTGGCATTGGAGAAACGTTCCAGTTCTTCCCAGGACTTTTCCAGGTGCTTCTGTTGCTCTGAGGTCCCTCCGCAGCTCTCCTGGAGCCCCCTTATGCCCTGCCAGGGGCTTTGAGCTCCCCATGGATCCTTCCCTTCTCCAGGTGAACATTCCCAGCTCTCCCAGCCTGGCTCCAGAGCAGAGGGGCTCCAGCCCTTGGAGCGTCCCCACGATTTTCATCACAGATTGGGAGATGCCTGGAAAAATCACACAAGGTAGGGCTAAAGCTCTTCCTGTCTCCCTGAATTCCAGCCTTTTTCCATCCCACCTCAGATGACGCCACTCCTCGGTATGGACTGACCACTTGATGCCCAGTTAAAATCCCTGGATCCCCTCAGATGTCTCTTCCCACTCTTCCCAATTCCTCAAAACCATTTTTTTTGTGTGATCAGACCTCCAAACTAATTTTATTCCAAAGCTCTTTTTTTTTTCCCTTGCCAGGACAGCTGGAAAGGCTCTGGAGCCCCACACTAAAGGATACCACGGCGCTGCTGGTAATGCCAACTTCGATGCCTTTTCCAGGTGAAATCTTTTGGAATGCAACCTGTTTAATTCTCCGGGACCTTTGGGACACAGCACCGCAGGAACTGAGCAATTTTTGGCTGGAAATCAGATGGAAAAGTCCTTTATTCCCCCCACATTTTTGTGTTTATCCTCTGTGAGAATTTGTTTAATCAGAGGGAAAGAAGAAGTCAGAAGGATTTCCAGGTTGCTCTGTCATCATTCCATCCTTTCCAGAGCCCAGCAGTGCCGGGATTCTGTGATGTGTCGAAATCAGGCTGGAAAAGGAACGTCCCTCTCTCCCTAAACATAAAATCATGGAATGTGCTGACCTGGGAGGGGCTCACAAGGTTCATGGGGCCCAACTCCTGACCCTGCAAAGGACAACCTCAAGAATCCCAACATTCCTTCTTTTTTTTCTCCTCCCTCTGTCCTGCTGATAAGGGCAGTGAGAAAGCAGCTTGGTCAACCCATCCGATTCCATCCTAATTCCCAGGATTGTGCTGACAGTACCAAGGTTTTCCACTTATTCACATGGAATTGATCAAAGGATCATGGAATCTTAGAATCATTAAGGTTGGAAAAGCCCTGGGAATGTTCAAGGCCAGGTTGGATGGGGCTTGGAGCAACCTGGGATACTGGAAGGTGTCCCACGGCAGGGGGTGGAATGAGATGGGATTTAAGGTTCCTTCCAATTGGAATGATGAACAATNTGGGATTTAAGGTTCCTTCCAATTAAGTCACCCCAGGATGAACAATCCCAGTTCTCCCAGACTTCACCAGGATCATCCCGTTCAAATCCAGGACATCCCAGCAATCCCATCCTGTGCCTGAGAGCATTTTCCAAACTCTCCTAGCTCTGCAGCTGGGAATTCAAACCCATTTTGTGATGTGGGAATAAAAACGAGGAGCCACTGATATTTTCCATAAACATGGAAGTTATAGCGAAGCCATGAAAATTGTAGCAGTGCCAAGGATATTTTGTGGAATGAAATCGGATAAAATGGAAATCCTGTTAATTCTCTAGATGAGGGATGAGCCCGGTGAGGAAAATCAACACCTCGACGGACTGGGGCATTTCCAAAGGCCAGGCAGGAATAAAGAATCCAAAGCAATGTTTTATTTCCATCCTCACAAATCCCGGGAAGGACCAACACGTGGCACTGAAGTCAGGAAGAGAGGTGGAAGGAAGGGGAGAGCCCTGATTAAATTAATTAGTGCAGGGAAATGAGTGCTGGGTCCCAAGCGCTGCTCTGAAAATCCGCTCGCATCCTTCTGGTGCAAACCATGGAAGGAGCTGAAAATTGGGATTCTCCTGTAATGGGAGCTGCTCTGAGCTGTCCATTACCCTGCTGTGAGTGAGAGACTTCCCAAGAGGAATTTGAGGGACTTTTCAGGAGCAGGTTCGGCTTGAATTCCCTCACTTTTGTACTTTCTCGGTGTAACTGCAATTCCAGTTTTTCACTCCAAGGCTTCATCCTTTTGCATTACCAAAAAAAAATTGACATGTGCGGTTTTCCTTTGGAATTCTGGAGTGCCAAAAATGGAATTATAGAATCATGGAATGGTTTGGGTTAAAGGGACTTTAAAGCCCATCCCATCCCACCCCTGCCATGGGCAGGGACATTTCCCACTATCCCAGGTTGCTCCAAGCACCGTCAGCCTGGCTTTGGGCACTTCCAGGGATCCAGGGAATCAGAAAAAATCCTCACCAACCTTTCAGTTCCTCCTTGGATGGGGACATCGGTGGAAAGTTTATCCACAGCTGCAGGAAAAGTCCTGGGAAAAGCTAAACAGAAGGAAATTATACGGAATTAGGATGGATTCTTATCCATGAGGGCCTCGGGAGATGGGTGAGGTTTGTTATGACATAAAACAAAAGAAGTGTTTATTATATTGATTATCATTAATTAGTGTTTATTGCATTGATTACAACCATGGGGTTAATCTAATCCTCTGAAGGATCAATTCCCTGCTGTTAACTTCCTAGTTCTTGCCAATTTCCCAGTGTCTGATCCCAGGCCAATGGATAATCCCACCTCCCAACTTTCTCACTCCTCCCACCAAGCCCTGAGGGATTTAAATCCCTGTGGATTTAAATCCCTGGCACTCAGGGATAGGGGTGGGCTTGGCAGTGCTGTGGTAACAGAAGGATTTGATGGTCTTGGAGGAGTTTCCAACCTCAATGATTCCATGATTTTAAGGAGGAAAATGCAAATATTCCATACAATGTAATTCCGGGAGGAAAGGAACCCCTTTGCAGCGGCTGCCAAGAGATGCTTTAATTCCATTATTCAAACAAATGTTCCAACTCCAGCAAGTCCTGCATGGAGGCTGTGTTTTCCTCTTCCTCCTTGTGGAAAAAGAGATTCCTTTGGAGCATTTATGTGCAGCGAGGGCTTCCCTTTAGATGGTGCCCTGCTACGGGAAACCTCTGGAAAACACCAGGAAACACCACCGGATAAACGTGAAGTGCCAGGACTCGGGAACCAATTGTGGCATTAACTGACAGGGAGCTGGTGATTCCTATGGAAAAGTGCTTAGGATGTGTCCCTGGAAGGTAACAAACTTCCCAAGAGGGATGCAAAGCTACAGCTTTGAGTTTTTCCAGAGTTTTTGCTCCGAGTTTTTCCAGCCACGTATTCCCACCTGCCCGTTCCACCTCTAAAGCCTTCGCTCCCGGTTTTGCTGCAGCTGTGTGAGTCATTCCCTCTGGATCCAGGTGCCATGAAGGACCACATCCTATTCCTGGCTAGCAGAGCACTGGGAAGTGCAGGGAAGTTCGATGGGATGAAGTGATTGGGCTGCGACCTCCCATGGCCAAAGGGATTGGATTCCCATTGGGAAAATCTGCTGGAAGTACCAGACATCCAGACCTGTTTCAGCAACCTCAGGATCATGGAATGATGGGGTTGGAAGGGACCTTAAAGCCCATCTCATTCCAAGACACTCAGGACGAGGAAAGCATAAATCCTAAGGGAAAATTCATTCCGGTCCTCTAGCCTATCAGAACTAATGGATTTAATTAATCTCATTGTTCCTAAAGCAGGATATTGGGATGATGAGAACTGTAATGACAAAAAGATTTCCTGGAGATGACTTCAAAATCCTCCAGCAAATCCAAGTGATTTCACAGCTCTTTATATTACCATCATTCCCTCTTTTCTTTCCATTTCCCTCTTTTCCATGTCTTCTGCTTGGCTTCACGGGTTTGATTTCCCTGGAAATCTTTGCACTCTGCAAAGCTGGATTAGGGAATGGAGATGAGATGTTGTGCCATGCCTTGGGGTGCAGTATGTAAGTCCTTGGATCTCTTGGGATAGGGAATATCCCAACATCAGCACCATGACCTGCTCTGGTGACCAGGACAGAGTTAATGACGTTCCGGTGATTTAAGTCATTCTCTAAGGACTAATTGGCTTTGTCCCCAATCCAGCTGCAGAAGGGATTTCTCCAAACTGTTTCTGGCCATTCCCTGGGGAATAAAGACAGCTCAGGCTGCTGGTTGCTGCATCTGGCTGTGGAAAGGCTCCCTGTGGCATCTACCAGGAAAAGCCACACTCCATGGGAAAGCCACCCACACCCTTCTCCAGGCAGGGGCAGTGTGAAAAGGCAAGAAGCCGAAATTTCCCCTTCAAATTTCCCTGGAAGTGTCCAAGGCCAGGTTGGACAGGGCTTGGAGCACCCTGGGATAGTGGGAGGTGTCCCTGCCCATGGCACTACAGGAGTTTTAAGCTCCTTTCCAACCCAAACCATTCCATGGTTCTATGATTTTCCTTCAGCTCGTGAGCAGGACTTGGAGCAGGGAGCTCTTCCCAAATGTTAGGAAGGGCCAGCTCTTTATTTTGATCCCTGCTGACTGTGATTCCCTGGAAATAAGCTGGCTACAAGCCTGAGTTTTGGGCAGAGGAAGGAAAAATCTTTCTGGAGAGGTGGGGACAATGGAATTTTGCGTTTCCAGGTGCTGGCCAAGAGCGGAGTGAAAGATGGAAAGGGGATAAGCTGAGCTTGCTGCTCCTGGACAGGTCGGAGAGGTCGGGAAATAATCATGGAAAGGAGCCAAATCGGGGACACCGAAGCCATGGGTGGGGCAGGAAATTCAGAAAGTATCCAGGACCTCTGGAAAGGCAGATGATGGAATTTGAAGGGGGAAGATGGCTTTCATTGTAACCACAGCGTCCTGTGAGCAGCAGGATCCAGGTTGGAGCACGTGGACACTCGGGAGAGTGTCCAGAGCCAGGAGCAGAAAAACGGGAGCAAAGCTGGAAGTTGATCAGATTTAGCTGGGCTGGAACATCCCAAATCTTGGCTTGGGAAGCTCATGAACTTCAAACTCCCAGTTAACTCCAGAGCCGTGCAGGAGGAGCTGAGGAGCCCTTCCATGAACAAACGATCCTCGCGGAGCGCGGAGCCAACGGGAAAAGCGCTTCACGCACAAGCAAAGGGCTCCAGGCAGTCCCACAGCAAGGGAGGAATCCTCAGGTTTGGCATTAATTGGATTTTTAATGGGATTCGAAAGTGCCTGGATGTGTGCAGCACTCCGTAAGTGCAGCAGGTGAAGGGGACGCTTTGAGAAATGGGTGTCTCGAGAACATGAATGAAGCAAAACCTCCCTCTGGCCTCACGACGGATAAACGCCGGACAACGCAGGCTTGGAAATCCTCTGGAATAAACAACCAGGAGGAACAGGCTCCTCGGATCATTTTTCATGCTGCTAAATAACCTCTGGAAATTGGGATTTTTGAACTCTTCCCTCGACGCAACAGCAAGGATCAAAGATTGCCCAGCTCTGCCCACAGCTGAAGGAGCAGCTCCACCATAATTCACTTTCACCACAGTGATTTCCAGGAAGTGATGGAATTATTCACCTTCCTTCCATGGCTTTTGCAAGGGGAAAAATGTTGGGAAGGAATAAATAAATATATAAATAGAAATAAATATATATAATTTTTTTTTTAATATACGCACAGTGGTGTCTTGCAGGACACCGAGGGCTCTTCCAGTGGCAAAATCCCGGAAAACTGTGCAAAATATTTCCACAAATGCCAGGGTTCAACGTGCAAGTGCTCAGGTTGTATCCCCAAACACCTCTAATTGCTCATTATGCATGCAATTACATGATTTTAATGTGCTCTCATCATAATTACAGCGGCTAATTAGGGGCCGTAATTGCCCATGCAAATGAGCACGCCTGGCTTTTTTAGGCCTTTCCTTCTCCAAGATGTTTGGGTCACCAAAAAAAAATAAAGAAAGGTCGTCCAATCACAGAATTCCAGACTGGTTTGGGTTGGAAGGGACTTTGAAGCCCATCCCGTTCCACATCTTCCACTATCCCAGGTTGCCCCAAGCCTGATCCAGAGGGTTAAAAGGAGTCAGTACTTTCCTCTTCTTTTGGGAGAATTTCAAATATCAATCAGTAAGTCTTAAATATTGAGAAAAGTGGCTTCAGCTTTGTCCTGGAGATGTCCAAGGAACACCTGGATGAGGCACGGAGTGCTCCGGGCTGGTGACAGGGTGGGGATTGGAGGTGCCCTTGGAGGTTGACCTTGAGGTTTTCCAACCTCAGTTATTTCCTGATTCTGTCTGGGACCAACCCCTGAGATGTCTGAAGGTGGTGCAAGATTCCTGAGGAGGATTTTTCCCAAACCATCTCTCCCTGTTTATTTTCAGCCCCTGCTTTCCTTATTTTTTTTTTTAATTTTTTTTTAACAACCTTGGCTCTCTTTTGTTTTAACTGGAATGTGATTGTTCCTCTGCATCCTCCAGGCCTCTGGATCCCAATCCTCACTCCTGACCTTTCCAAGTCCTCTTGCCTAAAGATTCCCGTGCTCTGCCTTAATTCCATTGCACATCCCAGAATAACAGTTTTCCAGATAAAACCCGGCTCACTGGGTGAGTCATTTTGTTTATTTGTTCCCAAACGTCTTCGCTGCATTTCACTCTCCCAAATCCCAGGATGAAAAGGGAGGATGAGGAGATTATAATGCGGGATATTTTTATTCCCAGAAGGAGATTATAACTCACATTTCCATTGGGCTGAGGGAGGTTGGGATGCTGGACAAGCTGCCATGGGAAGCAGCGGCCAGCCCTGCTCCAATGGAATTCATTCCAGTGGGTTTTGCCCTCTCCCTCGCTTTTCCCTAAGTGAGGAGCTCCTTCCCAGCTCTGGCGGTTGGGTGGTTTGGGAAGTGCAAATGGGAACCTCATCCTATGGATTTGCTCAGGTTTGGGAGTGGGATAATAATAATAATATATAAAAACTGGGGTAAAAGCACCAGGGAAATGTGAAAGCAGGAATGGTGACTCCCTCCGTCCTGGTCAAACACATCCTTAAGGAACATCCTTAAGGAACATCCTTAACTCCTCCTGGAGAAGCTCAGTTCAGTTGGAGACTGAGGGGAGAACAAAGAGCAAGGAAAGGATCCCGTTTTTCTCGGATTGCAGGGATTTGTGGGACGCGCCTCCCATGCTTATCCCCCACTCCCAGCCAGGGGAACCTGGAGCTTTGCTTTTCCCAAGAAAAAGAAGCACAGAAGGGACTTTCCACATCCTGAAGGCTCCTGGTGCACTCAGATACAAATCACAAGGAAAGGAAATAAATGAATTCCTTAAATCCCGAGACAACCCCTTTGTCCTTCCTTATTCCAGCTGCTGTGAGAGCAACGACACTTCCATACTTCCATGCTTTGAAAGCAGTGGATCATTGCTGTGCTGTGGGAATCGTCTGCCAGCCAGGAATTTTGGAGCCAAGCTACTGAAAAAAAAACCGGAACGTTTGATCAAACTTTTCCAGCCCTGGCTACACCTTGGGAATAGCCAAAAATGTTGTGTGGAACAGGAAGGACAAAGAGGTTTAAATTTCCAGCTTCCCCCTGGATGAATCCCTGAGCAATGATTCCTTTCAGGCATTCCCTG
>WBMZ01003198.1:0-80176 GCA_013400975.1 Atrichornis clamosus | reverse complement strand
GGTCTAGCAAAACCACAACACTGCTAAATAAGGTTTTGAACTTACACATATTGGGTTTTATGTTTGTATATCTGAGAATGTGGGTCTAAGCCTGCACACCTCCTACCCTCAATCTTAGAGATCCCAAATTAAAAGATACTACTTGAACTAATTTTCCCAAGTAATTGTTTGTGTTTTGCACCTTCTAGGAGTGTGCAAGTGGCTCAGTCACATGCAAACTCTACAGTTAACAGCACTCTCCTAGACAAGTAGGCTCTGGCTGCAGTCAGCCTGGGAAGGTCATTCACACATCTCCAAAAACCAGCATCCATTGGTGGTAGAGTAACCCCTACTCCAGTGCAAGAGAAGGCCATGATGACCACAGCATGGGATGAAGTAAATCAGCCTTCTGGACACTGTTTGAGACTCCTCTGAAAAGTTCTGAAGGAGCATGTGGCACGCTTGCGACCAGAAGCCTCAAGCAGGAACTTTCAAAGAGATAAATTTGGGTGTCTAAGTTGGAAAAAAAGACAGCTGGAAGGCCATCTGGGGCTCTGACCAGATAGAAGGAATACAGCTCATGTCATACTACATAATTGTCTATTCTTCTTCCTTGATTCATCTTTATCATCAAGCAACTGCATCTCTTGTTTTCCCTTTTCCCGCCTTTCTTAATCTGAAAGACTGTCATGAGCAAGTTATGAGAAGTTAAAGCTTTTTTCCCCACCAAAAAGACCTTGTGGTGGTATACAGCATCTGTAATGCTTGCATTTCACCTAGTACTCTGCCATCAGCTTTGGGACTTTGATCCCTGTCTCTGCTTTCATACAAGCTATATATACTTTATACATACTACTCATTCAACTCCCCACTTCCACCACAAATATGTATGTATGCACACCCTAAGTTCTGCAGCTCAACACAATCAATAAAAAAACCTGTAAAAGCAGGAACAACTCAGTTATTGGAAAACACAGCACAGCATGTAACATCTAAAACTAAATTTTCTGGCAACTAGCTTAAGGTATTAAAATAGTGCAAGTCCAGAAGACAACTTTACTCCTTTTCTTTTCAAAGTCTGAAATGGATAAATACCAGGTTTGTTTCTGCCTTCCAAAAGTCGTTTTATTTCAGTAACTCTGTTCCTCTAGTTGCATAACATCAATTAAAAATCAAGAGACTAAACCTAATATTAATTTTTATAATGAACTTATATTAAATGCAAAAGATAGTTAAATATATGCCATTTTAGCATTTTTTGTTCTATCATATTTTTCCTAGAGATTCAGTAGTATTAGGATTACATTAATACAAAAATTACAGGTTCTTGCCCTCCATCCTCTCACACTGCCTCTGTGATAGAATGATTGCTTTATTTTTTATCCAGTTAACAGCAAACAATTATTTCAATAAGAATAAAATGTTGATGGAGCAAATTAATTGGAGAAGGGCTGAGGCTAATCTTGGTATCTCATCATGCTATCTTTTAGTGGCATCAGTCTCATTTCAATTCCTTCATTGTCTAAAATCTATTTATTCACATGCTTGGAAAGGAATAAATTAGAATGATGGGAAATTCAGTGATTGTAGAAGTGAAGAATTAATAATGTTGGGTAAGCAAAAGCAACAGCACTGTGTAAATTCTCTCACCATGCTCTCAACTGCACATGGCATAGACTGCTAAAATGGTGAATTGTAAAGATCTCGCAATACTGGAATACGTCCTAATAGGAAGTTTGGAGACAACAAAGGAGCTAGCTCTCGCACAAAAAATGAAGATTGGAGCTCGGTTGCAGAGGTGAATGTTTGGTATTGCATTAACCTTTTTATTGTTTTATGGGGTTAATTAATTAACCAGAATTCAGAAAAAGAAGTCACATCTGATATGCCCGCTAATCCATAAAGCTGTTTCAGCAAACAGCAAACTTTTCAAATTGAAACAGTGATTTAGTATAAAACACACTCTCCAAGCTAGAAGATCCACATTCTTAGTTGCATTTGAAAATTATATCTCAGAACGAGAGAGAAAAAACAATATTTGTGGAAGTATTTAATGTCTGTTATTTAACACAGAGTGAGGTAGAGCATAAGGATTTTGTGCATCATCAAAAGAAACATTTACTAAAGATTTGTGATTTCATTTGAATAAACCCATTTAAAATGGAATAAAATTAGAGAGTCTTAAATCAGAATATCATTCAAAGGAAGAGGCAAATTGCTTGAGCAAGAATGGATGATTTCATGGGGCAGATGGAACCCAGGCTCAAGTCTCAAGCTTTGAGCCTGCACAACTGTTCTGCCCTTGAACCTGAGAAAATCCTAAGACCAAGAAAATGTGCAAAAGGATCACCTGGGTTTCTGAGTCAGATTCCACACTGTCTCAAGCAAATGAATTAAACAGTCCTTTTTATAAACTGCTCAAGGTTCACTCTTGAAACTTACTTTGTTTTCCTACCCTTCCTGTGCATAAATTAAACCAAACTGGGCAGAATTCAGGGGCTTACTTCCCTGTTCAGCAACACATTACACTGCCTAGAATATCACTCCCTAACAAAACAGAACTGTATTTTGTTAAGCACTTTATTAGGCTGAACATAAGGTTCTACTAAACTACAGGTTTATAACAAACTAAAAGTTCTACAAACTAAAGGTTGATAACAGATAACAGAAGAAATGCACTAAACATTTTTCCCCTTTATTTATGTTCTTTCTTCCCCTTCTTTCATTTTTCATTTGCCCTGTTTTCTTCTGTGTAAACTCTCTGTAATTGGACTAGGAAAAAAAAAGCATTTGAGCACGATGTATTTTACCATTTAAGCCTGTACATAATCTTTCCTTTACACAAGGTTTTCTATGCCTGTATAACAATTGAAATAACAAATGAGCAGAAAGAGTTATTTAGAAGGAAACAGAAGGTGACTCTCTAGCCAGCACAGAAGTCCTTGAATGTCTTTCACCACTCCTCCTGAGAAGCACCTGAGGTGTAGGTAGCCCAGAGGGGCTTGTCACAAGCTTGTAATGCCTGTGGCAAGTGCACATATGGGAACTGATGCTCTTCCATCGCTAACACATTTCCCGAACACATCCAAATGTCCTTCTTTCAAAAAGCTATCTCCTTTGAAATTGTTTATCACAAAAGGACAAAGCTAAGACAAGTCCAATTACAACTCCAGTTAAACTGACCTTAATTAATGAAACTTATAATTTCACGGACATTATTGTGGAAAATTGGCCATTACCATTGCTCTCTATTTGAAAAGTCATTCTACATCTGAATTGAACATTTGCCATCTCTTGAAATCATCCTCCTCACACCTGACCCTGTGTTTGGATGTGGTCTACATGTGATCTACCAAGGTCCACATGGGAAGCAAATCATCCTCAAAACTCCGTGGCTTCAAAAACCCTCTGAACAGTTGACATCACTGTCAACTCATGCACATCTGATTAACTAAAATATCAAAACAATTAAGGGTTTTAATTAAAAAAAATGTCCATTAGCTACAATAAAAAGTCCATAACTAAGTCTGTAAAAACTTATGCCACCAATACCATTTTGCAAGTTACTTTTTAATTGTTAAACCAAATTCTTTACACTTAAATGGAGGAAAAAGGGGGGGGGAAATCACGTATTTTGCATATGCTTTAGCAACACAAAGAATATCTTCAGGTTGGCTCCAATATCTCACTTCTATGAAAAGGGCATTATAGTTTATAAGACTTGTGATTCTGGGAAAAAAATTAAAAACATTAACTTATTAAAATAGTTTAATCAAAATTAAATAATATTTCTATCTCCTGAATAAGCTCTGAAAGGATTTAAGCCAAAAAATAACACCATATAATGGAATTTATTATGAGATTTGACAATTCTTATAAATTGAACAGCATGATTATCTGCACTTAGTTAAGTGCATTAACATGTTGGATGAAATACTTAACAATCATATAACTCAATTTACTGGCTTTAGTAAATGTTGCAATGCATCTCACAGCAAATCCAATATGCCAGTGAAATGTAGGACAATACATGAGGCAGAGCGTACACAGTACTGCCTTCACCTGGCTCCTGTCTGAACACAGCAGCAAACAAGAATTGCAATTTGTGCTTTATTCCCGTTATCCATGGGAAATTTGCAAAGAGATAGCACCAAAGACCTGGACAGGCTCTGATGAGTTATATAGCCTTCCATTCTACCAAGAAAGCAGGGCTTCATGGTACTCGTATCAAACTTCAGCCTAAACTTTCATAAAATGAAGGCTGCTTATTTCCTGGGACTACACAATACCATTCTCTCTCATCCTTCTGGGGCCTAAGATGTTCTGGGATTTGCATGTTGTTTTAAAGGAAATAGGCTATGCAGAAGATAAATAGATACTCATCCAACCTCAAAATAAAGGAAAATAGGTAAAGGAGAAAATCGGAATCCCTACGAAAAATAAAGACCATCATAACAAGTTTAGTTCAGACTATTTGTTTCCATTAAAAAAGAAACCAAAGCATATCTTGACTTGGTACTCCTGAAAACAGATGTGATTGATATTACTTTAGAGAGCAAGATCTTTAGATCCCATTTACATCCATGGGATTAATACATCATACAAATATCATGGATCACTTAATGACAGTTAAGCAGCTCAGGCATAAATGTTTGCAGGAATCATTGAGGTGCTGGGATAGTTTTGTTTTGCTTAGCCCTCCTTCCCTCTCTCCCTCCCCACATATCTACAAATTCAATAGATTCATGCTCTTCAATGGATTTGGTCCTCAATTTTCAAATTTACAACTCCCTTGTTCTTGTGTTTGCCAGGGTTTGCAATCTCATTCCTCTCTCTGTGACAACCCAATCACAGCACTTCGGCAAGCAGCCCAAGGAGAAGGTGTCTTTGAAGGCATGTGAAGGGTAACCTGCGTTCCTGTATGCTATTGTGCAGTGTGCTGAGGATGGACACGGCAGGAAGCTGTTGGGGCGCGCACAGCCACGGCAACACAGGGATGTATCTGCATGACAGCTCTGCTACCCAAGGGTATTGTTTTGTAACTCATTCTCTTGATTACTTGTCTAGTCAAAATATCCTGCTTTTATTAACAATGTTAAAGACAGACTGGCATTTTTGTTAGAACATCAGCATTTAAAACAATTAGTTCTATTTCAGTTTCTTCTAAAAAGTGATGAAATTCACTAAACATTCTGTCTTGAAGAAAGCAGAACAAACAACATTATTTCCATCATACAAAATTCAGTCCTTGAGAGGACCTAAGAAAGAGTTTGTTTTCCAGCAAGAGAAAAAAAATATCTTTTTTTATAAGCTGTGAGTTTTCACAATATGCATATTTCTGCCATCCTAATTTAAAGTGGTGGTATCACAGCTTGCAATTTGCATAAAAATCATGCACATATAACAGAAAAAAAAATCAATGTAGGAGTCTTTTCAAATATTAGTGAAGCATATACATATGTCTGTTTTTTCTAAAACAAATTAAAGCAATTCTTTGAAATATTCTGTTAACAGAATTCTCTGGAGCTCTGTGAACAGTTCATTAGGCAATAGAATTGAGGGAATTACTTGTATCTGACTACGAGGGTTACTCCAGTCTGAACTTGCAGATTCATGCAAACATCCAAGAGAGAGCTGTTACTGCTAAGCTGCCCCACTAAAAGTTAATAGCAGACGTGTGCTTACAGTGACTCAGAGCACAATATGGCCCCCAGCCCATCAACAACAGGAAAAAAATGAGTAAAATGAAGACAAGAATATGTCTTTGACATTTCCAACTAGACATTCTTTGCATTTAGTCTTGCAAGAATACTGTCAGCGCTGTAACATTCAACTCCTTCAACACTTCCACATCATGTAGACGAGAAAAACTCAAATGTCTTGTATTAGCATGGCATATTAAAAATAGCAGCCAGTGACACCTGCAAACTGTTTCTCAAGTAGGCCCTGAGTACTTCTGTATTAAGAGGTGGGAGAAAAAACAGTAGAACAAGCAGAGAAAGTCATAAAGAATTAAAATGAGAAATGAAAATCCCACTGGTCAATATAAAGACAGACAGTGGGCATCTCCTGCTATCATCTGCCTACTATTAGCATTGGTGATGTCACAGTACAGTACATAACAATGTGCATAAAGTCACTTATTATGTTTCATAAACACAGAATGATGAACAGCTGTTTTCTTGCTTTGCTTTCTCTTCAGGGAAAAAAAAATCAAAAAACAAAAAAACCAACACTGCCTGCTTTAACAGTTTCCCAGATCTCGGTAGGACTGCCCAGGAAAGTAGATCATTTATCATGTACATACACCATTTATTAACAGAATTTGTCCTATGGAAGGAAGGAAAGATGATTATTGGGTAACATTATTCTTTATGATTTTTTTTTCTGATAGATATTACCATGTAGACAAAATTGTTGAAAAATCTTGAAAATAAAGTCTCAATTGTATTTGTTCATTTTTTCTTTTTAATATCAGAAGGCATAATTGCAAAGCCATCAGATGAAACACTTATTTTCATTTTATTGCTTTAGAAATAAAATTATACTGAAATTTGAACAAAACGTGCTTCAGCTGTAATACAGATGTTTGTACAAAACCATATTGCAATTTCCCCTGTCTCAATTCATAATGAAACTATCAGTTGTCAAAAATTCTGAAGAAAGAGAAATTCCAAGTTTCATTTAGGGCTAAGCTAATGCTTGAAAGACTTCATCTCCCTGTTACGTGGGCTATATGACTGAGTCGGGGGCTTCACGCACAGCTGGATGATAACAAGAAGTCAACCTAGCAAAGTTACTAACCTTCACCCTCAAACTGATACGTAACTACCTCAGTAGCAGACAGTATGACCCTACATAATTTAAAGCACCTTGAGGAATAAATTTATTCAGGAGGGGCATACATTTATACAAGGTAAGTAAGGTAAGTTCAAATTTCCCTGCATACTGCTCTTATTAGTACTTAGACAGCATGCAACAGTAGTTACTACCAAAACATATGTATCAGCCTTGCATATAGAGTACTAACATTCATAATAGAGCTTTTAGAAGACTTTAGGAACTTGGGATGCATAGACAGAAATTGGGGAGTGGGGAGAGGGAAGGGACAGCCAAGGATCAAAAACAACGAATAGAAGGAATAGAAAGAAACATTCAAAATTCAGCACAGGAAAAGGCTAATAAACATGTACTTTAGAAATGTCTGTTAGGGTTTGATTTGTATAATACAATGCTCTTCAAGAGGAGAGGGAGTGTATTGAACAGAGAGATTGAAATTTTTCAAAATGGTATAAAATTATTTGAAATAAACAAGAGCAGAGAGAGGAGACAAAGTATTTGCAAAGGTAGATAAACAAGTATGTCATAGAAAAATATTGACTATTGACAAATACAAGGGAGAACAGGCTGGCAGAAATACCTGGAATTGGTCACACACATCATTGAGTTCTAAATCAGCTGTAGCCATTTGTTAATAAACTTTGAATGTCAGAATAGATTGTTTTTGGAAATAACTTGCTTGATACCCAGCAGCCAACAGAAGAATCTTGCAATTTGTCAGGATGCATAAATATTGGGGCTGAGAATAAAAACGAGATTACTACACAAATATGACACTACATAAATCAACAGTAAGGCTTTACTTGGAGTGTTCAGTCATAGCTACACAGCTTAACAGAGATATAAATGAAATAAAGGATCCAGAAACTGACAACAGAAACCATTAAACTGCAATTACTTCATATCTTCTAACTCAGAGTTAAGGTAAGTAAGAAGGCACATTGTGAAGGAGGTTAACTGGATTCTCCTGCATACAATTTGTAGCATCCAAAAAAAAGGTCATGTAACGAGCGAGGTTAAAATGATAACAGAAAGAAATGATAATGGATATAAATGTTCTTGCTTCAGGAAATTTAAGTATCAACCACAAAATACCTGGGGTTACAGAACACTCCTTGGATAAGTATTTCGGCCAGTGACTAAGTAAGATTTTGGTGTCTTTCTCTTCCATGTATTGAGGCCACCACTGGAGACAAGATATTGACCCACAGTGTCTGACTCAGTCTGACAGTTCCAGTGTTCATTGTTTTAACTGCAGCCACAGATCACAAAAGAGCTGATACTAAGAGTATATTGCTAATATCAATCATGAAGCATTGCTCACATGATTTTTAAAAGTTACGGTTCTCCAGGTAGAAAGCAAAGACATAAAAAATGCTAAACATTTAAAACTACTAGAAACCATTTGAAGACAAAAAGACATACAGAGGGACAAAAGAAATTTTCTCAGAAAACTCAAGAGCCTCAAGAATTTCTCTTTACCAGGTGCACCTTCTTAACATGAACGAGACTACTGATTCTAGACCATTGAAGACCCTGAGGTTGGCTCAGCTGGTCAGAGCATGGTTATAACATCACCAAGGTTATAGATTCAATCCTATATGGGCCATTCACTTAAGAGTTGGACTTGAACCTTGTGGGTGCCTTCCAACTCAGAATATTCTGTGAAATCAGGACAGTTCTTCCTGACAGGAGCATAACCAAGATCATAATTCAAATGTTGTGAACCTTTCGACATGTTAACTAAAGAACTATATAAATACAGCCCAAGCCCATGTCACCATGGTCCTTGCTGTCAACTTTACTCACATGATGCCCTTAAATACAGGCTTTCCTTACAAAAGTCTGTGCATGCTGGGAAAGTAAAACCATAAAATGTATTGGCAAAGTTCACTCACACAGTTTCTGATCAAGGCTATGCCACAGTCTGCCTATTTGATCCGTGATTCAAGCTGGACTCACAACAATCATTCACACCACTACAATATAAAACATGCTTGGCTGAATCTTGTGTGAAAACAAGCTTTCTGCAGAAGTGACAATAACAGAAGTTTACATTAAAAAAAAACAAAGGACAGAGGAACTCAGTTCTTGATAAATTAGGGGGAAAATCTCACTTATGGCAAAATCTGTGAAGCTTCTGGGACTTACAATTAACAGATTTTTTAATTTATTTATTTCAAAACAAGTTAAGCACAGTCACCATGGAAAATAAGCTGTCATTTATTTCTCATAGTTCTCCTCTCTCTTTCACCACAACAAAATCAAAATGCAAAACCCAAGCACGGGTAACTTTATTCAGACTGCAAATCCTATTGTGTGTCCTTGATGCTCTTCCTTCTAGTGTCCCATTCACAAATACTTTTCCTTAACACAAGAATATCCACTGATACCAATTGTGTTAAAATCCACTTCCTGATCTTCGGACTGTGTGAAATTTGGTCATAAACTAGAACGACTATATTTTAACTTAGACATTTTCTACCTTTGCTTTCACATGAGTTTTTTAATTATGTGTGAATTGTTTGCTCTGGGACTCCTTCTAGGAAAAGGGAGTCACAGAGTCTATGAGAAACTACAGGCTCAATGGTAATACCTACCAATACAGAGAGCAGCAGCACTTGAGAAATTTCATTCCTGTCATCACAGTAATCGGATGACACATTAAAACCTATGCATTTATCCTATTTTTTATTTCATAAATTTTAATAACAGTTCGTATGGCCAGAAAATATCCTTTATAAACATAGATCTCTCAAGCATAGTATAGACTACAATTTAAGCAATTATTTCTAAATATGGTCTTGCCTTTTAGAAAGATTTCAAATAAATAAACCAAGATCCCTTAGTATTTTTAACATGTTTTTCTCATCTAATATTAAAAAGTACATCTTACATCTCATTTGAAATGGTTTCCCTGAAACGTCTAACTTCAGTTTATAGGCACCAAGACTTTGCTGTCTGCAAAGAGCAAAGAGCTCCTCATTTGAAAGACCAGCTTTCTTAATGAAAATGCATGTTTGTTACGGTCATCACACACTATATTTCAACAAAAATATTTTTGTTGAATCTAACTTTTAATCTAATAAGATTGTTTGCTTTAAATTAGCGCCATCACATTAATAATTTTGTTTGTATTTTTACATGTAAAAAAACTTGAAGTAGATATCATGACCAAGTTAAAAGGTTTGAAATGGCTACAAACAAGCCATTACACTAACAGCACTGCTGAAATAAAACTTTCCTGGACATCTTTACTATTCTTTGAATTTGTGTTCACAGCCAATGCAAACATCTGGTGATCATATGAAGAAAAGAGAAGTCAAACTATGAAGACTTCTATTGTGTTTATAGTACTGTAGCTAGTGAGCTTTCTATATGACATTTTAAAAGTCCTACTAATTGACTGAAGAAGAAACTCCTCAAGAGCTGTTAAAGTCTCTCTTCCTACAATTACTGGAGGGTCAGAGAGCATACCCAGAAAGTATGCTTATTGCTCCAAGATATCTATCCAAAACTATACATTTAAAAAAAAATTATAACTAAATATCACATTGATTAGCACCACTGAGAGAAATTTAAATAGTCCTTCATTTTAAATCCCTAGAAATTACACTGTTCTTTATCAGGTACTAATTGGTACAAACATTAAAAACTGCTGGAATAATTTTCAAGCTTTTGCAATATTAATACACCTACTGTCTGATTTTGCAATCTTTCAAACATACTTTGAAGATCCTGTAGCTGATTACATAGTGTTATTATTAATTACAGCTTGCAGCTTGAAATACAGTGCTATCAATAGAGTTTATCTGCATATATATGAAAATAAAACTTAAAATTGAATTAAATTGTTTACCCTATGTGAGGGTATGTTAGAATATTATTAGTTGTGAAAATTAATTTTTTATGCCTGAAAACAGCCTTTAAAGCAGCAATGTCTCTGGGGAAAAGGTTACATTTCATGTATTGCATTTCTTCGATGTTCATGTTGCAAGATTATTTAATCTTCTACTAAATACTATCTTGGGGTGGGGGAGAAGTCCATTCATCTTAACAAAATACAAAAAACCTTTAGCTTTATATCAAACATATACAGAGATTACTGGAGGAACTAATCTTAACAGCAACCCATCTTATTTATAAATTATCAATGAAAAGTGTAAGTGGAAAGGAAGGGTTACATCCCTTCAGTTTTTCCCATGCTCAAACTTCCCTCCCCACTTCCCAATAGACTTGCACTTGCTCCATTGAAAGATTGAAGTTGAAAAGTTGTTAAAGGCAATTCTCCCTCTCTGGAGACTTTCAAAACCCACCTGAACATATTCCTGTGTAACCTGCTCTAGGTGACCCTGCCTTGGAAGGGGGTTGGACAAAATGATCTTCAGAAGTCACTTCCAACCCCATGTATTCTATGATTCTGTAAGAAGTAATCCAATAATTTGGAGAAAAGCAGAGGCAAAATGCACAACTATAAACACACTAATAGAACTGACAAGACAAACATGATTGAAGAACTATATCAGAGAAATGTCACAGAGCATTCCCTATGTAAACAAAATATAGCTACATGTGTTGAAGTCTGAAACAATTTAAATAAACTACTGTGGCATTCATTCAGCACATGTATTCATTATCATTAAGTATATAGTTTTTAATGTCACTTTAATGATAAAATATTATGAAAGATCATAAAGTAACTGTGGGCCCTCCTCAGAAAAATGCTGCTAACTGCAATGTACCAGTATAAAAGGAGTAGGTAAAACTAGAGAAACCCGTTCCTAAAAACAGGTATTCAAAGACACACCCTGATATTAAGTGCATCTTCCTCTTCTGAGATAAAGCTGCCATGAAGTTGTCATTTTGACCAGTCCTAAATGTTCTTTGCTGTCTCCTTTACACCTCTGGCAAGACATGCAAAATCAATTTATAAGCAAAAAGGGGCAAGCATTGCTGAAGTTTCTCACCTGTTCTTAATGATCAGCTCCGTTCCCTGCCTTTATCATTTTTACCTTCTCTTCTTATAGTTTCATACGTGTTTCACTGCTAGTACCTATTAGCAGTTGACCAATAATGCTGAATAAAATCTGCCACGTAGCATTTCATATATTATTTGTAGATTTGTTACATTTTCCAGTACAAACATCACACTAACTGAGCAAGTATTCTGAACACAAAGATATTTTTCTGAATCAAATGCTTTTGTATTTTGGGGAAAAAAAATGGGAAAAACATCCTGGTAAATTGGTAAATCCTGGAAAAATGGTAAATTCATTTAATTTTTAATAATAAGGGGAATGAACCATTAAAAGAAAGTAAAATTAGAAACTTTGCAACATTTATTTTGTCAAAGATAATGAACAGTAAGTAAATAGAAGACTAATAGGACAGTTTAATGAGGAATTGGTAAAATGTACTTCCTTTTCTTCCCCATTTTAGTTTGTATCAGTGACCCAAGTTTCAGTTTAATGCTTAAACTCTCAAGCAATTAGTATGAATTCATTCCTTTGGTCAACGTACCAAAATGACTTGATCATGATGTCAAAATGATTATAGTGGTATCATTAACTTTTTAATGGGAGTAGAAAATTCTATACATTTAATCATTGTCTTCAAACAGTGCATGGAAGAATGAATTGGAATAAGGACCATTCCATAATCTCCTTCCAATCGTTGTCATGTAAAATATTTAATTTCCAGCTCTGCTTTGTCCCAGACAGGATCTTTGTCATTAAAATGAGAGCAGATTTTGATATGTAATATATTTGGTGACATGTCAGGGTGGCACCGCTTTGACCTTTTCAGTATTCCACATTTCATTTGGGAGCCTGTTTCTTCCTTTTGCTTCTGTTACTGATCAAGAAATAGAAGTTGAACAGAGGGCAAATCAAACTGGAAATTAGAGGCAAAGAGTCAAGCTCACAAAAAAAATTACATTAAATTATAAGTACATGAAATTAATCTCTATTTTAAAATTATATAAAACCCAAGCCCTTTCTCAACTCTCAAACGTTAAGGAAACATACATATAATAAACCAAAAAAACAAGCTTTCCTATTTATATTTTCAAATCTGCTATCTCAATGCTCTCTCATGCACTAAATTTTTTTCAGAAATGAATATATCAATATTTTTCACATCCTTTCCTCCATTTTTTTTGTTTTCATTATGCTGATTTTCACATTCATTTTGTTTCTAGTTGTTGGCTACTTATTTTAAACAAGACGTAAAGCACTCAGAAAGGAGTTGAGCTGTCCTGTACATTTGTATGCCAGCTGCATAAAAGGAGCAGCATCCTTATTAGGTTCTCCTAACACACAGTTTATTAACACAGAGCTGGTAAGTTTTGCTGTTGTATGCAGTCTTACATCATATGATGATTTCTATAAACCTACATAAACTCTACAGTCTCAGACCTCATGGTTAGATGCTATTCAAAGTTTCCATTTTAAAAGCATTTCCAGCCCTGTGGCTCAGGTGAAAAGTCTGAGGACAGCGGATAATAAAATCAGGCTGGAAGGGACATTAAGAAATCATCCAATCCACCTCCCAGCCCCAAGGAAGAACTAAGTACACTTACATAATCACTGGGCAGGTGTTTGTAGAATGCATTCTCCCAGATCCTCAGCAATGGAGGTTCCAAAATGTCCCCAGGCAAGCTGGCATAATACTTTAATGTCTTAAATGTTAAAAGGGGTTTTCTCCAAATCTAGACAGAATTATGCTAGAGATTAATTCTATTACTTCTTATTACATACATGGTATTTGGACGAACAAATGTCCTCTACCATTCTGCAGAAGACGATTTGAAAACATTCTTTTCCTTCACCTTCCCTTCTTATTCAACTCTTCTTCAGGCTAACTAACCCCCTTGCTCAGTTGCTTGTCACAGATCACATTTTCAAGATTTGTGATTGTCTTTGTTCTTGCTTGCTTGAGGAGTCTCACCTTTTCTGAAGTGAGGATCAAAACCTGTACTGCGTCAAAATGAGGTTCCGCAACTAACAGACAAATTGGAGGATTACTCAAATTATTTTACAGATGGTATGCCAATCTGTATGTTCCATTAAAACATGAGGAATATAGACAGGTTACAATTTAATAACATAGTCGCATCATTTTTTTAAAACAGTATTTTCTGACCAGTCCATCTGAATTCCTCATTGTAGAGATCTTGCTTGCTGAAGGCAAATATGTCTTAAATTTTTACTTTTCCAGACAGTGTTTTCAGATTTGGAGTCAAAGAATATTTTCTAGATATTCTCCTACTCCTAGTCTTAGTCCTTCTGACCTTAAAGTCACCTCCATATTTTACAGTATTCTTCATTCCAAGTCCATCTGGGTTAAACATGAAAATATTGGCTTGTACCTGATCCAGCATAAAGGACTGCCAAATACCACACAACACATTCTTTCATTTAAACAGAAAACATTGTTAAATGCTCTCTGAGCAAAGTTTTCTTAATAGGTCTGTATCCACTCTATTATATTTATACCTAGATCACAATTCCCAAATTTGCTCAGGAGAATACTGTATGTGACAGTTGAGATAATGCTACAAAATTCAAGAGACGTGACACATCAAGTGCTTTTTCTCTAGCTATAAGCTGTTATCCTGTCAAAGAAAATTATTAGATGGATTTGATACTATTTATTCTCAACAATTCCGCACTGGTTATCAATCATGTCCCTGTGGTTACATATGATTTACCTGACTGTTTACTTGAACAATTTTCTAGGAAATAAAAATTACTTATAGGTCCTGCCTCCCTCTGCTTTCCTTCTTCAGAACCATTAGAGTCCCTGATATCCACAATAGCTGGTAAGTTACTGTGTGCACAGAGGTTGCCAAAAATCAAGTGTTCTAGTAGAAAACATAGATCACAAGGGGAGAAAAAAAAAATTAAACCACAAACCATGACCTATTATGCTTCTTGGTATTACACAGATCTTGTAATGTCTAGGATACCTATTCATTATTTTAACTATCACAATCCTGATAATAATATTTATTTAATTAATCATATTCCTGTTAATTATGTTTCAAATGACAATGGTCTTTTTTATTCTAGGATCAATCAAAATCCAACTGATACCAACTCGAGTACTTGTGATTATAATGTAATCACAGTTGTTCCTTGCACCCATCTGAAATTCTCTGATATTTCTGGAAATAGGAAACAGTAAAAAGTCCTGTATTTTATTTGTTTGCTTTCAGAACTCAGAACTAGCTGTGTTGCAGATGGTTTCAAGCAAAAATGATTTTTCAGCCAATGAATTCAGTGAGTGTCTAGGGAAGCCAATCTGTTTGCAATAGATGAACCATCTCTCTTAGATATGAACTGTGAAAGAACTATCCATGCCTTTGCTAGCTCCAGATCAAAGCAGTGTACAGTAGACAGCTTTGGCTCTCCCACGAAGACTCCTAGGAGCTGACTGCATTGATTAGAAGCTGGAAAAAGAATAATTACTTGCGGGTAATCACTTACCTTTATGGTTCAAGCATAAGAGCCTGAAACACACATGTGCCTTCCTACATGATTGAGATGGCCTCTATATTCACATGCAGTTAGTGAAAGTGGGAGATATCATATTTTCTCATCCAAGCTGATTCAAAAGAACTGAAGTTTATATGTATATGCCCTGGAAGTCAAATCTAGTAGATAACCCAGGCTTTCTGAGGAAGGTCAGGAAGATTGTTTGCAGGGAGTGTTTGTATGTCATTTAACACTGCACTTGGTGAAAGCCCAATTCCAACCTCTTTCAAACCACTTGCTACTCATCATCTTACTCCTTGGTGTCCAAAACTTCCTGCTCCTGAGAAACAGCCATTTTTTTCAGGCCAGAAATAACTATGATAGTGTGAAAAAAAAAATTTTAAAAGGCTCAAAGGGACTTAAATATACTTCTCATAATGCCTGTATTTGTACAGCACATTTCATCATGAAGGAAAAATCGCAAGGTTATGTCTTTTACTTCAGAGGGTTTTCTTGTTGTTTACAAAATTCATCAAAATTAAAACCCCTAGGTTTATCAGTGCTGAAACATGGAAAAAGCTCTCTCTCACTGGACTAATAGTTTTCCTAAGCTAAATCAATCACATCTCCTCAAATCCGACTGTAGTTCAGCTGATGGTTACTTTTAGCACCTAACTCATCAAGGAGCTCCCCGTTTCCATAAGGGTCAAGAGACACACATTTTTTGCCTCTCTTCTTAAATTACTACCAGAATCGTCACCTTGGCAGATGCGTGAGAAGCAAAATCATCCACTTGAGTCCAGGTAACACGCCCACGGCTGTTCTGATCACACCGCATACACCTAAGCAGAACTCGGCAACGCTCTGCAACTCGGCAGCTATAAACACAAAACCTGATAAACATACACTCACCGATTTCCCTGGAGATCTGGGTGAACGCCTCCACACCACTCTCTCCATAGTTGCCTTCAGAAGCCAGCGTTGAGACGTAGTTCCACCCAAGGGCCGTCACGATGTCAACCATGGCCTGTGCTTGGTAGGAGTCTGGTGGGACCACTCGAGAGAAGTAGTCATACCTGGTGTTATCGCTCAGTTCTGGGGCTGTAGATGCATAGCTGATTTGAGGTATCTGCAAATAGAATGACAAGTCATTCAAGCCAATCTAATAACATTTTACAGTATATGCTTGTATGTTTGAAAGGTTTAAAATAGATTATGCACAGGCATTGTGCAGAACCAAATATCTTGTTTTAATTAAATCAACTGATCAGGAAGCGTCTCAGATTTTGTATAATGTCAGTTAAGCCTTGTTGTATAACACTCTTACCAAGAAATAATGCATTCAGCCTTGCTCCAGATGTCATGATTCTTGACATGTAAATGTAACAACATCTTTTTTTATTCTGGCTCTAATGGAAACAAGTTCAGTAAAAAAAAAAGGTGGGAGAAAGGAGGAATTCTTACTATTACTACACAAAATGAAAAGGTCAGTTATGATTGTGATTCTTAAAATTTGACAAGTAAAATGCACATTATTTCCATTTCATTGTTTTATTTATTTATGTACGTGAACATGTATGTTCCCATTTTATAACAATTTTTCAAGTTTTCTCTGTCATAGCTTTTTCATTTTCCAGCTTTTGTATTGCATTGTGAATGGTGTAAGAACCTGAAGTCTATGTATTAAATAGCAAAAGCCATATGATTTAAAAAAACCACCAAAAAAATTACCTGTGTATGATATACATATAGAGAAGGAGAAACGTCATAAGGATGGCACATTTTGTAGAAAACACCTCAATATTCTTAGCAGAAACAAACATTAATAACTGAAATATATTTTAAAATACATTATTATTCCCTTGGGAAAAAAAAACAACAAGCATGGTTTTCTGTTAACTCTTATCTTAAATACATGGTTCAGCAATGTCCAAAGAAGAATGTCTGTAAGCAATACTCAACTTGAAGAGTATTTTGGTGCAAGAAAATTTAATTAACATTTATGCTAACTTACAAGGAGGATTATTTTCTTATTTAAAATGGTAAAACATTAAATAGTCATTAGCTTGAAACAAAAGGTACTCAAAATATTGCAATGCATTGTGATCTATACTAATAATTAAGTGCTTAATTCATGTCTTGCAAAACACAAACTAGTTTTCAAGAAAGCAATCTGAATGGAGTTCTTAAATTGCTTCTGTTGGGAGCCGAATTTAGCAGTGCCAGGGAACAGGTGATTTGGTAAATACTCACTGTCAGATGTTAGAGTAGAAGGTTTCAGTGCAACCGTTATGATCTGTACAGTGCTCCCTCATCAGTACAGACTAAAAAAGGCACTTGGGGCATATGTAAGGAATTCAAAGAGTCTGGTCATTAACCATACCTGCAAAGACAGTGTAGACTCTTACAAACTGAAAAAACAGTTCATTGCCTCGGGGTTGGAAAAATAATTTCTCAGTCAGAAACAAACAAAAAAACCTCTTATGTATCTTGGCTGTCTTCTTCTTTAACAAATTTTCTACACATGGAAATGTCTCAGAATAAATAATCTGAAATGTTGTTATAATAACAACCAAGGAGAACAGAAAAAAGAAAAAGACAGGGAGGAGCACAGAAAAAGTTAGGGCTTATATTTCATGTAAATCAATATTCCAAACACAGCAGAGATACACCAAGTAAAAACAAAGGATAAATTGTTCTTATGAAACTTGCCTTGTATAAATTCTCTTTCTTTCAGAAAGTGTTTGAAACATCTTTATCTCTTTACAGACAAGGGATTTTTTGGCCTGTAATAATACAATTACACATATTTACAGACTATGGCATTGTTGCTCTGCTGAAAGTTATTTCATCAATAATGTCAATAAAATCAACACCAGTAAGAAATCTTTTAGACTAATACTTTGACATTGAAAATCTTGACACCTGAACCACAGACTTATATGCATTAACTTTTTCAGTTCCTGTTTCTCTTCAGGCATGACATGAATAACAAATCCTAGATATGTGTTTGTAGAATTGTTAGTTCAACCACAGCAACAAGATGTTTCAGATCAATAGAGATATTCCATGTACTTTGAATATCACTTATTTGTAGCCCTGGAAAATGCAGAGAAGAGATGTTACTTTCCTACTTTTCAGCTATTCGCAGTTCAACTTCTTCCCTAGAGCTATTTATAATAACAGTGGAAGAAAACAGCAGGTAAATATACTCTAGACCCAGTACACTGAAATCACTGGTCACAATAGTGTGCTTGAATGACCATTGTTTTATAGCATCTGCCAACTTTTCACTAGCAGGAAAGAACAATATACCATGTAAAAGTAGGGAGAAAGACACTTTCTAAATTGCAAGCCAACATTAAGTTTTGAGGAAAAAAAAGATTCTTGCAATGAAATATATAATTTTTTCCTTATTTCTTATTGTGTATATCCCTCATGGTTATAAACAACACTACATTCAAGAATTTTCTCCCCAAAATTGCAGATCCCCCATCCAGAAATACTTCATGGACTTCTCTTTTTCAAAGCATTTTATGCAAAAGTAAACAATAACTTCCTACATTGCCTATTTTTAAATGTACATTTTTATACAGGGGAGCTCTGAAAAAT
The DNA here is from genome assembly GCA_013400975.1 of Atrichornis clamosus. NCBI lineage: Eukaryota > Metazoa > Chordata > Aves > Passeriformes > Menuridae > Atrichornis > Atrichornis clamosus. Next base: position 61,268 of record WBMZ01003198.1, on the reverse strand, counting down.
AGCTTTAGAATTTGAGGATTTGGGGTATGCTCCAGTTACATAGGAAGTGAAAAGACTCAGAATGAGACTCAAAGAAGTTTTTTGGCATAAGGTCAAATTCTTTGAATTTAGTGGTTCAGTAATCCATGAATGAAAAATATATACATTAAAATGTAACAACTCTAGTTATGGACTTCGGTTTAATAAAGCATTTTATACGTCCCCAAGTACATTTTACAAGACGGAGCATAATGGTGCCTAAGCAAGGGAACTGTTATGCTCTATCAATTCAGTAATGTGTGTTTTTAAAACTCCCCAAATACAGACCGTATTTCTACTTCAAGTTCCACTAGTCCCTTGAGACATAAATTTGCATTTTGAAAGAGACCTGTATAGAAGGAGTTTTATTCCTCATTCTAGATTTCTCAATCTAAAGTTTTCAAAATTTAATACAATACACTTACTTTGTGTTTAAGTGGTATATATCAGTGTTAACAATTTCCTTCCCTTTGGGGGAAAAAATTTGTTATATAACCATATTTGAATAGGTTCATGCACAACAGCTGTCACATTCACCGACAGTTGCTAAAAGTATTCATGTTTGACTGTTCATTGATATAATTTTTCTATTCTTTCCTGCCCTATGTCTTGGCCACTGCCTCTCATTAAGCTATAACCTGTTGATAAACACAACTTCTAGTGAGTGACAGGCTTAAACTCTTTGAAATTATTATACAGAGGAACTCATAGAAGCCTTATTTTTATTATTTTTAAACCTTAAACTATCTATTAAATATTTTAAGTAGAAATAAAAATCCTAGTGTGATGTTTTTAAAAAATATCCGGTTTTAATTATGTACTGGTCTTAATCCTGATACATACTGAACTCCTGCTGAAACTACCAGTGACTCCTCAGTTCTTTAATCTAAGTCAGTGGTGGCTTCATCTCAGTCTATTATTCAGTCACCGGCATCAGGAAATGATTCTGCATGCTTAAAAAAATAAAACAATTTGGAGGGGGGGGAGAAAAACAACAAACAATAAACAATTGCTGATAACTAAGCAGAGCACCTAATCCTTCAAGATACATTCAAGACAAAATCAGCAGTCAAGAAGAGCCTGCTTTTCCTGGATCTTTCTGTATACATCTCCTAGCTGATTTAAAAATCTGTCTCTAAAGATCTCCCCAGAGGATTAGAGAAGAAGGAGCAGGTACTTTCAGAAGTGACTGCCCAAAAGCATGACTGTGGCAGCTTTTCAAAGGAAGAACATCTGTACACGACATATGAACCAAGCATTGCTACAAAACAGACTCGTACTCCCTTTTGGAGAAAGTGTGGACAACTTTAGGAGTGTCAAAGGCAGCTAATGTAACTTTCCATTTATTTCAGCTGTGGTAAACCACTCTCAGATCCTCACGCACTGAAAACAAAAGCCACCCACTTCTCCTGAATCCAGAACTATTCATAGAGGAGCATTAGTATGGATCTGTTTGGTGGCTTCAGTGCTGGCATCCAAACTCAAAAGCATAGAAGACTTGCACTGAGGATGACAGAGGAAATAACATGACCTAGTAATGCCCTTTCAGTAGAATGTCTTCACCACAGCAGGCAGTTTTTAGTGTGCTTTCTCTTGAATTACACGCTGTCCAAGTTTTAGGTAAAAGTTCACTAGAACCCTTTTATTGAGCTTTCAAATCCATTTGCATGCTACATTTGTCCATGTACAAAATAGCAGATAATGAAATGAGCAAAACTCATAAGACAAAAGACCTGGGAAAGGGATCACCTGCAATTTTGAACATTACAGATTATGAGTTACATGCACAGCAGTAACTATTCTGTTCAGCACCCAGAGTAATGGCCTTGAATCACTCATATCTTCAGTTTCACTACCCACTCAGTCCTATCACTACTAGCTTTAACTATCAACTAGCATTTTATTTCTCTTTTCCATTCTTTCATCACTGAGCAGTCATTTCTTTTGAGGAATATTAGAAATAGCACATCAAAATTAGTAATAATCACAACTAAAAAATTGAAGTCAATAAACTTTAAGTTAATGACTACTCAATATCAACTGGCATTTTACCGCCAACTAATACAGCTTGCAAAGGAGTAAAAGTACTTGAAATAAAATTTGACTGTGGAAACATGTTTTCAATTTGATGATTTTTTGAATTTTAAATATCTATCATTAATCATTAATGGCCCTGTCTTTTAAAGATTTTTATTCCCTCTTCTGTACAGCAAGAAAGAGTTCTTTGTGAGTACAAAAAATTCACAGCAGTGAAATGAATCCTCAGGGCCTAGATATTGAGCAGTTGCAGGAGAAATGCTGAGGTCACCACACTTTAGCTATTAGTGACATTTTTAAATTGCCACCTGCCAGAACACCATCTTAGTCTGCTTTTGCTTCTGAAAAATGTGTCAGTCTGCAACACGGTAATGCCAAAGTCATTCAGGGAGGACATTCAAGATGCAAAAGAGTTTGATAAAGCTTAATAATGTCTTGCTCTATACCAAACAATACTAAAAATGTCCTTTTATGTTATTAACTCTAGGAGAAGATGAAATGCACCCTGGAACTGCCCATTTCTCTCCACTGACTATAAAGGGAGCCCAGAAGATTAATTCAGCTGTCCTATACACACTATGTAGAACCATAAGTAAACAGCTACATGTCTTTCATCGAATCTTACAATCCCACTCACTTTAGCTACACAGGATTATCAAGACATCTTATGTTCAGCTTCCTCCTATGGACTCTGCATCCTTCCATCTATGACAAACACTGGATAGGTCATTCATGCTATCATTAGGTACCTCATTTCATTCATTTCAGAATAAACCAATATTAAATCACCCCGTGAAGAAATAACACATTAATACTCAGTAATACTTTGGAGACGCTCAGAGCAGCTGTGGAGAGTGACACTTTGGCAACTCCACCAACGACAAACCACTGCTGCTAGAGGTGATGTTATGGAAAAGCTTTGACATATGAAGTTTCTTGAACCAGCCTCCTTCCATTTTGCCATGAGGAGGAGCAATCTACGACAACATATTTTCCCAGTAGATATATTCATGTATTCACTCATATTTATAAACTTAGGCAATTCTAATCTATATTTATGTGGAAGAGTACACTCTTCCTGGATGTTAAGGACACTCAACCACAGTATTTATCACGTGTCAAGCAATGCATGTTGTTCAGGAATCACTATAGAATTCTACCTCCCCCCACAAAAAAAAAATGTTGATATCAGCTTGCACAAAAGTAAGAAAAAGCAGGTACGTTTTTCACCCAGATGAATACAATTTTAAAATGCATTTAGTTCAAAAAAGTTTAGTAGAATTTGAAAAGCTTTGGAAACAGAAAGAACAAAAGTATAATGAGAAAGGTGTCATTAACTGATATCACCTGGTAGGCAGAATTTTTTTTAACCCAAGTGAATTATTCCAAGTCATTTTATTTGCAGTAAATACCATAGCGGTTCCTGTCAGGGTGCTTGCAGCTCATACACCTAATGAACAGGAGGTAATGATAGGTTGCTTGAAATCTTTTGAAAGTTCCACTCATATTTGTACAGGGTTTGCAAAGATATGGTTTTTGTGATAAAATGCAACATAGCTGCAGCTATTTTTTGCCCCAAACACAGGGAGAAAAGCCATCTATCATACCTAAATGCTTCTGAGCTGGAATGAATAAATTATTTTACCTTTTTCTTTCTCTTTCTATCTTTCACTGGACTTACTTCTGTTGCAAATCTCCTCTTGCAGACATATTCCTGAATGGAATATAACTTTAGTGATCAGCACTGATCTTTTCATGAAAGCACATAGATGAGAATCAATGCATTTGTTGTCAACAAAATTATTTCTACAACTATCATGAGTTGGTCTGGTATGTGAAAAATTGCAAAGACAGATGCAATCACAGTGGAAATATGGGGATAAAATCAAACATGCAAATACTCTTTCATTACTGATTTTCTCTTTTTTTTTCCCTCCACTACATACATGGTAATTATCTGTCATACTTATTTCTGAGGTTACTGCTGATGGTCAAATGAACAAGTAACTACAGTATTCCGAATAAACTGAATTAGCCTAGAAAAGGTAATTTTTTATAGTTAATATATGTAACTGTCCAGTAACAGATTATGGGCTGAAAAACTATTAAAGCTCCATTGCATCCCCACCTGCCAGCAAGTATCTTTCACAAAGTCTAACAACAGTGTAGTTGGAATACAGCAAGTGTATTCCAGTTTATAACCTGCTGTGCTGCCCTGGTAGAACTGTATGTGGCAAAGGAAGAATGTGTATAGTATAAAGTATGTAATATAAAGTGTTTGAATTTGAGAAGTAGTTTAATTCCAGTGGGTTGAAGTAGGTCAGGGACTCATTAGAAGTCATTACTTTTAATTATACACAAGGAATACTATAGAAAATAATAATAATAATAATAAATAATAAATAATAATAATAATAATAATAATGTGATATCTCAATCTCAAATACCACAATAGAGGCAGCATCTACAAAATAAATTCACCACTCCAGAAAGTATGTCATGCACTTTAGGGCAAAACATTAAAAGAATATTTATGCATTATGAACATTTTTACAGTTGAAACACATCTTGTCACACTATGCAACACCATGTAACTCCAGAAGCACGAGAATCCTTCTAAGGACAGCTTGAACTGTCATCAATGTTCTGTGCAAGAAAGTCTGTTGATAAATGTTTAACAATGGCATTTTCTCAGTATGGGAGCTCTATCCCAGTATTTCCATATCATTTTAAATCCTGGGGTTTTCTTCTCCAAAAACCAACTACATTAAGCAGTTGCACATTAAATTATCCAGCAAATGTAGGCAGCCTCTTTCTAAATATTTTAAGCCCAGCTGAGGTCCAGACACTGAATGATAAACTGAAGAAGTAGCAGATCAAATGAGCAATATTCATACTAAGAGCAAATCAAAAGGAGGGAGGATGGAGGGGACCTTGAGCTTGGGAATTGCTGGTAGCACTTCCTTTACAGAATCTTATGTTCTCCAATCATTAGATCAAACAGAAAGCCAAGGATGGTCAGATAGCTTTAGGGACTTCTTAAGCTATTAAAATTCCCTTTCTACTTGTCAGAGAAACCCACACTTAATTATGTGTATCAATATGTTAGACTTGTGTCAGCCTCTGCTGAGCACAGTGTGAATTCTGACATTTCAGTTTTTCTAGCTCTACTTTCCTCATTAGAAATTGTCATGTCAGTGTCTGGAAATCTAATCTCTTTTGATGAGTTTGAGAAAAATATACAAAAATGTTCACTCCTTTTAGTCTGAATGAGGAAAGCCAACTTTTTATTATTATTCAGTAGTAGCTCATAGAGTATTTCTCAGCCCAAATCAGGTTTCCTTTGCATTTACTTGGTAATTGGTACCATAGAGAGCAACGTAAGCAACTTCAGAGACTCACCCACTGGGACATACAATTGTCCACAGAAATTTTTCCAATTACAGAGAGTATCACTATGGAAGGAATTATGAGATAAAGAAAGAAAGGGAAAGACATTGGAACAGACTGCCCAGGGAGGTGGTGGAGTCACCATCCCTGGAGGTGTCCTAGAAACAACTGGATGTGGCACTTAGTGCTATGCTCTAGTTGACAAGATGGTGATCACTAAAAGGTTGGACTCGAAGACCTTGGAACTCTCTTCCAACCTTAATGATTCTGCGATTCTGTGAAGAGGAGGGTACCTTCAGCAGGATGAAAGATGGGTGCTCTGCTAAAGGGATAACTGATCTTTGCATTTGCTTTTTACTGCTTCAAGGCCACTACAGACTAAGCAGTAGTTCTACCCTTTTTCTACCCATGCTGCCAAGCTTAACATCATGAGATAAAAGTGAATGAAAAATATTATGAGGAGCAAAAGCAAATTTTGTGTTCTTGACAGCTCTCTCCACAGTTGTGGACAACGTGAAGATATGTAAACAGAGCTCAGCTGGCCAGACACATATATCCAGTGCTTTAGTAGGCACTTTCACGTGTTCTACAGTATGCTGCCTACACTTCGGCTATGGCTCAGAAAGCCCAGCTTTCCAGTAATCTCTCTGTCCCACGCTAATGACTTGGATAACTCATATCAGAATGCATTAAGGAAATCCCTGTGAGTCACCATAGCTATGGATTCCTTCCGCAGCACACACAATTCATATGGGATTATAAAGCATCATCTTAAACCCATATATAACAGACTCAGAAGAAGAAAAATTAAAAGTATCCCTTTTTTCTGTGTGTTCAGATGATTTTTCTTTGATTCTTAAAACAATCAGACTTGGCTGTCAAACAATTTCACCTCGAATTTTTAACCTTAAAAGTTACAAGAAAACATCAGCCAGAGCCAAGCCATTTCCAAAAAGTTCAGTATTTCCTGTATTATCGCAGTGAAATGCTAAGTCCAGTTGCTACCAGTAGAAGAGCAGAAGACAAAAACAAAACATTTATGGAGGAGAACAGGGTGGAGAGGGGGAAATAAAACAAAAATATTGATTATACTAATTATGGGATAAAAGTATTTTCAAATAAAAGGAATAACCTAGTGTTCGCTTTCCTTGTGTCTAACAGTGTCAGAGTCTGAAATCCTCCAAAGTACAACCTGGCTGTCAAGGGGCTAATCTCACTTGTCCCTTTTGAAAATCCCAGGCTTGTAACACAGAAAAGCAAATGTAATGGTATTATCCACCACCTGGGGATTGTTCACAAGAATAACTATCCAATTGTAGACTAGAAAAAAGAAGCCTTGTAATTTGGGCTCTGAAGTACATTGCACAAAGTACAAAAGCATGCCTTGTCCTCTACCTGCACTAAAAAGCTATATTGAAACCTACATGCCCAGGAACATGCAACAACGTAGTACCCACCATTTCCACTGAGGTATTCTGCAGACAAACTTTGGGGTCTTCATAAGGGACATGGTACGCTGGAGACTGCTCCACAGCCAAAAAGCCGTAACAGCACAAACAGCGCTAAGAGTCTTTCTAACTGAATAGTAAGACCAAAGAACCAAAGTTTCCAAAAATTTGCCATGAAAGTCAGGAATCACAGAAGAAATTATTATATGTCTCTATAAAAGTATTTTATGTGTGTATGATATACCTTCACATGTGCACATGCATATTCCATGTTTTGGGCCCTTTTTCTTTCCTTTCTATAGAGTAGTTAGTGGTTTATTCTTCCCCACTGCGGAGGCTACTCAAATTTTGTTTCTAAACTGATATTGTTACTGACTCAAATTGAACAAGATGAGCCTTAAGAAAAGCACAGCCTAGAGGGAATAAGATCACTTAAGAAACAGAGAAACCTTGCAGAAGTTTCTTACCTGTACATCAGTATATCCTTATCTTAAAGGAGATAAATAGAATTTGGAGGAAATATTTTTTTAAATACTGTTATTTCTTATTGAACCAATTTCCTATATATAGGTACATATACCCAACATTTTCTCCTTTTTTCTTATATCTCATATTTACTTCCTTTCCTCAGACATTTCAACAACCTATAGTTCCCTCCTGCTCTCTTCTTGATGTTCTCTCTCTTTATGTGAATATCTTCTTTCCAGATATCCCTTTTCCTTCACACATGTTTTTCCTACCTCTTCTCACTCCCTCTTCCTCAACCACAACTTGACTGAACTCAGAAGAAAAAGTTGGACAGTGGTTGGTTCATAAAGAGTGATTTAGAATTCTCCCTTACATCTCTGCTTCTCTCAGTTGGCAACACGTGCTCACAGATACTCTGTTTCCACTTGGCCCTGTGGAAAGGGCAAAGGGAAACTCCTCTTCTGTGAAATAACTGCTGGACAGGTTGACTCCTCACTCTCATCTACTGAGTAAGGCTTCCTTCCCAATAATAGGTATTTTTACTCTCTGACTGCACTAGGAACACATCCACAAAGTCAGCACAAGCAGTATTTGATGAAGGAAAAAAGCCTATATTGGATGAGCATTTCACATCATTTCTGCAAATTCTTCTTTTCCCTATTTCTATTCATTGCAATTTAACTACAAATCAGTTTACTGTTATCTCCACCATACAGCCTTGTTTGAGTATGTCAGCCTTAACCTTCCTGGCTAGCGCAATGGAGGTTTCCTCCCTAGCTATGACTCTCCAATATCTCTAAGTCTAAATACAGAATGATATATAAGTCTTTTTGAAGGTTCTTAAAAGTTCTCCTCAGTTAGCTTGATCCTGTAAGTCTGGCCCCAGCATCAACATACTACTTCAGCAGCTCAGCAGGATGATGAAAGAAGACGGTCTGAGGAGCTTTCAGTAAGTTCAAAAAGCTCCCCCACTCAAATTTTTTCCCAATTCAGCAATCCAAGTAACAACCCATATTTTTGACAGGATGTCAGTAGTCAGAGGGAGACGCTTGCTGACAACCACTTTCCAGTGCTCAGAGAAGTGGCTCCCCTGCCTGCCTTCCCAGCTGCAGGAATCAACTCACCTTTGCCATGCAGCACAGCCAGGTAGTGCTTCAGTTGCAAGCCAAGGGAACTTTGGCCCTGGGGCCCCACACAAAACTTTTTTTTTTTGCCTAAGAGAGGTGAAATGCTGATGCCAGCCCAAAATGTATTTCACAGAACTCAGTGTCTGTCTTTAGCAGAATAAGAAAACAATTGGTTCTGTTCTGTCCAAATATTGGGAACCTTAAAACACTTCAGCTGTTGAAGATTTTTCCTGTGACTGATGCAAACCACCTGGTTTTAAACTCAGCAGTACAGACCTTTTGAAGATAACCCCATGCTTACCTGACAGTGCTTTAGTCTTCAGCGCATCACTGCACTGACCAGTAGTCTTTGGAAATCTCTTGTATACTCTGCACAAATGATTTGTATTAGGAACTTGAGTGCCACTATACCACTTTGGAATACTACAGCAGCTTTTGATGAGTGAACATCTTTTATTTTGAAATTGTCCTCCCTCAGTCTGTTGCTGCATATGTTAAAAGACCCCATCAACAGCAAAATTACACTAAACTAGACTTAAAAGTGTCAAGTGCATTGAATAAACATTGGAGACATCAAAAGCCTGATTGGATGCTCCTGATGACAAGTGGTGTGGGAATGCCAGCCTGTGCTGATCCTGATACAATTCCATTTCTATCTGCTTACTGAAATTGCTTCACAAATATATTTCTGCATATCAGTGTCACCTATTCTGTTCCACGCACTGGAAGAATTGGTTTAAAATTGCCAGCTGAAAGATATCAACACATTTTTTCCCATGGAATATCAATGTCATCTGCATCTCTTTAAAAAAAAAAAAAAAACCAACAACCTACACAACTTTGAAACATTTGTTTTTTATGTCTTTAGTCTGTCTTCTCTTTCTGTTTGTAGATTTTACTTTTTAATCACAAAGGCTAAAAAGCACTGAGGTTTATTGAAACAGAATTTGCAAGCTCCATTGGCATGTGGGCTGACTTGGAGTTCATCACCTTGGAATGGGATTCATACAACAATTACTGAGCTAACCAATTGAAATACCAAGCAAGAGATGTGTCCAAGATCACATCTGTTTTGTAGCCCAAAGTCATCTTCCAGACATCAGAGTGGTTCAGATTTCTTTTCTAAAAACAAGTCTGGAGAAGAAGATAATGCTGCCCACTCTATTTAACTTTTTCAAGAAAAGTTAGTTACCACTGGGACCACATTTATACACTTGCATCTTCACTCTCAGTTGAGAGAATTTCTTTATGTAGGGCTGATGGGACATCATAAAGTTCCTTTCCTCTAGGTTAGAAACCAATACAGAAAGAGTTATAGCAAAAGTCAAAGCACGAATCATGGCACTTATGTCACCTTTGGCATGCATACAGTCAGAACCAGGTCTCCCAAAGGATTTCTCTAACACTGAGACACTCTTCAGACTGAGATGGAAAGGACCCTCTCATCCTCTCATGGTGGAAGTATCCTGCATGGATGGGTTACATAAAGCTGGAAAACAAACAAGGGCAGCAGACAGAATTGCAGAGCTCTGCACTATATCTGAGTTGGTGCAGGTGCCAGGGTCTGGCCTTGACTTCTTGAGGTACATTTCACATTGAATAAAATATTCGCCAAACATGTAGGAAATAAGGTAACTGAAAAGGTGACAGCCCCCTTGGGGAAATACAGTCACAGAATTGCAAACTTTAAGAGAACTTCACTGGCAAAAATTAGACAGCAAAATTTTCACAGATCTAAGAACATCTTTACAGATCACAGACTGAGATACCCAGCTGCCATTTTAGGTGCATAAGAGAGTTCTGTGTGGTTTTACTTTTTCTATCTGGGCTAGATAGTCCAAATATAACTATTCAGATTCATGAAAACAATTAAGGGTTACAGTTGTATTATGCAGTTTTAAAACAAATCTTCTAATCTTCTGTGTCAGATTTCTAAACAATTGCAATTTCACTCTCTATTAGGATATGATAATTTCTGTCTGATAGAATTCCCCATACAAGTGAATGAAGTTATTTTCTCTTTCCATTTTTTACATTTTATAGCATATATCCTTTCCACTCACTTGATTCAGCTGCACAAACAATTAAAAATAATTCACACACAAGAGAAAAATTTTAGCTTTATATACACAGGTGCCACAACAATCAGACTCTAACAAAGAGTGAATGGTTTCAAATTGTTTCCTCTCCATGCACAGAGGAAAGTTTTGCACAGAATAGGCAAGAGCAAAAGTAGAGATACCGCCAGTGCCTGTGCTGGTGGTCAATAGTTCCAGATCCCCTCTACCACCCTGCTATCAAAGCAGAGGGCACCTTCAGAGGCCAGCTGACCCTCTGCACAGCCTGGTGGACACAAGCCTCAGGGCTGGAGTCCCTGGAGCCTGTTCTGTTCTGCAGACAATGGCAGAGCAGAATCTGAAATGAAGACAGGCTGAATCTGAAATGAAGTTGGCTGCAGAAACTCAGGCCCTGGTGCTCTGCCTCACTAGCCAACAACTGGAGGACCACAGGTGGGAACAGCGCGTGTTCCCTCATCCCAGTGCAGCCTCACTGCAGGCAGAGCACAACCGCAATGCCACGGCAAGCTCATGCCCCTAAAGTGCAGACAAAGGCTTGGAATCTTTCTTAGTACCCTGAGAATGAAACCTCCCTCTGAGCTTCTGCAATTCAGGTGGGTGCTAGCACTGCTGCCCCCCCATCCAGCCCTGTGGGATCGCAGCCAGGAGCTGCTCACATGGAGCATCTCGTAACTGCAGCAACAGAAAGAAGCCAGCATTTCTGTGACACTTCATTTACCATTCTTCTAGGCAGGGATTTATCAGTGACAACGAGACTCTAAGTGAACAACAGTATCATTGCTTTAAGGCCTATAGACTAAGTGATAGGGGCACAAAAAGCTCCTGGTAGCTGGCTAGACAGGAGATCACTTAAATCTTTGCACAAGGTCTAGACCAACCATATTATACCACTACTTTTCCACATAGTGATTTTTATTTCCCCCTCCCACAACAGCACTGTTCACTTCAAACAATAAATTATTGCTACTATTAGTGTTATTTTCACAACTTTTCCTGAAAGAAAAGAAACAAACTGAAAAACCCTCTTCAGACCTCTGTTTCAGTTTGGGTGCATCTGGGTCACAAAATACAGAGAGCAGATGAAGAAGCCTTTCTGCAGGGAAATTACTGGGTTGTCGTCATGCTACCATTTCATCACAGACAGTGGAAGTCTCAGCTCTACAGAATAAACTTTCAGAAAGATAATGAAGAATCAGGCTCTAATGTGATGTGAACATTAACCTCTCCTTACTATAGTTCTTGAAGATATAAAACAAAACTAGTGCAATTTTCCTATATTCTACAGAAAATAAGATTCTCAAGTCTCAAACTATTTAATTTCACTATTTAAGAGCTTATTAAGGTCAGGGAAGCTATTCAGACATGGAACTTTACCTGGAAGCAGCAGCTGAAATATCAAAATAAAACAGATGGTCAGAAATCTTCTCACGCATTTTTTTTTAAACATCTATATACACACCTACACAATCTCAAGAAATAGGAAGCTCTTGAGATTCTTCTCACACTGCATCAATTTCCACATTTTGTCTCACTTCAGTTTATACCTGCTGTAGGAATGGAAACTAAGAAAAAAATTAACATGTTCAAACCTACCAGTTAATAATAAATTCTTGGTGTATAGTCAGAAAAGATTAATTTGTTTTATCTGTTTAAGGTGCAAAGAGCATCATGTTAAATACTGAACTCTCTCTCAGAATGTGAAAAAATATATTATCCTTTTTATTGACTGTAAACATTCAATCTAAAGAACAGTTGGAAGGTAGAGTCTGGAATACCTGCTTTGATTAGTCAACAGATGTTCTACGGAGTCAGAACGTACTTATTCCCTGAGTTTTGATTTTTACTGTTAACTCAAACAATAACAAAATAGAAATCTAAGTCTTCCCTCACCCCACCTCTACTGACTATAGCCGCAGCAGCTCTCTAAAAACCATTGCTGCACTAATATTTCATTATATCTGCTTGAGGGAAAGATTCCTATATCTCAGACAATTTGCACCTGCTTGTATGAGTCACCTGTTAGTACAGCTGCTTCTTAATGATAGTGCCTTGCAGCTGAGATAAGAGTGAATTCAACAACTAAAGATCAAGAGGTGATTTGAGAGTCTAACACATCAGTTTCTTCCACTGAATAGAAAACTTATTTCCTTATAAAAATAAAATCATTACATGATCCAGTAGCTAATATGAGAAAAGCAAAACAATCAGGACTAGAAATAAGATAAAGATATTTAATGTTGAAAGTAACAAATAACTGGAAAACTTTGCTGGACTCTACTTCTTGACACCTAGGGTAAAGCAGCAGAGTACAGAGTCCAGACTTCAGGCCAGCAGACTTTAACTTATTCAGGAAACTGTTGGGTGTGATCTTATGGCATCTCTGAAAAGTAAAGGAGTTCAGGGAAGTTGGCAGGTCTGTCAGACAGCCTCCTACAAGTGCAAGAGCAGTTCTCAGCAATATTCATTAAGACCATCAAATTTATCAGAAAATCTGCATGACTGAAGAGGGAACTTATTGTGTAGAGACATTAAAAGGCAACACATAGGAGGAGGATGCAGGTACCAGGAACAGGAGTTTAAAAAGAAATCATGCCTGATCACTGTGATACTTCCCTACAGTATAGTGATGGGGATCTGTGGTCACAGATAGAGCAGGAGATGCCATTTACATTGATTTTACCTTTTGACTCTGCCTCACACAGTATTCTTATATCCAAGTTACAATTTTACAATCTGGTGGTGAACTGCACAGGTAAAAATCCAGTTGGATTATCTGGGGAGGATCACAACTAAGGGACCATCTGGAAGCTGGTAACAAGTTGACGATCACAGGGGTCTATTCTGGGACCCATCCTGTTTAACATTTTCACCATTGACCTGCAGGTTACTGAGATGCTGGAGTGCACTTTGGTCACGTCTGTACATTACACTGAACTGGGGAAAAAATGGGTACACTGCAGGACAGGGCTGTCATATAAAGGGACCTACACAGGCCTGGGAAACAGGCCAATAGGATCCTCATGAAATTCAGTAAGGACAAATGCAAGTTCCTGCACTTAGGAAGGAAATGGTCCTTACAATCATACAGACTGGAAACTGATACATTGGGGAGCGGCTCTGCGGAAAAGGCCCTCGCAGAGAGCAGCATGAGCCAACAGCACCCTGGCAGCAAAGGGGATCAGAAATATCCTGAGGTGCAGCAACAGGAGCAGTACATGGAAGAGATTATCACTCTCCATTCGTCACTTGTTAGACCGTATTTGGAATCCTGTGCAAAGTTTTGGGTCTCCAAGTACAAGGTGGAAATGGATAAACCAGACAGCTTCAGCAAAGGGCAGCCACAGTGGTTGGGAGCTGAAGTCCTTGCCCTGTGAGGAGAGGTTGAGGGAGTTGGAATTGTTCAGCTTGAAGTAAAGTTGGCTCAAGGGGAACTGAACACCAGTACTCCAGCCTCAGAAGATGGGGCCAGACTTCACAGTCATGTTGTGGCAGGGTGAAAGACACCAAACAAAAAGTTGAAACAATAAAGGTTAAGACTAGCATGAGAAGAAACTTTTCACCATAAAGACAATCAGGCAGGGCAAGATGCTGCCCAGGGAGTCTCTCTTCATTCTTGGGGGTTTTCAAGTCCCAACCAGGTAAAGACCTGAGCAACTGGTCTGATCTTAGAGCTGACTTTGCTTTAAGCAGGAGCCTGGCTTATCCTACCTCACTGGTGACTGGACTGAACTTTGAGTTAAGTTGTCCTCAGTGTTCTCTGTAATTCACGAAGAGAGACAGGAACCTCTACTGTGCAATTCACATCTAATGGACTAATAAACCTCTACTGGAGACCTATTTGTCACCAGCAACTGCAGAGCGATCTTAGATTAAAGTCACAGCCTCAATAATATTCAGATATCTTTCTGTGTACCAAAGAAGCAGCAAATATTTGCCTCAATTCTCATTTAAATACAGAAGTTAAATGGAAGTAGGCATCATCTGACCTAATTTTAGTCCTTCTATACATCCTGACAGAGGAAAGTAAATATAACACAGTCACTGAAAACATGCTAGAACCTAAACCCATACAGATTTGTTGCTACCTTAGTAACTGCAGCCAGATTTTGGGGTTACTTTCTCTAAGACTTCCTGTCGAGAAAAAAAGGTATACCAAATTTCATATAGTAAATCATAAAAATTGTAAAAGAGATTTACAAAATACTGTTGAATCTTTAAAAGCAAACACACATGAAAGATTTCATAGTAAAGAGACTTCCAACCGTATGGGCAAGAACAACATGCTGTGACAGCACAAAAAGGGGAATTTGCATTGAACCAAGAAATAAACACTCATGATTTCTTAAAATAGGCATATATGCACATGCACAGAGAGTAGGAATAGACCACAGCAATAAATTAGGTCTAGTTCCTCTTGTTTAGAATGGTACCTCTCTGCAGCAGCCCCAGTGGCATTCCTAGCACTAGCAAAATGCCAAGGACTTTTTTTGGCTTCTCATGCATTCTGATTTTCATACCATAACATGGGCAGTAAAATAAGGTAAGGGATGTGTGCACCTCTCTCTGCTAAGGCCCAATTCCCAGAGGTACATGGTGGTCTCATGAGAGGCATCTCTAGCCCTAAAGACCAGTAGGAAAGTGAAAGATGACTTCCACATCTTCCTTCCCTTTTCCATCTACAGAAGCAGTATCTTACTAAGAATTACAGTCTTCACCATCCAGAAAACTCAAGATATATTAGCAACATGGTCTTCATGTATCTGAAAAGAAAAAAAAAACAACAACAAAAAAGGAAAACAACCCACCCAACTAGCTTAAAAGGTCAATTTCACTGCAGCAAAGGGATGAAAAACCTTATCTGTATTTCCGCCTGTCCTGGGTTTGACTGTATGATACCAGCTATCCCCATCATCTTCTTCATGCTAAAATGAATCTTGTACCCTTAAGAGTCAAGAGTGTTTCAGGTCAAAAAATGTAAAAAACCACACACTTCCCGGGACTTGGACAGTTTTTTTTCTTCTCTCTTGTTCAGTTTTAGAAGCAGCAGAGAGAGAGAGAGCTATTCTTTTTTTTTTTTTTTTTGTTTTTTGGCCAATTTTTTCAGCTCTGTTTCTTAACGGAGAGAGACAGAGGGCTTATTCTTTTTTTTTTGTTTTTTGGCCAATTTTTTCAGCTCTGTTTCTTAACGGAGAGAGACAGAGGGCTTATTCTTTTTTTTTTGTTTTTTGGCCAATTTTTTCAGCTCTGTTTCTTAACGGAGAGAGACAGAGGGCTTATTCTTTTTTTTTTGTTTTTTGGCCAATTTTTTCAGCTCTGTTTCTTAACGGAGAGAGACAGAGGGCTTATTCTTTTTTTTTTGTTTTTTGGCCAATTTTTTCAGCTCTGTTTCTTAACGGAGAGAGACAGAGGGCTTATTCTTTTTTTTTTGTTTTTTGGCCAATTTTTTCAGCTCTGTTTCTTAACGGAGAGAGACAGAGGGCTTATTCTTTTTTTTTTGTTTTTTGGCCAATTTTTTCAGCTCTGTTTCTTAACGGAGAGAGACAGAGGGCTTATTCTTTTTTTTTTGTTTTTTGGCCAATTTTTTCAGCTCTGTTTCTTAACGGAGAGAGACAGAGAGCTAATTCTTCTTGTTTTGTTTTTTGAGGTTTTTTTTTGGGGGGGGGGGAGGTTTTGCTCGCTGAGACAAGGAAATTTTCCTTGGAATTTTTTTTTCTTTTCCTGGAATTATTTTCAACTGATCCCTGATTCACAGCACCAGATCACATCCTCAGACCCTGGGGGGTGCCCCTGCACTGTGGGCTGGCAGAAGGAGGCACGAAAAGGACTACTGAGCTTACACAGGTTTTGCTTCCCATCGCGAGAGGTTTATAATCATACGTTATTCATCTGCCTGGGCCTGCAAGCACGTGGACTGTTTGTAAATAAAACAGGGGTTTTTTTCACTTTCCTCTGAGAGATTGCTCTCCGAACCTGGTGGGGGAGGGGCTATTTCCTCCTGAGTTTTTCTCAAACCGGGACACTGTCCTTTTCACATAATTTTGTAGATGTTTTTGGAAAAAATGTCCATCTCATCTAACCAATCTTTTTTTCTTAAACACCGCTACATTAAACAGCTCTTGAAAAAATTTATTAATTTTCATGAGCATTTACCTCTTCCTCCAGAATATATAGTGTCAGATTTATTTTGCTTTCCAGCTTCAGTCTTTACAGCTACCACTGTAGCATAAGTGCACTTCAGCTCTGGCCTCCTCAGCAAAATGAGCCTTTCCTTGTGTTTTGTGTCCTAGCCCACAACAACAGCTCTGTGGCTAAGACATTGTGAAAATAAGTCAGGGGTGTGGTTGCTAAATATTTCTGCAGATAAGAAAGAGCATTTACGTGGTATCATTCTTACCATCTATAAAGAAAGAATAATGTCATTAAGATATAATGTGCCCTTTGCCCATTATCTATCTTTCAAGAATGATAGAATTCCATATTAACAAAATGTTCACAATTTTGTCCAAAGTAAAAGTACTTCAAAATACATACTTTGAGAAATTCTCAGTCTTTGTAATCAGAAATTAAACTTCTGTAATTTCTTTAATAAAGCAACATATTAACTATACTACAAATAAATCAAATAAATTACATTTTTTAATTGGGCATAACAAACAATTAAACAGATGACATTTAAAACTAATTTTCTCTACTGAAGAGAACATGATTTAAATCGGTGCTGAGCCTAGCACTCTCCTCGTGGATATTCCTTCAAATGCAGTGACATTCAAAATCATCATAACATTTTCAGAGACAAGTCTATTTCCATTTTCCAGTATTTGAGGTTTCACTTTTAAGCCAGGTTTTTTCAATTACCAAACTTCCCTAGAAATACTTCATGTCTTAAAGTTTCTGCTCAGCTCCATAGTATGTAATTGCAGAACAGCTGCACAGTCATACCAACCACTGATAAAAAGGCATTACAAACTTCTAAGCAAATCATATTTATAATGCATAATATTAAAGGCCAAAGAAAATCAGTAGTACTTCAAGGCAAACTTCTGAAAATAGGGCAAGAGCATCTTGGGAAAGTGGTAAATACTGTGCAGCAATGAAAAGATGCAGCTGTCTAAAACATAATTCCCGTACAGCACACTGAAAAGAGAATTACCTTACTTTTGCCTATACTTTGTCTCCCAAATTAAAGCATTATCTACAGTTAACTGCTTCAAGGACTAGAGTCAAAAACTCTTAGAAGTCCAGTCAAGCAAAGAGTAGGCACCAGCAGGAGTTCCCTGGTTCTAAGCACAAAGGTTCTCTCCCTGATTTCACATATTTGAATACAGCAAAGATTTGCACCTCTGAGCTATTTCAGGTGATCCAGAAGCCACAAAGGAAATAGTCTATTTCCTATTCTGAATGCTTTTCTCTATTTCTTCATTTATAATGGTGTAAGTAAAGAGTGAGTCTGTAGGAATCAGTGGATTAAGGCTCTGTAAAGGCAGTCAGCAAGGAAATCTAGCAGGTGCACATTTCATTTGCAAGCTTTACTGTACAATTGTCATCACATGTTTACACATTTTCTGCAAAGCATCAAATGCTAAAAACAAAGCAAAGACGTTTTATATTCACTAAAAGGTGACAGACAAGTTTCTGGAAACTGCAAAATACAATAGAACCTTTCACCCAGAACATTTTCAAGCAAAATAAGAAGCCCTAAATGATACCATGAATTTAATTTTTGTTCTGCTGCCTGAAAGATCTAAGTGTAGTATGGTATTGTCCTGCTTGGACTCTATTTGCGACTCACATCAGCAGAAACAAGTGCTATGTATGTGAATTCAGGGTAGAACAACTCTGGCTCTGTATATGCCGTCTGGAGTGTCAGAAGGTAGCAGCAAATTTGCTTTAAATGAAAGAAGTGGGAAGATGAAGTAGCCATTTTTGTAGCTAGCATATCACTAAAGAACTTAAATTGAAGAGGTACTTGGAGAAACCTGTTTGTGACACATATTACATCCATCAGTTTAAGACTATAGCTCGTCTGTTTCATATTGACACATATATATATTTTTTAAAAATACAAAAATAGTAAGTTGCTAAAACATTTGAATTATGACATAAATAAGTCTTTTTGCTTGGGAAAAAGCCTCAGGGGAACAGTTCTACAGACAAGTCCCTGCAAGTAAAATGCTTCCAGGGAATGCCTCCCTAGACAAATCGCCTGCTAAGCAGAATGCCTCTGGCAAAATGCTTTTGGTAAAATGCTTCTGAAAGATGATGACTCTCTTGACAAAACTTGTGCTCGCTCTCTCTCTCTCTCTCAGAGTGCCCAAAGCCAGGCTTTCATCACTGCAAGGAATAGCCCAGCAGTGAGATGAGCTCACTGTCTCTAACCAGTAAGAATAAAAACTGGAACCAATTACTGCCTATATCCCAATGATTATAAAGCCAGAAATTTACATAATCACAGTTATTACAAATATTTATACTCTGCTTAGGTAATAGTGACAAATAACTGTCAGGACTAAGGGATTTATGTGTGATAGAGTTACTGAGAAATAATCATACTGGAATTATGCAAATCACTCCTCATCAACCAATCTTACTGCCAGGATTTGCATATGTGATTAAAAATGTGCAGTAATGCATATGTAACTCTGGGCTCTGCCTGCCTGAGAGACAGCTTCTTCTGTGGAGTATTTAGTTATCTGAAAAATCCTGAAGTTACACTAGTACTGAAATTTTGTCTTGTTTTTCACATTCACTGTGTTATCTGTGTTATCAAGTATATCTGTTAAGAAATTCTTGTGCCACAGAAATCTTAAATCATATACTCACAACAAACAAGATTACTGTAGTTCCCCTCTTCCTCACTAATCTGTTTAATCTCTCACTATCCTCTTGCTGCATCTACATCCCTTAAGGGAAGCCTTTTCAGTCCCAAAGAACACTACCTCAGAGTGAAAAAGCAAAAAGCACGAAGTGACCACATTTCCTACAGCATAGAACAAGGAGATCAGAGCACACAGACAGATAGACATGCTGTACAGATATTCAGAAAATGTAATGGTTTTTTAAGTAGATCTATCACATTCCAAGCATACTGCTACACCTGAAAAACAGTAGCCCTGCTTTTTGTATTAAACCCTTTAGGGCTAGAAGACTGACAGTCTTCAAGATATAGTATCAATTTTCTCTATTTTGGATTCCTTATCTCTTCATTATGGTACTATAGGTCACTGTAGTATAAAGAGCCTTACAACACTGGCTGTCTGGCACTGCAGAAAAAGGCAGCATGGGGAAAGGAGCATTTTCATGACTTTTCAAACTAAAGTGCTTGTATATCAATTTAGGGCTCAATCTGAATATATTTGATACATGGAATTTTCTGCACATAATATTGAATATGCTGATATAGGCTGACAGCCTGGAATATCTGGTCACATCACAGTTTAGACCTGGGGTCAGATCCTGTTCCCCTAAATCCTGTCTGAGACAGAATGCAAGTGTACAAATTCCCCTTATACATCCAACAGCAGTCCAGCCCTCCAACTTGAACGTATAATCCTTTAAGTACTTTTCTGCTTGTCTGAAAGTTCCTTTGGCATTTGAAGTATGTCTTCCATAAGAACATACCTATGATGAAATACATTGTTAGTATTTCTAATGACCTTGTTTGGGAAGAGAGCATTTATTCTCATAATGTAAGGAACTTTGATTTGTAACATCAACTTTTACAACACTCATATTTCCTAATGCAACTCCAAAGTATGTTTTCTTACATGGGCATTTCCTATTTGCTTTTCTGTATATATTGTGCTGTTCTTTTCTGTTGCTGATGCATGAACACAAGGATGATATCATATGCACAGAGATCTTTGCAAATAGAAATATCATTGATGACACTGGAAGGTAATTACAAAAAAAACTCCCATGGAAGGCTCTTTGTAATACTGAAGACAGTGAATACAGCATTATGAGACATGTGCTTATTCAAATAGTTTACTGGGTGCTATCAGAGCCGGATGGGAAAACATATCTCTACCCCAAAAATAATTTCAAGATTTCAAAATGTTTTCTGTTCTTCATAAGAATGGAAACATAACGCCCAAATTTTCCACCAAAAATAAAATGAATCTATGTTTTACTACATGAGGTGTTTCTAAAAGTTGGAAAATCAAAATGTAAATGCCTAACTAGGAATCGAAAGGTGTTCAGTTGGGATTGGGGGCTATCTGGAAGTTATATGTGTTTATAAGCACAGAAACTATTTAATAGACCTGGAAACTTTTCCTAGATTAGAGTTTTAGTGAAACTATACACTTCCATTAAAAAGGCTAATTCAGCTAGTTATAATTTTCAAAGAAAAAAGGTAATGTTCATCACAAAATTCCAGACAAACAGCAGTTGCTAGTATCCAAATGTTGATGTAGTACTCATTTTATCCCATTTTATCTTTATGGAGTTTTTTATTATTATTCTGTAACAAGTGAATCATTTGTCAATCAAAATAAAATTACAGTCAATTTCAGACTGTGGTGCTCAGTCTAACCAGATATCTAATTAGACGTAGTCAACGTTATGACTCATAAACTAATGAGATTTCTCCTTTTGATTCTTTCAAAAAGGAATAGGGATTAACTCACTTGAGAAACCATTTTCCCACTCTGAACATTAGACCATAGTAATCATGAGATCAAAAGCAATTTATTAAAAGGGTCTATTCCATATGTATTGTATAAATTTACCGCATAATATCCTATTAGGAAATTGTGAGTTCTTATATAATACTGGAAAAACATTCCAAATATCACTAACAGAATCACTCTGTCATTCATTTCTTTCAAAAGAAATAAAAACGGTCATTTTATCTATGACAAAGGCTAACTTGCAGACATAGCAAAGTTCTTTCTCACAAGACTGAAAAAGTTACAATTCTCATGCCCATACACCAAAAAAATAGGGGGGATAATATCAGTATGTTATGGTTGCTTTTCATAACCAGGTATTGAAAACAGATTTTAGTTCATTTTTCCTATCATTATAAATGATAGGAAAAATGCCAGGGATGCATGAGGGTTTCTGTGTTTTGCTTTTTAGAGAAAAGCTTTAAGCTTTTAAAATTAAGTATCTAGAATACTAATGCATAGTTAATATTCTGAATCTACTCCTTTACACTGATTTATTTTAATCTGCTCTTTTTTTGTTACAGAATGTAAGCCCACCCCCAGAATGACTAATTTAGGCACTGGTGTATATAAATTTCTAGTGCCTGCTGAACTCAAGTGTAATCAGCATGACTACGTTTAAACACACCTCGTATATTAAGGTGAGTGCCCTTGCCACCCAGCACCAGGGCACTGGCAAGGAGGAGAGGTGGAGTCAGTAGGCTCTCTAGTAGGGTGCAGCTCAGGAAGGTAGCTCTTGTTCCTGAAAAACTATACTCATTTTCCTTGACACTACCACTGCTGAAAAAATACACAAAAGTAAATGCAGCATCATCTAACTCCTCTCAAATAGAATCAAGTTGTCTTTGAGGTGGCTCCTTTTGCCTCATGGAGCTGGCACTCCTCACTGCACAACGGACCACAGTCTGATGTGTTGTAATGGCTTTGCCCTGTAGAATCATAAAATTGTTTAGGTTGGAAAAAACCTACAAGACTATCAGTTCCAATTGTTAACCCAGCACTGCCAAGTCCAGCACTAAACCATGTCCCTAGCGCCACATCTACACACCTTGTAAATGACTCCAGGGATGGAGACTCAACTACTTCCCAGGGCAGCCTGTTCCAATGCTTGACAACCATGACAGAGGCTTGGCAACCACTAAAGATGAAGGAAATGTGTGGACAGTTCTGACCAGGTAAAAACAGATGAAGGAAATGTGTGGACAGTTCTGACCAGGTAAAAACAGACTCGTAGCATCCCATTTTTCTCGTTTGCAATCCTACCAGATCCCATCCCAGGAACGAGTGAAACAGACTGGGATATTTCAGAAGTTGATTTGTCATAATCTCTGCAGGATACATGGTGAGTTCAATCAAGTAGCTGCCTACAATATTCTATATTCTCTGCCTGCCTCCTTTGCAGCAGACTCTTACCAGGGCACTGGTATTTAGCGTTCCCTGCATCATGGGATGGACATGAAATCAGGAAAACAGCTACATTCCTGGAAGAGATTTCCCAGCATTTGGAGATTCCCCTTCAGAATACTTGCAGGGTGTTCATTACTCCTTTGTTAGCTTTATGCTGCAGAAACAGAGCTAGTGCTAGTGGGGGAAATGTATGTATCCCAATACACGAAATTAAATGGATGTGCACTGAGGCTGCACACACAGCCTGGCTGGGGATGACCCAATCAGCCTTACACAGACTTGAGCCTCAAGGTAACAAAGGAGGTAACAAAGAAGGCTAATTACTCCAAACCTGACATGTCAGCTACAAACTACTCTGGTAAGTCTGGAAATCAGTAATAGTCTAAATGCTTACTCTCTTCTTTTTTTTTTTTAGCAATGTGTTAAGCTTCTCTACGAGGAATACTCTTCCAAACTTCTCTCAGTATCACTGATGTGTTTTAGAAGTAATATCTATGAAGGATCTCACAAAGTATGTCAGCTGCAATCAGTACTTCCTAAGTGAAAACTTTTATGGCTTTGAACACAGGAACAGAAGGTTCATGTGACAGCTTGGTTTGATTTGTAATTAATAAACCCACAGGTCACTCAGCAAGAGTTCCTACTGCAAAGGATTGTTCTTTCAAACATTAGGACAGGACCTGACTCCAGCAAGATTGAGGCTGGTGGCCAACTAATTTGGGTAGCACATGATGCTGAGCATCTGCTCTGAAACAGATGCTAGAGCTTCTTTCTCTTGCAGACACACTCCTTTCTCTGTCTAGAGGTTCAAGTAGATGGTGCAAATAGAACAGCAGGGGCATACTGGAGAAATTTTGATGGTTCCATTTATATCTATTCACATAGCTCAATTTCATAATTCCATAAAAATACTAAGGATCTGTATCAAAGGACATCTATATGTGTGCTCCACTTCAGACAAGTGGTCTGATTTTTGGGAGCCTGGTCACCACCATGGGACAGCTGACCACCAGAAACTCAGGAAAACAGGCCAAGATGCATAAACATTGGTCAAGATGAATCAACCAGTCATGCGTGCTTTAAGGTTATCTTCACTCAAAATAATTTAAAAACCTGAAAAAGCTGCAAATCTGCTGACCCCAGTTATTCAGTGATATTTCTAGGAGGTTTGTAGCACAAAAGCCAGCAGCTTTCTGGCAGCTTGTCTACTAAATCTTCATTTTGGCGAATAATTTGTTCACAAGACAGAGATAACAACCTTCAATAGTTTTTTCCTGAAAAGTTTCTAACTCATTCTACTGAAATTTTAATCATAAGCTATGATAATGTCTCAAGATCCAGTTAGGAAAAATAACGCAATGGGCAGCATATAATAGTAATAAATCTTCTTCAAATTAATTTGCATTAAAATATTGTATATGAAAAGAATTTTACTATGGCTTTTAGTAAAAATGAAATCTATTCAGTCAAAAGACAGAGAGCTTAGATGTTTGTGTATAGACTGATAGATAGATAAACAAATGTAAGTGCTGGTGACAAAGGAGACCCAAGGAACAGACACTTTTAATACTTGAGTGTTGAGAAACTATTTTTTAATGATATATTTTGCCGACTTTTCCCACAAACGTTTTCATTTGATCTTAAATGACCTGCCAGAACAGGGGCCAACTATCAATTCTGTATTGTGGACAGCAGTACCTAAAAAAATTAACTGAAAACACTGAAGTTGTTTCACATACACTAATTAACTATCACAAGTGAAGAATTTTGAGTCATTACAAACAGCAGCCAGGTTTGAACTTAGAGGTGAAAGTGTACATACTACAAAGCTCAATAGTGTCAGGGAGTTATATTAACATCTGACTCTCATTCAAAATAGATTACTTCTGGTGTTGAGGAATAGAAGAAATCATTGCCCTCTGGTGGCCAAAACAGCATTTTAAAGCATCAAAATTTAACAGGGTATATAGGGACAATAATCCACTGTCCCATATGCACAATGAAAAATCTTAAAGGACACTAATTTTTATTGATATTGATATACATGGAGAATAGTATTGTCCTGTCTTTCATAGTTTCAGGATACAGGTTCTTATTAAATCCTTAATCTCGATGCAGTTTTTTCTCCCCTTACAAGAATTTTCTCCAGTTCAAATTCAATTTGTGTGTACATACACTCATAAAATATAAGCATGCACTACCTACCTTAATTCAGTGCCAGGAGCAAAGCACATTTTCAACAGCTAATCACCCCTATCAACAATAGTTTTCATTTAAACATAGTAATGCATACTTATATCTGTGTCTGAGAATGCTGGCTTTTCTAGACAGCCCTACAGATGGATGTGAAGTACGAACTCAGCAACACAGCCAACCTAACAGTGGTTCTTGTATGGGGAACAACAAAGCAGGCTTCCCCAATCCACCCACAGGCAAGGGCTAGTGGTGCTTGGGATGCCACAGTGAGTAAAGGGATTTGTTGTGCTACAGGAAGAGGGAAACATAACTCCTGCACTCTGCCGAGGGCATATGTACACACTGTACACGTGCCATGTGAGTGGATTCAGAAAGGACCCTGCCTTCTGTCGCACAGACTGCCCACATGCATGCTCGGCCCTTGTGTCAGTAAAATATATAGCACAGCTCACCACTGACCACCATTTCATATACCAGAAGGCTTAAACCAATCGTTAGTAAGGGCTCTGCGATCTTCACCAAGCATCTGTTGATGTACTGGTTGTTCATCATTTGACAGACCCTTTAGCAAGAGAAACCCTTTAGGCCTACTCCTTGTTTAAAAATCACAACTGCTCTGTAGATACAGCAAAGGAGAGGAATGGTCTGAACCTCTCACTTCTCTCACAGCCCACCTGAACAGGTCCCGCTGCAACTGAGTGCATCTCTAGGGGCCACTGCAGAAAGTGCAGCTCTCAACCACCTTTTATGTCCCCAAATGCTCCAGGCACCACTCTTGTACCTAGAAAACTCCCAGGGAATCTGCATCCAAGAGCTCGTTTTTCAACATAAACTTACATTCATTTTATCCATGGGAAATTTAAAAGACTCTTGCTTAGAGGCTGGTTTAGCCCACCAGCTTTCCTGGGAATTAATACTGTAGTTTCATTACTTTTTCTTTTAACTTCATTCCATCACTGTAATTACAGATTTTTATCACTATTTTAAGCAAATAATAGAAATGACAGCTGAGCAAAAACATTTTACATGGAAGGGGGATAAAAGGAAAAAAGAAAAAGGAATCCAAGTCAAAACATAGCAAATACAGAAAATGGGTAATCTAGGAAGCTGCCTATGTTAGAAAGGGGTCAAATTAAGCAAGACGGAGTAAAAGTTATGGTGTTTCCAGTCTATCAGGTGGCTTTATTGAGTTCTTAAAAAAAATAGAAACAGGATGGAGAACTCCTTCCTGAAAGGAAGGGTAAGAACTTTATCCTCCAGTCTTAATGCTTATTCACATAAGCAGTTACTTATTTGTGTCAGATGTTTTTTGTGTTGCACAACTTGCTTCTGTGTTCACACCACCTGTAAGCTTAAGCTGTTCTTACCACTTATTTAAATATGGTTTTATTAACTAAACCATTCTTGTACCAAAACCTTGTCATTTTATCTAAGCCCAAGTATCCAAGCATTAAACTTCATATAACTCTCAGCCCGTGGTTTGTTTTTGTGTTCTAAAATGTGAAATACTTTGATTGAATCTTAATTTCTCTGAATGTAATTACCTTTTGAAAGAACCATGACAAAGGCTAAAACAAAAGCAGAGTGACAGAATCAGATAAATTGAGTGAACATTATGTTGCCTAGAACAAATAAATAATCTTTTATTCCAAGTATATCCTAAAATATAACAACTGTCATCTCATAGTGCCATTCATTTCATTAGAGAAGGATAAGCTTATTGCACTTTGAAAAGCACTTTTTCATTTTACAGCTAAACAACTTAGATTGTTTTCTTCTGTCATTCTCAGCAATCAAATATGCTTTATTCTGGTTATGCCAACAAAGCACTAAGTGCAACATTCCTATTGATTACAGTGAATAAAAATAGTAATCAAGCACTTTAGGATCTGATCCAGTATTTGGGGTTTCTGGAATATTGACATTGGAGTAGATGTTATGGAATGGTTGTGAAACCACTAGCATTTTTATCAAGATCAATGCAGTTTTTAAAACTGTTATTATACCCCCTAATTGTCATGAAATTAAGAAGTGAATGAACAACAATTTCAAATTTAAGAGGGTCATGCTAAAATATAAGCATGTATCTTCCAAAAATGGTACCAGTGGCTCTATATTAAATATTTCTCGCAGCAAATAAATGCAAAGATCATTTTTGGAAACACTATCTTTTATCTTTTTGTCCAAATACAGTTAATTTTTAAATATAAATGAAGCTACTTAAAAAATCTTTTCTGTAAGCTTATAAGTAATTGCAAAAAAAATTTTTTTGTGATCTGATCCTGAATGGGCATGTTTCTTATAGTAAATATTAACAGATGCTTAAAATACCCATAAAATTATGACTGTGATCTCATCCACATCAGGTAAGTTTTGCTCTGGGAATTTCTTTGCAAAGTAGTGTTAAGTCTTTGCCTTATGGTAAAAAATGAGTGCCTTCTGCTTTAAAACTGTGTGAGATGCTTGTGCTAGGGAAGACTCAGCAGAACAGAACTGCACACATCAGCAGGACCATGAGCATTTTGTCAGGAAAATCTCCCAGGGAAACAAGAATTTCATCTCGAACAGCAAAGGCAAGTTGGGGCTTTAATACGGCGATGTGTGCTGGTGTGGCCGAGACGGGCCGTGGCCGAGACGGGCCGTGGCCGAGACGGGCCGTGGCTGAAGGGTGTGTGGGAGGCACAGACGAAGCCCTCGCAGCTGCTCCAGCACCGGCTGGCTGAGTTTATCTCAGGTATCCTTCTCTTTCTGAACATATTGCAGCAAAGACAGGGTTTAGCAGGTTCATCAGGCCAGACGGTTTGCCCCTAAGTTTAAATGGATTTTCTTAAATGCTTTGCATCACAAACAGATTCTGTTACACCCAAAGATATTTTGTTTTGTTCTAGATATAATGCATAAGGACTCTAAAAAGAGTTCCCGTAGGCTTGTTTTAAAACTTCAAAAGATCAGCCGATTTCATATCAGCCTGGCACTTTTTAACTGGCAATACTCCTCTTCAGCAGTGCTGAGTCGATTTCACATCAGTGTGTGTAGACACTGGTTACAGCACATGCCACTGTGCACTCTCACAAGTAGCTGTTACATTACTTAGTGTAGTAGAGGTTAGCTGAGGTTGCTGGTTCAGGTTATCTACTTATGGATGGCATCTCCTCTCTCTAAACTTCCAAGTTCGCTCACAGGCACCTCAAAATGAGCCACCTTATCTAGCTGGACAGATAATGTCTCAGGTGAAGACGATCCAGCTGCTTGCACATGGTTTGTCTACAATGCCAACACCATAGGAAAACAAGACACTACATTCAATTTGAAAAAGTTTATAAAGAGAACACTCTGAGGGAATGATAGAGTGAGATTTTAGAATCCAAAGCTCAAATGTCATCTCAGTATTTCATTTTAAAAGTACTTCTGCTTATGAGCCAAAATCTATGTAAACTGCTGGGTAAGACTCCTCAAACAATTGAAAGTTAGGATTTCTTCCCTCCTTTACTGGAATTTGTTGTGAACAATAGAAAGGTTTCTATTCCTTCTTTTCCTTCAGCTTTTTTTCATTATATGCAGAGTCTACAGCCACTCTGATTAGGAAACTTAAAAAGCTTAGACATTAGCGGCTTAAGAATTAACTTCTTAAGATTTAACTTCTTAAGACCATATAAATTTAGATCCTCTCTGCTGTGACATTCGCCCAACAATTCCAGCAAAAGCATTTTGATTTTTTTTTTAAAAGAGGAAATTCATGCAATTCATGAGGTAATAATGCATCTGCGAATACTCAGAACTGCATTTTCTAGTTTCTTTTTAAAATCTCAATTATATTATAGTAATTTATTGCTAAAAACAGCTTTACTAGCAAGGTGAACAACCTCAGAGCAAAGCTGATCAAGTCTAAGAGTCTTCCAGACTTCGTGTTTCAACCACATCTCTGTTCTCTGGATCATTAAACTAAGAGAAGTGCAGAGTCAGCTGTTCCTTTCCCCCACGTCACGACTCACATTTGTTTTCTCTGATCTACTACTGACATGTATATACCTTCTGTGAGAAATTGATATAAATCTTCTGGGAGACTGACAATGAGAAAATAACTCGTGAAGCATTAAAGGCTTAACAAATACAAACACATTGGCCCATGTCATGCTGTTTTCAGATACTGAAACATTTTTAAAGAAATTTGGTTTTAATTGAAACACTCATATTTTAGCCCACTGCCAAATTTTTTTAATGTATAATTATTTCTGAAAATTTATCCAAAAAACTTTTACTTCTGTATCTAGTGCTTTCAGACTTGAAATTCTTATGTCCAAGATGAGAAGGACATGCCTAACAATTATTTGAGCACTGTAAACACTGACAGGGGTGCCTCAACTGAACAAAAGAAGCAGGATAGAATAAGAGAGCCTAATTCTGTCCTCAGGATTGCCTGCGCAATCCTCTGCTCCTTCAATAGATGTATTATATTGAACTGTAAGACTTGGATAAATTAAAAACAAAAAGAGCTATTATCTGTTATAAGCAGATCATATATCAATAAAAGTATTACTATTACTATCTATCTACTCCATCCATCTGTCAGGACAGGATTATCTTTTAAAAGGGCATTTTCTACCACTTTGTACAGTCCAGGCTATATGTCACATGAGATATGACATATTCCTTCCTAAGGAGACCAGTTGATCTCAGAAAATACTGCAGACATAAAAAAAGATAGTCAAGGTCAATGATTATTTACTTCATTTCATTTAATTACTTGTTATAAACTCTAAGCCCACCCTAAATCATTCAGAATCATTTATCTGCAAATATATAGTGCATGAAATCTTATCTTCCCTGCTGATAAATAAAAGGGGCCAAAATCTCACCCCATCACGTGGATTCAGTAACAGGCGTTCCTGGAATTACTGCTGCATCTAACTAATTTAAATATAGCTGAAATGACTGACTTCTTTGAAACCCAGTATTTAAGTCTATTAAGTCTTGTAAAATTCAATTTCAAGTTGATCAGCCTTCTGTTTCCATGATTTCTCCTGTTTTCTAACTGGAGCTTCCGTATGTGTGAGTCTCTTGTGAAGACAACGTGCCTGGAAAGGCTGCCAGCCACGCTGCTGAAACACAACCAGAAGAGGAGTTATTATGCTCCCCTGAGTTATTTGAAGCTGTTCAGTCTCATGTTCTACAGGCTGCTTTTGCTCTTTTCCTACACTGGAATCACTCAACAGATTTGCTTTCTGTTCTTCCAAGGTGTTTAATATTGCCCTTTTTTTCTTGTTTTTCTTGTTTTTAGGTTTTTTTCTAATCACAAAGAATACCAGTATATTTCCCTGAACTGGAATCCATTGAATTTTGAAAACTAGGGGATGAAGCCTAATTTTCCTCATTTTCTGAGAAAAGCTGGGCAGATATTTTGTTTCACTTTCTTGTTTGTTCTGTTTTGGAGTCCCTCTACCTTTTTATTTTCTTTTATTTTCACTTAGCCTCTGAATACATCTCCCTCTTTTCCTCTTCCTTGCTGTGGTCTATTAATTTCATCAATTGCTGTCAATTCTTCCTCTCAGATCATTTAATTTAGGAAAGGGTTTAATAATATCTCTGGTCTTCTGCTATAAAATTCCCCCTAATTTACTGCCTATATATTTATTATTATTTCTCAATTGTGGTCCAGTTACTAAATTCTCATGTCAAAAGACTATTTGAATTAGCATAAAAATTAGGATTTCATGAGACTTTGTAAAAAAGCCTGACTAATATCTAGCTTCATTGTATCAGGCTGTAGTTGTGCCAAGATCAACAATTGCATTTTTGAAGCTGTCATTACAAGACCTCTTAAACTTTACAGACTGTTAAATAGTTTCTTAGGCATTTAAGGTGGAAATTTCAGATCTGCTGCACAGCAGAGATACAATAGTCTTCACTGAGAGAAGGAATGAGATAGAAAGATTCGCCCATTTGGAAGTACATATGGATTTTCCAGCAGCTTTCTGAAAGCTGGGAACATGAACTCTTTATCTGTATTTGGATCTGTCTGACCTAATCAAACATATAATTTCTTTTCTTTCATTCAGAGACATCCACAGTGTCCTTCCTTTTGCTCCCCAAGAGTCATGCAGTTACGAGACACAAAGGGTGCTCAAGCACAGCCCAAAGTCTGGATGATTGGATATCAAATCTGGATGCTGCAGGATATAAAGTTCCTCTTACTTAAAAGTTCCTCTTTTTGCATCTTTTGGAATAAATGTAACAAGACTAAGTACAGACTCATCCTGGCATACAATCATCTATATGGTAGAAACCTCAACAAGCCCCATGGTAGTTTTGGCTTAATTCAAAAGCTACCAGTCCAGAATGTGTTATCTTAACTTGGGCAATAACCTGGGCCAGTACTGGCCATCTTGGGCAGGAACATAACTTTGCTATTCAGGTGTGAGCTCCCGGCACAAAGGACAAAAATCAAAATTTAAAGGCTGAAAAACCAAGACAAAATACTTCAAACCAATTTTGTTCATATTTTACAAGGAACAAGATCATTCAGCTTCATTCACCATCAGGATTTATGCTTAATACCTGATCTCCAGAGGTCTATGGCATTATTTGCTGGTTAAACCTAACTAAACCTTGACAGATCTGACCTACTAAAAGTGGTGATGGATGAGATTTACAGAATTTCCTTACCTGTTTGTCTGCCAGGATAAAGACTCATAGTAACATTCTATGACCTAATAAGCTTCTATAAGGTGACATACCTCTGGTCTCCTTTCATCTCAGTGTTCAAATTTTCCATTTCTTGCTGCATTTTATTCTGTCAGTCATTGTACAACTGCTGTACAACTTTAGCTTTTTAAATCTTTCCTAACAGTGAGTTCTCCAGACCACCATAATTTCTGTTGTTCACCTTAGAAATGTTGTCCATACAGTAAGAAAAATATAGGAGAAAGATCATACAAAATGTTGACACAAACTGGCATCTCTTTCCTCTGTGTTGCGATCCTTCCGTGAGAGCACAATGAAATCACACTGTTCTTTTCTACAGCTTTATCACACAGCACACTTTATCTATTTGCTGTCCTTACTGGACTGTAGTTTCTGTTATCATTCATTCCTTTTTTTCTATCCTGGTGCTGGGCAATGCCTTTTCTTTTCTTGAGTCTTTGGTGCCTTCCCAGCTGCTACTGGTCTTTGTAAGTAGTCAGACATTCAGAGAATTTCAGTTATTAAGCATCATCTGGAATGATTGATTTGCCTCTCTTTGAGTTTTCCAAATAATCCCAAATCTATTTTTTTAATCAGTAGCTGTTGTTACATGACCTTAATTGTCTTCTAATTGCCAAGTCTTCCTTTCCTTTCCATTTTTTGCTAAAAGCAATCTTAAGAAAGAACTTCAATCCCCTGACTATTTTTAGGTCACATTTAATTTTATATGTATCTTATTTACTTTTTAGTCCATTTTGTCTCTAATCTAGTTTTCAAGTTACCTCAAGTTTCCTTTGGAAAATCTTGTATGACTGTGAGCCATTTCTGAGAGTCAAACTGCATAGACACCCCTTCCAATTCTCTACTTTTTCCTCTTCAAATCTTTTTTTAGGATTTAACAAATTTGAAAACTGGAATAAATTATGCTATTTGGAAGGAATACACTTCTTGCTCTACTTTTCATGTGTGAAGGTCCTCCTGCTTATCTTTCAATGCCATCCTCAGCTCACAAGCCTTCCCTTCTCCAGCTTGGCAACCACTACTCCAGACAATACTGTCTTTTTATTTCACCTTTTATTTGTTGTTTCTTAGTACTCTGTGTCTCCAGTCTGGGCTTTTGGACTGCAGCAATCACAGACATTTTGGCAAGGGTAAAAGTAATAATGATGCTAATGCAATTTAATATAGGTCCAAAATAGATGCCAGAGATTTAAGTAACACTTACTCTTATCCCTATCTTATTTTTACAGTATCTTAACCCAAGTCAGAGAAAACTTGCCTACAATTTACCTTCCCCTTAATTTTGTCTTTGGATTGGTGTCTCTCAGAAAACATGATTGTTAAAAAAAGAAAAAAATCTTTAAGAACAACTCCATTTGTGAGACTGGCAGACTCTAGGCACATCAACAGTGGAAAATGCAGTAACTTTTCATTACATGCAGTAATGCAGATACAAACCAGTCATTTGACTAATATGGAGGGTTTAAGGTAATTAAGTGATATTTTACAGGAAAGAATAGGTAGGAAGGTAGGAAAGCCTTTTTCATTTGATTAGGAAGAAAAGTATAACAGAGAAATAAAACCGGAGAAGGACCAGACATTGCATAAATCAGAGTTTGGGGAGTCCCATAGTGCTTCTATTTCAGAAACAAATTCCTTTGACAAAAAGAGGCCCAGACAGTTCAATGAATAACACTTCTTGATGAAATGTTAAACAAGTTACTGTAATAATCTCACAGTATCTCTGAATGTTGCAGGATATTAAATCCGCTTTTCTGGTTTTGCAGAGATAAATCTATTTTCAAAAAGGTACCCTTTAAGAAAAAAACTTTACTCACATCAAAAACATCAGCAACTTTAATTTCTAAGCTATGCCATTTGACACAGTGACACTTCTCCCATTGAAGTTGGGACCACAATCTTATCATTTTTATTATTACTATCAGACAGGAGTAAACTAAAAATAATCCTTTGTTTTCTAAGATGTGTGCATTTAAATTTGTTCCCTCTCTCTTTACTGATACAGAGATGTCACCATTTTCATCTTCTCTCGCTCCTCTGCTTATTTGAGGCTACCTTGCCCAGAAAATACAGACCATATCCTTCAGCATGGTCCTGTGATAGTCACTCTTGTCTGCGAGCTGCCACCCAGCACATGAGCAGTAACAGCCAGAATTTCAGTCCTGGACTCATCTGATAGCCAAAATCCTTATGAATACCCATTCCTCCAAGAGAGGGCATCATCTTTGGCTTGTGACCTTTCCAAAGCCATCACGTGAATAAGGCTGGGAGGAGATTAAAGCATAAACTTTCAAACTCCTTTCACATGTTTTGAATACCTGAGGCTCCCACACTACTTTCAGAACTGCCAACCCCTTTAACATAATCCTTGTGATGACAGTGCATTTCCAGCCACACTAAATTCCCTTACTGCATCAAGCCACAAGTGGAGCTTACCAGGGCTGACACAGAGTAGTGAAATCAGAAAAGTATTGGCAAAAGGATATCGGCAAGGATGTGTTTGCTTATTGAAAGTGTGGGACTCCAAAACTTTGCCTGTGATAGTACCCATGAACTGCAGAATTCCTCAAATGCCAAGCTTACAAATTTGTCTCAAGAGCACAGAAACCATCTATTCAGAAGTACTCACAAGTAAATTACCACCACTCCTTTTAAGTCAATGCAGATGGTCCTCAAGTAGTCTCTCACTTCATTCCGTTGGCAAATCTGACTTCTTTGCTTCATGTTGCAATGGTTTTGGTCAAATTTGAATTGTGGGTCAAATGCCTGAAACTGATGATTTCTGAATTTTTATGATGTTTTCTGCTAAAGTCTTTTCACAGCTCAGCCCAAGCAGTTATCATCAGATAATAAAGAATTCACCACCAGATAATAAAGCATTCTGGACAGAAAATATCTAAATGAATTTTTTGCAGGTACTTAGCAGGTCAGGTAGTCTATCAAACCGGGTAATTCAAAAGCTATTTTTACCTTAATGGATCTGCTTTAAGTGTGCACAGCCAAGGTCAGCATAATAAGATAAATTTCTAATGTTCATGAAAGAAGAAAATATTTTTGGAACCTAACTTTTCTCCTAAGACAACTGAAGCTAAAGTTCCTCTCTATTGACTAATATGGAAATATTTGAAAGGATACAAGGATGCCTATTTCCCATCTTGCCAGGATGCCCAAAGAAATATTTCATATGTTGTAAGAAAAGAATGCATGTATTAACCGACAAAGCCAAAAGTTAATTTTACTTGGAGTGTGATTCCAGTAATTACTTGGTCTAACACTTTGGATATTCACTCTTGTAAATTCCAGCTTCATTCCAAGCACAAATCACCCACAAAACATCTGCAGTTCCTCTTACAGTAGCATATGAGAAAGAAACCATATTGGGCCAAGGCAGCGGTCTATCTTTGGCAGCAGTCGGTAACAAATGCCTCATGAAAGAACAAGATAAGCAGCACATCTTCCGCTTTTGCATCTGAACAGATCATCTCAGACTAAGCTGTTATGGGGAATAAAGGGGTTTTGGCAAGACCAAGGAGGCATATACTGCTTTTTGCTTCACCTCTATTAATGACTTTAAACACCACTTTGGAGGACAGGATGCAGCCAAAAGAAAATTAACAATGAACACTTCACCTTCTTGAGAAAAAATCCTTATGGAGAACAAAATTCACACATATGCAAGAAAATTCACTACCAAAGCTCTACCTAATTGTGCAATTAACGTTTCCTTTCATAAAGCCCTGATCTGTTCTTCTTATATATAGCTCAAGTAATTATTTATGTGGAATAACATAATTGTACTACCTTCATCACAGAGTGGACATTTACTTGTTTCAATAGAATTATTGTAACCAGTAAGTTAATGTAAGCTCATAACAGAGATGCCATCATTACAGAGATTTATGAGGAGAGCACTAAACATAAAATTGAGGTAATTGCCTGTGTGCTGCCAGGCTATTTTGCCAGTTAATATAAATAATATCATTCTCAGCATGAGCTACCAGAAGGACATCATCCTCAAAACTAATTCCTCACCTGCCACTGTCAGAAATTTTTACTATAAACTTGATGAAGAATGTGTTGCTCAGTGCTATTGAAAATCGTATTTTATCAGGGAAAGGTGGTTACCTCAAGTACCCCAAACAATCTGTTGTTTGTTATGTTACCACATAAAATTGATTTAATGCTGCAATTTTCCATTTCTCTCTGGACCGCAGACTGCTAATTTATTTGTCACATATATTGAAATTTCTCCTTTTTCCATTCATGTATAAATTTCCATAAGCAAACTGAACAGATAGTATTTGTTTGGTTTATTTTTAAAACTTGAAAAAGTAAATCACGTGAAGTTCTGCTACTCAGGCTATTCAAATGAGTCCTATGAAGCAAGCCATACAGAAGATCAGAGATTGGAAATGCTGGTATGCAGGAAATAAAAACTTATGTGTTTCCTTGGCTTATGCCAAAAGCTAAGCAGAAATACCAAGCAGAATGAAGTAGAGGGGTGGGATTCTTGCTCTTTCTTAGTAAACAATGCAATAGGTAATTTGAATGGCTGCTACAGTATGTGTTTGATGTTTTTAATTCAAATTTAACTCATAGCTTCTTTACTTTTCTTAATTGAAAAGAAAATAAATGAACTGCATGTCTGAAACAGTGAGTCTGGAAATCTTTGACTGCCGAGATCTGCACAAGAGCAAAAGCAAGTTCCCCTGCACACAGGATTACTTGTCTGTGACCAATCTCCTCTTTACCCATCAGGCTCAATGTTTATCACCATGAAGTTTAAACATTGTTTCAGTTGAACAAAAGAGATTTAAAAGCCTATTATACACCAATGCCTCCGAGTCTTCTGAAATACAGGATGATGGTCTGAACAGGATCACCGGATCAGTGTTATGATCTTGGTTGCAGTGGGACCCATAAGGTGGCAGATACAGATGAATCCAGGACTTGTGTCATGTACTTCTTAAAAGTAATATCGAGGCATGGCACAGGTGTAGCTGAGAAAGATCTCAAAGAGATGAAAAGTAGCGAGGCTGACGGCAAATTACACCACGCTTGATTGCTCTGCAGCCAATTCCAGAGCAGTGCAAAGTGCTTTAAAACCCAACAGCTTTTAGGAGAACAGCTAAAGAATAATGAATAGGCCCTGTTAAAGCTAGGGATTCCCAAAGCAAATTTTGTTTGTTCCAATAAAGTTCTGGTACTAGAAGAAGTCTAATATTATTATCTTACAGGGAATGGACTAAGACAGCAACTTTAATAGTACTCATTCCCTTGCAAAAAAAGTTGCGGAGGGAACATGATTTTTCCAAAAAATCTCCTATCTTCCCATAACCCTGCATATACCAGAAACGTCCCAGGTGAAATGAATAATCAAAGAAGATGTTAATAGCCTTTTCATGCTATTATTGAATACATCCAATAGATGTAGAAAATTTTGGGGCAAATAACTTTCTGAAACCCAGTACATCTGTTCAAGACTGTAGGTGTGGTGAAGAAAATGTTATGCGTGGGAGTTTGTATCTCGCTAGTCCATGCCATCC
Source organism: Atrichornis clamosus (assembly GCA_013400975.1). Lineage (NCBI taxonomy): Eukaryota > Metazoa > Chordata > Aves > Passeriformes > Menuridae > Atrichornis > Atrichornis clamosus. The sequence goes on along the minus strand of WBMZ01003198.1, from coordinate 24,181 downwards.
TTCATTATATTATGTTTCATTATAAACAAGCACATTTTCTCTGTATTTGGAGAAATTGAGTGTTTCCAGCCCAAAAAGACATTTCAAGTGCAAAGAAGCTTGAGACTTTATCTATCTGAAAGTCAAGCAGCAGAGATAGATTTCAGGTGCCGAATGCTTTCCAGCCAATTAATCTTTTAAATAGTCCTCTGGCTCAGGACCCTGCAGGCCACAATATTGCAGTAGTAAGTTAGTATTGCTCACATGGTGGTTGCAGGCTGAAACAGATGTGTCTTCTGTCTTCAGCCTCCTGCTGCAACAGCAGTGGTACCAACAGTACTGTGCCCTGACAATTTTGCCTTCTATTCATTGAACTTTCAAGAATAAATTCTATGATTCCATGACTGATTTTCAAATATTCTTCAAGACTACTCTTTTCCAACTTTGCATGTATTACTGATCATTAGGATTAAAGCAAAAACTAAGCAGTAATTGTTCTCCTAATCTCATGATAAATCATCACAATTTTGATAAGGCTTGCTACAGAAAAATTTTAGCAACAATTTCTGGATCTAGTTAGCATTTGCTAAATTATTTTTGGGTTTAGTTATAGAGACAGAATTTTATACTGCAGCATACAGAACATAAATAATCTTGACCCACAAATCCTATTTCTTTTGTCTCAGTGTGTATACCTTGAAATAGCTCAGGTGACTGAACTAACAGGAAAACAATATATTCAAATGATGCAACTGGTATCATCTTGCTAAGCTCATGGCAGGAATGTAAGATAGCACAACCAACCAAGACGAGAAACATTTGCTGCAGTTTTTCTGTAGGTTTCGTCCCTGACACAGTTTCCTTGCCTTTCACAGGCAGTTCTCTCCCACTTCCTCCACATTGTTCACCTCTCTTGAAGGCTAATACAGAGATTTCAGCTCCCACCAGCATGCTCTCTTATGTCTCAGATATTCGAAGAAAACCTTAGACACAAGCTGGATAATTAAAAAGGGTCAAGGAAAACTAGCTGCAACAATGCCCCAGTTTCTGGCTTGTAATCAGGAAAGAAGTGTCCAGAGTGGCTGTAGAGAAGCACTGGCAATCTGGGAAGAAAACATTTCCTTAACTGAAACAGGCATTGGCATAAGAGCAACATCAGTAGTAGCTGGTGGAGAAGGGCTTTTCCCTATGGACCTTACTTCCCATTCCTGAGCATAAGCTTATCCAGACAAACTCCAACCTCCCACTACTATTAATGTAAAGAACTGAAATTCTTTTTTAAAATTATTTAATTATGATGGTCTTATTAAATAAAGTAAGGTTAATGACACGTGACTCTGAGATTTACAGAAATCAATGCTGTTAGCTTTACAACCTAAAATCTTGCTAAAAAGACATTCAGGTTTATTTGCCAAGACCAATTTTCCACCCCTCCGTGTGGGCTGGCATTCATGATACCATTGTACATTAATTCCAGTTTAAACCAGTTACGTGATTTTGCCCCTGGCAGGGACCGGTTGCCAAATTCACCTTCTTTTTCCTTTTTCAAAATATTGACTTATTCTAGTTCCCTGGCAGTACTCAGGGAGTGAAGAACCACTTACAGGAGGGATAAGGCAGACACAGACATTTCCTGACAACAGGAAATAAAAATCAATTTTACAATCTACACAATATTAGCAACCCCATTGTATTCTCAGCAGTGCAGTAAAACAGAGGGTGTGGAAGATCCCAGCTGGGAATCTGAGTGCCCAACCTGCTCCCATGCTCACACCTGCAGGTATGCCTAGCATGTACAGCACTAATCTTTTGGGGACACTTCACCCAGCACGCCTCACTCTGTTTCTGCTCCCCTTCCTAGCAGGCTCTCAAGTGAACAAACCACCAGCTCTCTAGGGCTTGAGCCTTTTTACTTGGTTTTCTAATTTAAATTACAATGAATGTTAACACATAGTGTAAACAGGTGAAAAGGTCTGTTGGTTAAGTCCTGTATATTAATCACCTGCGGGAGATTAATAATCATAGTGATGATGATAATAATTATTAAGGGATAATGATAAGCACCTACATAACTACATGCGCACCATGTAACTGAAAATTAAATGTTAACTGCATGCATGTATCTGATCCTTTGCTTTGCAAACATGCAATAATTGGCAAGTATCTGCAGATGTGCTGTTAGCGCAATTCAGGTACATTTTGTCTGTCGTACTAAAAGAAAGATTTTAATGAAATAAATGTCAAGATGATTTCTTGGATGACTGCTTACGCTAGGATTTGATCTCTTGTTTATACTTGCTTAATATCCATAAATTATGGCATATGTTTCACAAGCATGTAATTACACTTGTCATTCTCTGTGTTAAATTCCTAAGCACTGCAGACAAACTGTGCAATGATAGATGGCCAGTTCAGACATCATTTGCAGCAAGTTAAATCATTTTCCAAAAAAACACACATAGGGCACTGTAAAATGATCAAGGATCCATGGAAGTAATGTTATTATTGGTTTTGTCAGCAGCAGAATTTTACTAACTTTTCTTTTCTACTGGTGCTTATTTCATAATCCGTTGCTTAAAAATATGTTAAATGCTGCTAAGCTTTTCTAGGACAGGTCTGTAGCTGCATTTTGCATTTTGCAGTATTACTATCAAGGTTTGTTAGAGAGAGAATTTTAAGTCATTCCTATGATCATCAGCCATGCCAAAGTGCTACACTTGCCTGTGTGATTAAAAGAACAAAGTATTCCCTTCACTCTTTTTCTAAGGTAGCAATAAATGCTTCCTAATTTACACCTTTCCGTAATGCTTTCCAGCAGTAACCAAAGGAAGAGGAAACTTTCATATACCATTTTGCACAAAATTTCAATGAGTCACTCACTCAATGTCCTTAAACCAGCTTCAGACATTCCCATTGCTGTGGATGACAACTGAGCTTATGGCCACAAGAGAACCCTTGTCCCAGGATACTGAGATCTCCCTCCTGCAAAGCCAGTGTTCAGCTGCTGCAGGCTTTCCTGGCACAAAGGACAACCTGCCACTGTACCAGGGTGGATGATTTTTAACTTGTTGGCTAAGGGTAAGTTGCTCCAGCACATCAAAGATCACACATGGCTGGGTTTTGTAAACCAAAGCAAGGACGTTTTTTGATACATTGCCAGATAAATGTTGATGCTAATAATAGCATATGTATAAGCTGGTTTGAGGCATAGGGAAGCTCTACTTCTCCAAACCTAGAGCAACTTCCAGCTAGTGATATTGCATTTCTCATGTCCTCAGGTGCCCTGGGGCACTGCCCAGGGGTGGCAGCTGGGGCTGCCTCCACTCGGTTCTCAGGCTCCTGCCATCATTTTCTGTTCTCCTCAGCACGTGACACAGTGCAGGGAGAGCAGAATTCAACTTTTACAACGCGGGAATAAGTATGCATATAACATTTCTTAACGTTTTTCCCCTTAGTCTTTACAAGAGAAGCTTTTGATAAAACCAGGGATATGTATATATGTTGACATTTAACTCCATAACTTCATTATTTTTCAGTTAGTGCATCCAAAAAGTGTCCCAAATAAAGTTATAACTACTGTATTATTTCATTTATTATTTCATTTATTGTAGAAATATTGGCCATATGCTGCACTTGCCTGCTCATGCCCTCTCCACATCCTGAGCCTTCAGGTTAAGGAGTGTCACATAACTGTTTAGAAAGACTTGTATGTTTGATTTGAAAAAAAAATGCTTCCATCATAGCCCAGTTATTTGTTTTATTTTTCCATTTGACATTATTTTTATGATTCATTTTCGGTGTGTTTTAATATTTTAATGGTCTGTAATGTATTATAGGGAGGCACCTGGAGCACTGCTGCAAATAGGAGCTGTAAAGTAAAATACATTATTTATTATTATGAATCAGTCTGCCTAAATAACTATAGTATCCACAATAGTCACAATAGTCTGAACAATGAAAGAATGACAAATAACACTATAAATAGCTGCTGTGGGAGTGTCCTGCAATGTTCTCTATTCAAAACAAAAATCTCAACACTCCGTTTATAAAGTCCTACATGTAAAACAAATCAAAAGTAATTACAAGCCTGTATGTCAAGAACAAAAGCCATCTATATTTTATGAGATTAAATAAATAAGACAGTTCATGGCAAGGGTTTTGCACTGCAGAGATATCAGCCTTAGATACTGAAGGACCTGCTTGGCATTTAGGCAGTTCGGAATTGAGATGGTCAGTGCTGTACAGCAGCAGGTGGTTAGAAACTCCTAGTCTTTGAAAATCACAGTGTCTTCATCTATGACTAGAAAACATACATAGGCACTTCCAGAAGTCCATCTTCACTTCAGACTCATGTTGGATGTTTCACCCATTCATATGAATACAAGGATCTGTCCTTGAGGTCTATGTTTAACTAGGCAGCTGAAGATGGGGGCAAGAAGAATTTTGTGTTACTGCCCAAGACTTTTAAGCTTAATCTTAGAAAGAAATCTTGGAAATCCATGGCTAAAGCATATATAGGAATGTTTCAGTATTCAAAAGTGCTTTACTGTTAGGTCTCCCCACAGCATTCAGCAGGACTTCTTTAAAGGTTTTTCTCTGGTTCTACTCTCTGTCATCATGTATCTGTCATTGTTTTTTTGTACTTTATCTTCTCAATGCACAAGTACGTTCTGAAAGGAAAAATGAGGCTGCAGTAGCTGCCTGAATTATACTTAATAGCCTGGTGGTTAAAGTGCTCAGCTGGGAACAACTAACCATTGAGTTATAGGGACTTTGGACATGAAAGTCTCTCCTGCAGAAGCTGTTCATGTTTTCACAAACAATTAAACTTCCATTGGATCCGCCTGAGGGTAATTCACTGTATAGTCCAGTATTCAGCAAGGAATGGGAATAGCGAAGTTCAAATCATTACTCTAACGAACATTTAATGAATTTTAGCATGGATGAAATAAAATTTCCCCATTGTGAAAGCTTATCATCAGTGAATAGACAGCATCTGGCAATAGCAGCATTCACATGTGTACAGCTGTTTAGCGGTAGAAGAGCAGGCAAGAGTTTTCAAGAAGATGCACAATTACAGATCTGTTTTAACAAACCCTTCTGAGATTAGAGCTCTCCAGGGAAAGTCTTGCACAGCAGACTGTTGAGATAAGACATGTTCTGGCAGATAGAAAAGTCACAGGGTGGAAGTTCAGTGCATTCAGCGTGCCTGGGCAGCCCTGTTTCTTCAGAGTTCTCACCCTTTGTGACCAGAACTCTTAATTTTACCATAAAACTCTCTTGTCTGTTGCTGTGGGGACTGGAGTTGAGCTGTCCCGTCTCCTAAGGTATATTTGATTCCCTTCTCTGAATCCAAAAGTATTTGCCCGAGAGACTTGTTTAAGTCATGAGTAAACAGTGCTGTAAGAGGGGCACCAGCACTTCATGAATGGTACATTTCAAATCTATCACTTTTATTTTACATTATAAAATTTCTAAAATAGAAATAAAATATTTTGTTTCATATGGAATATAAGTTATCATTTAACACAAAATAAAACATTTTGGAAAGCTTTTCTCAACAAAATAAGGCAAAAACAAAAATGAAAACCTAACCCAATAAAGAAGCCCCCAAGTTCCATTACAACATGATCATTTTGGTTCAGAATAAAATGAATGTTTATTTTCAGTTCAGCTGTCAAACTAACTAATTATTTGCATAGCCTTGCTCACAATATTGCATTCATGATGTGAGTATATTAAAAACAACTGAGAAGGAGGACATTCAGAATTAGGAATCATCTTTTCTAAAATGTGTGGAATCTCCTCTTAGCTCCTAATCCACTCCTGGTAAATAGATGAGGCAGTTATTCACCACACAGCTGCCAGAAGTTGCCTATTCTTAGGGATTTTTACTCAATTTAGAGATAAGCAAACAAACTTAATCAGCATGAACAATGAAACAACCAAAAAATGGTTCCTGAGACACCAAGAAATAAACTGGCATAATGGTCAGCTAGCAAGACTTTTACAAAACTGTTTTGATTGTCTCTTTTCTCAAGCATTTAAGAAAAAAAGAAGTCCACTCAGTTTAGTAGAACATACATTTGCACACACATCTATCTTAATTTTCTTTAATTCTACACTACTTAATTTCATGCTTTTTCACAAGAATGACAGACATTTATTTCTTCCCAATCACTCTAATATAGATTGTAGATATGAATTTTAACAATTTTAATATTATTGGGCAATAATCCAAATATGTTTTCCTGACTCTGGGGCTCTCTTTCTTTGACTGTCATGGTTTCCTAAGGGGGATGTACAGCTTCTGATCACAGGTCAGGCAGGCTTCACCACTGGCTCCTGAGACTGATGACTTGCATATTTAAATCATACTGTGAGTTGGATAATCTCCTTTCATAGCAAAACCCAGGGGAGAGAACTATGTAAGAGGATACAAGGAATCCCTCGTTAAGAACTAGCTATCTGAAGTACTTATATGCCCCCACCCTTATATCTGATTATCAAGGAGCCTTTATATTCACAAATCCCTTCAGCCACAGAAGTGCCCTAACCACGGAAGCAGGGGTGGGGAACCCTGGACATCCGTCCTCCAGAGCCGCTGGGCACCCAGTTCCACAGACATCATCCATCAGGCTGAGGATTCGCTGCTGTGTGACTTGCCCAAGGTCACAGAGGAAATCTGTACTGAAGCAAGACGGAGGATGTAAAGCTTCAACGGGCACTACCACACAGCAAGGGAAGCCTGTCACACTCAGACAAAGCTTTGCAGCTTGCCATTTAGCCAAGTGATTATGTGATCCATACCAAAAATACCCTGCGTTTTCAACAGCTTTTCACATCTTTACTCGCATTCTTTCCTGCAGGTCAGAATAATTACTTGATGTGTATGCAAACACAATAAAATAAGTATAACTAGAATGGTGAATCTTCATTCCTGAAGCACAAGTTCTTTGCTATTCAGCCTAAAAATAGAAATAAGGAGAAGAAAAAAAACCACAAGCTTTGAAACTTGGCAGGAATGGCAGGAAATCATACCTTGAGTCACAGGGCACTCTCAGCATCTGTTCCAACTGCAAGCTTTTCATGCTCCCATATACAGCACAGCTACGTTCCTGTCTTATTCCAGTCTCCAAAACTAGCCCTAGAAATACTATTTTTTCTCTTCAGTCTCTAATACCTTACACATTCAGTTTCCAAAATGCTGTTCAGTCAGTACTGGAGATGTGAACTAGCTCACAGATGATGAGTTTTTGCTGTTCAGACGATATTTGGCAAAACGGTTCCCTGTGGGCTGAAACAACGGCTCTGACTGCACTTAGGGTTTGGGAGTGGAAGTGTCTGCAACGTGCACAAAAGAAATGTTGGTTAATAAGACAAATGTTTATGCTTAAAACTTTCTAAGGGCACCATCAAATCCTGCCCAACAAAGAAGACATAAGCATGCTATTTTTCTCTCATGTTTCATGCTTTTTAATAGCTTTTACTTTCATTACAAACACTTCAGTTCTGCCTGAACTGAGCACAAAGAGAAACAGCCCTTTAAACCTCAGGACAATACATGTTTTCTTCACACTTTGGAAAGTAAATACAACAGCTGGTAGCTTTTAAATCCTGTGCTTTGTTATGCAAAACATGGAAGGCAGAACCGTCAAATTTAGGAGAGGAAAACACTGGCTCCTTTACCTAGACCGTTTTCCTACTGGTACAAGAAATGTATATTTTTATACTTCTATCCAACCTAATTTTCAGAAAGCTAGGAAGTAAAAAATTTGGCATTTTTCTCATAATACACAATTGGATTAAACTTCAGACAACATATAACAAGGTACTTCTTGGTAATATTTTTTTCTAATAGTCAACACATATTTTCACTCCTGAAACAAAATCCTGGCTCTAGCTATATATGTCTGTGCTCTACTAACTCCTCCTTATGAGTAGAATTTGAAGTGTTAGGTTTGTAATTAGTTGATATTATAAAAGCTACTTTGGAGAGGCATGTCTGTGGAGATCAAATTGCCAGCTCCCCCAAGATCAGTATTGTCCCATAGAAAAATTAAATCTCTTTTAATTGAACATATCCCTATCTATTTTCAGACTGCTACCAATAGTGCATCACCATGATCATAAATGAAAATTGCTTAAAGCAAATTCCTTTTGCTATGTGCCTGCTGGACAAACCCTACTCAAATACAAAGCCTACCAGTGGTGATGCCAATGACACAGTATTTCATAGACATAGGACATTATTTGCCTCTGGATAAATCCAGCTTTAGAGTGGTATAATTCACTGGCTTCCCTGGAATTCATTGTTCTCTCAGGGATTCTTTGTCATGTAAACAAGACTAAAAGTGACACAAAAACCAGACTCTGTTTCCCTTTTGAGAAAGTAGAGTTCAACAAGCTGGTCCTATACAGCTGGCTATAGGAAAACATAGTTATTTATGCTACTTGTCTGCTGCTCCTGAATGCAGAAGAAGTCAGGAATCCGAATCCTAAAACGAGTCCTGCCCCTCCAGCAAGACATCTCCAGTCCTGAGATTCCCAGGCCTTTGCACTTTCCATTCAGTGTATTACACCAGCCCTGACAGCCTGTTTGTCTCTTTCTGGGGTACATATGTCGGTTTGTTCCCAGACACCACAGCAGTGAACACAGTCTGAATTCCCCAGGTTTTTTAATGCCCCTCCTAACGATAAATGAGTTCCTGTCTCAAATTGCCAAGATACATTCTCTTCTCCCACAGCACTGTCTTGAAAGGTTGTTTGGACTATGTAGTCCACAGCCAAAGAATTTACGGTAATATAATAACATAGCAAACATCCATATACAAAAGCACACCTATATACATGTTCTCAGCTTCCTATTATTAGCCAGTAGATATTGTCTTATACCACCATCTTATAGCCATGCATTTCAATATTTCAGTCTATGCTCCACTTTATTTTACAGTCCATTCACATATCATCCAAATAGGCAGGTCAGTCTGGAGACCTCCTGCAACCTCACTTACATTCACACCTTCTAGGCTGCTGAGTTCTTGTCTAGATGACATCTCTCAAGGAAATCAGCTCTTCTAGAAGGGCATTTTCTGTGTTTCAGCACTACTGACAAAACCAGAACATACTTATTGCACCCAGAAAAGAAATCAGAATGGCAAGAAAGCCAGCCCTTTATTCAGTTCATTTCCCAGGCTTTGTTTCAGAAGTGTCAGGCCTAGAGAACCATAGCAGGATTCACAATCTCTCTGAAAAGTTTCCCTAATGAATAGCCTAAGTATGACTGTGGTGATAAGTTTTCACCAAGACCTTGATATTTCACAGTACTTTGCAAACAAAAACCAAAGAAAATTTATCCGAATAAGAGTAACCATCACTGTAGCGGATCAGTGTTACCGGAACACAAAGGAGTTGCTTAACAAAAATATGCCCTGCCTGGAAGAAGATTGTGATGGCATTTTAAATGTGACAGAGCCACTCTCAAAGTAAAAAATCTTATGAAATTGTTAGGCACTTTTCATAGAATGGTACCCAAAATGGGCTATCAACCGTTTGCTACTTTTCAATTTATAGAAGAGCCATGTGCATAAATGCACCAGTGAAGAAGGAATAGAGATTCTGATTCTGCCTCTACGAATATTGCTGCTAGGTAACTAAATGCTGGAGGCACCTTTTGTGAAAGAACATAAGCCAAAACTCAAAAGATTAATTATTCCATCTCAGATAAATCACTTTTGCTCCTGTCCCACAGTCTCAAGCTGGAAAAGAAATACAGTAGGAAGAGGGATTTCACAATAGCATGAAATATCTCAGCATTACCATTAGAAATAGCTTGTTTCTGAGAAGAATTAGAGTCCAATATCTATCTGAAGTGCCAGACAAGAAATCTTACAGGGAGGCAAAAAAAGTGAGACCCTTGTCCCTTTAGGTTTCAATCTTTCAAAAAAGCATTTCACTTTTGTCCTGTTATCCCCATATGTAGGTCCGTCTCATAAGTTGCCCAGTTTCCAGCTCTTCCTCCTGCTGACCCACTCATCCTTACTGCCTACAGAAACCAAAATTCAGTCAGAGTTTTGTGTACTCATCATGTCTGAAAAAAAAATTTTCTTTGAAGACTATGGAATGAAATAGTCACTTGAAAAATACTGGGAATAGTAGCTTTTCTTAAGACAACTAGAGAGAGAAATAAAGCATATGGGAAAAGAAAAAGGCGATGAGTAAAATTCCTTCCAAAGGAAAGTGAGGAAGCATCTAAGAAACTGGCATCACCTTTGCAGGTCTTTAAAATCTTCTTATAAAGCCTACTATTTCTTCCATTCAAGGCTTCCAAAGTCTTCCAGTGAGCAGAGCATCTGTCTGATACAAGTGCAAGCATGTATGAACCCATCATCTTTCTGTAAACATGAAAGATGCATCCACACTCATAGACCTGATACAGTTCCCTTCTGAAAGCATTTTATTAATTCTGTTGAGGACACAGACAGCCAGGGGCCAACAGGCTCCTAATTTAAAGCCTCACTTAAATACTTAATTGTCCTGTCAGAGAGATAGGGGACATAATATCTTGCTGGGAGCACATATAGATTCCAGCCCAGAGGAGCATTTTGCTCTTGGCTATTTAATTCATTCCTGTGGAATTAGTGTCCTTCAGTAAGACTTTTGTTCTGATGACTACTTTTCTCTGATAAATGCTAGCAAACACAAGGATATACATTTAAGCACTCTAAACCAGTCTAATCCTAAAAGCACAATATGCTTTAAGGAAAATAATGAGAATGGAAATAGACAAACACACAAAATCTACCACTTGGCTGTAACACAATAGTGCCTGGTTTCTGATGACAGTCAGAATGCAGGACTATTCATATTACTCAACTCTCACTGTACTGAAACAATTAAATACCAGGGGGAAAAAGTCACCTTAATTTAGTTCTCATTGCAGCTGATAAAACTAACATTGCTGTACTAAAGCACGGAAACAGCATCAGTGATCCTTGCAGTGGCTTGGCTTCCATTCATTGTGATGTGGGAGCAGAGGAGCTGTGTCCTGAGAAATCAGCAGCAATGTCAGTGCTGGTAAATCACATTATTTCAGAGCACATCTCTCAGCAACAGCTCAGCTGCCTCCACTGTCAGACTGTCAGGACAGTCCATAACTCGGCCATGACCTGTGCCAGCCAAGTCTCCCAATTTTCTGACAGGATTCAGAAGTCATCATGGGTCAGGAATTATTACCTCCTGGTAATTTGCATGCAGCCCCATGATTTGTGGGAATAAAAGAATATGTGATATCGGTGTGGATTGTCTCTGTCAGCTGGCCTCAGCCATGAAAGGGTGAAATAATTTTCTCTGCATATGCAGTTTTCTTCATATGAGGGAATCATGTGTGTGTGTATATATATATAGATATTTGTATATATATATATATATATAAGCCCAACTGCCCTCAGGGAAGCAGAAAGAAAATCAGATTGTTGGTCTTTAATAGCTACGCTCTCTTCATAAGGTGCTCATGTACTATGCTTATGGAATGACGTAAACCCCTCAACATTTTAGACAGCTTCAGTGTGCCTACAAAAGCAGGGGAGACATCTCAAATATTTAACTAATGTTAATCAAGCCTCCACTTGTTCCTGTGAAATGTTTAAGCACAAGCAAATTAAAATTATAAAAGCGAAGCACAAAAAGGTCAAAAGATGCTTCTCAAGCCTTGTAGCAAACCAACGACAAACAAATGAAAACAACACAGAAAAGCAGATTATCCTTTTGGTCTAACCACTGGTTATAGTTCCATCTAGGAATGGGAGAAACCAAAATTCATTTAGAGGAATATTTAAGGAGCTAATATACTGTAAAATACTAAATGAATGCATCAAGTTGGTTTTGTACTCTCTTGCCTCAAGCAGCTTAGCACAAATAAAATTTGATGCTAATCAGTGCTAGCAGTTTTCACAGAATCTGAAAACCTATTATTTCCTCTGGCTGCAACTAAAAAATTTGGCAACTCTTTCATTATTGATACTAGCAAAGTACCTCTTGTGCCTGTAATTTTATCTTGGTGTTGACCTGGCACTTGCCTCTCTTGACCACAACACACTTAACCTGGTACTGAGAGGAAAAATAACAGTTAAGTTAAAAGGGGTTTTTGCATAATCAAGTGTCTACTGCCATGGAAATATAAAGAGATATGAATTTTTCTTCTATGTAAAAGAAGTTCAATTATGGGAAAAAAAAAAAGAAAAAAAGAACTATAATAAATGTATTTTCCAGCCAATAACAAGACAAGATGCTGAGGCAGTAAACAGATATATGCTTGTACTAAACTACAAAAAAAACACTGTAAAATTAAATGGGCTATATTGGGTTCTTTTTATCATTAAAAATGATTCAGAAAGTGTAAATACTACTTAGAACAAAAGTAAAATAAATCTGTTCATTTTAAGACCTGATTTCAAAATATTTCAGTCACCTCCCTACCAACAAAAGTTTTTCTTCACACTTCACATAAAATTTTCCACATATGTTTTAACCACCAGGAAAAAAAATTGTCTTATTACAAATTTCAAGTGGCATGCAGCAGAAAATGTTATTGACACGTGTAGCAGGGCACAGTGAACAGAAAATGGATATATTCCAATCAGTGCGGCACATTTTTTTACTAATGAGTGCCAATATGTTGCGCAAAATTCTTGAGCCTCTTCTTTACTTCTTTTAAGTATATGATAAAGCTTTTCCGTTATGGAAAGGCTTCACGGTCACACATGGAACAGACTGACTCCTGCATCTTCCTACACCCTTTGAAGTCTGTAATGCCTATGAGGTGCAAATATTTCTGTAGACACAAAGTCAAGATCAGAATCTGTGTATGTCTCAGATTGCCTCACAAAAATGTTTGTGATCTCTGAAATTATGTGGTAAAATGTTATTACATTTTATTTACATCATATTACTTTCATGAGATGCAGTCCATTGCCACAATTTAAACACAAAGCCCTCCATTTATGAAGTTCAGTGAGGTTAGCCTCTGTACAATGGTAATGCCCTCATTTCTGGGACGCCACTCTGCTGCTTTGAAGGTCTAGAACACAAGGCAACAAAAGTGCCAAATGGCAATCAAATATAAAAAGACCTGCAACTAAGCATAAAAATCATCCAGGTACAGCCCTAGGAGCTGTGTAAAGCTACCAGGCAAAAATATACACTAAAATCCAAAGTGAGGAAATGAAACAATCAAAGCAAATAAGCAAAATGCTGGTGGAACTAATATATTCACTTTTAGATCTAGTGAAAAAACTATCCCTTGCATCTTGGATGGTTGCCATAAAGTTGAAAGAGTAACTCCATAATGTCATTTGTACTTGTACTTCTGAAGCGGTAAACGTGTATGAAATGTATAAGGCAAATGTGCATGAAGTGAATATTAGTCCCTCCAGACAGCAGCTATTAAAGTGGATTACAGCTCTGCAGCAAGAAGGGAATTTGACCAAAAAGAGGAAATATGTAATTTAGCCTTGGGAAAAGAAGAGAAAACAGAAGGCAAGGCAAGGCAAGACCAGGTAAGGCAAAGCAAGGCAAGGCAAGGAATAAAACTGTTGATGAATATTTTGGCTTTATACACATGTACATAAATATATACTTAAAAGCTTGAGATCACAATTCACTAAGCATACTGCCCACCCATCTCAATTTGCATGCAAACCATCATCCCTAGGCTGCTCCTAGTGTGACACTGGCTAGAAGATGTGTGAAGGTGACAGATGGAGTGTACCAAGGAGTTCAGAAATAGTACGTGGTTTTTAGATGTGAGGACAGTAGCATAAACAAATGTCTCTCCTTTTCCAGCAGATTTTAACCATTGACATGAGTTATTCAGACATTAAACAAGTAGAAGCTTTGAATACAGAGAACATAATACCTGAAGTGAGCTAGGTTACATAGTCTTGTTTCCTCCAGACCAAGTTCTGGGGGGCTGGCAAACAACCCAGATGCTTCTAAGTGTCACACAAAGTAGATAAAAGCTCGCAACTAGTCAGGCCTAAGCACCCTACAGGAAAACAGAATTTCAGTAAAATAAATATAAGGAAGGATATAAGAGTAATATTTTGACAGACTGAGTTAATAGAAAGATTGCCTTTATGATAGTGAGAGCTGCTTAACTTAGACAGCCAGCTCCTCAAGAGATCCTACCAGTCTACTGTCCCCTGTCTGTTTCCTTTGTCAAGCAGCCCACTCCTGATGCTCCCTGTTAAACACAGCTTACAATTATGACAAAAAACAACAATCTCACAATAATCAAGGAATAATAGGTCCACTTTCATGCAATTAATTCCACGATCCAGTGTTTCTTGTGTGCGAAGTGCCTCTGAAAGGTCAAAAACCATCAACAGGTGAAATTTAGTCTCTTCGAATTTGGACCTTAATGTTTTGGACCTACTAAAGGTAAGACCTACAAAAAATTCACCTGCTAAACAGCAGTGTACCTCAAAATTCACAGAAGGAGAAAGGCGAGAGAAGAATTCAGGCAGCCATTTGATCAGGAGAAAGGTATAGATCAAGGTCATTTTCTATGGTGGCCTCCCACCCCTCTTCTCATGAAAACACTTAGAAAAAATAATACCTTGACTATCAATCAGTTTATGCTATCCACCAGATCATAAGATAGGACTATTGACCTGTATGTTTTCTGTTGTAAAATCAATAAAAGAAAGAAAAAGAATGGCAAGAAAAAGAAAAATAGTAGCATAAAAATCCAAGCTGCTGAGCACAGTATTTCTCAGGCTATCTTGGTGTATTCACATTGAGAGAAATAATATACTTCTCACAATTTTGTTACAAATTAAAATTTCACTGGATAATAATGTTCTCAAAAAATATGCAGTCCTGACATTTAGGAACTTCAGAGCAGGTATTAAATCAATACTGAACTTCAAATTACAGGTTCAACTTGCTAAATAGAACTGTTAAACAGAAATATGGATGAATCACAATTATCCTGGATAACATAGAAACAAGCATTTGCATGACGGTGATCACTGACTTCAATGAAAGTACAGGCATTTACCCCAGATGAGTGTCCCACTTTGACATATACCAAGATACAGTAAACATAATTTCATGTCTGGAGCCTTTGTGAGCATGGGCTAAGGTCCAGGTCCTCAGCTACAGGGCTGTCGGGATGCACCAGCTGAGAATTTCAGTCTACGTCTTTGGTCTGAGTACAACCCAAACTGGATTATACATCCATGTTTCTGGAAAATGACTCTTAATTTCCTAATCCTCTTGGCTATAGCCATTGTGAATGGTTTCTATGGTGCTGCTAACTGAGAGCCTTATCCAAAATCCTTTACTCATGCAGAGATCCACTTCTGAGAGGAAGGTGTAAAAACAGATTACACATACCAGTCGACCATCAGATATTAAAGGGTATCATTTATCATTTTTTTACATTATTAAGAATATTTATGCAGGATCTATAGTTAAAACTAAAAGAGATGTCTCCTCCTTTTGCCAGCAGCTGTGTTACATCAATTAAATGGGTAAATAAGATCTTTCCCCAGAGGGGATATCACGTGGCCCTCTATTGATTAAGACTGCAGTAGAATGTTATTTGCAATCTTATTGCATAATGTAAATCAGGAGGTAGCTGTCAAGGTTTCAGAAGACAAATTGCTGCTATCTTAGACAATTCATAGGCCTCTTTCCTTCTTACTGCTCTTAATTCACAGTTAATGCATGTCTTAGGAGGCTCAGATTCTCAAATCAGTCTATAGAACCGTATTCGACTCAAAACCAGGTGTAAGCCGTAGTCTACATGGTCCTGCCTTATAATGGATATTAAAGTGACCATTCCAGCTATCATTATTTCAGAAATATGCATTATTTAAGAGGGTAGCACAACTTCAAAAAAAGATGTTAACTGAAAAATAGACACCTCCCGCACTACGCGCGATTGTTCTCAGGAAGGACAGGCCTCCCCACCAGGCACAACTCCAGAGGTGCTCTCCGTATAGAACATTTTTCAAGTCTTAGCTCAGTTTTGTGTACTTTATTTTCACAAGTAAAACATATAGAACACATAGAACTAGTCCACTGCTTTCACACCTGTGCAGTAACTGCAGCCAAGTATCAGTTTTGAGACTGAAATGGACACCTGCCCACAATCCAGCAGTCACTTTGCTCCTTCACTGATCTGTAAATCCATCATTATGCCCTTCATAGGAGAACCAGAGGGAAGGACTACAATCGCCATTCAAATGACTGAAACACACTTTGCTGAAAAACGGTACAAAAAAGCCGATCTTTCTTTACTACTAATCAATCTCAGTTACAACAATTAGAAAACAAGCGCAACACTTTTCAAAATACGTAACTGCACTATTTAACATTACCAAAATCTTCTGCACCAAAGTCAAATGGTCTTTAAGTGGGTTTTGGTGGTTGAAATGAGGCAAGATTTCTGAATGGATGAAAACAGTGGGCGGTAGGACAGTAATAGATTCAGACAAAAGTTACAGTTCTTCTGTGTATAGAAAAAAAGTGCTCAACTTACCATCATCTGTTTGCCATTGCATAGGATTAAAAATTAAATATCTGCTGCCTGATCTATTTCATCCATGTTGATTGATTAGAATATGTTCATCTTCCCATCTAACTTGGCAAATTTAAAAGTGGCAGGTTTACTTTTCCATTATCTAGAAGGTCTGAGCTGAATAAAGTATATAGAAGGAAATGCCAGTAGAACTGTTGCCTAAAAATAATCCCTCACAAAGTGATAACAAAGTCTGGAAAAAAAATATCATCTTGTAAAAAATATGGAGGAGGTTAAGATTTAAAGGAAATCTAAGATATTCCAGTACAGCTCATTTGACTAGACACGCACATAAATAGCACTAGATTATGACTGGCATATCTTTCTATGTAAGGAAATTATCTGGTCCTCTAACAGGTGAATTTGTGTTAAAATCTTATATTTCATTCTCCTGGAAATTTGGGAAATCAATCCCAACCTCGTCTTGATAAATGCTCAATATGGAGCAAATGCGAGTAGTCCAAAAGTAAGGATGCAAATCCCTAAAGAGTTAAAATGTGCTCAGGTTGCTCAGAACTTCAAGAGAAGCACTTGGCACCTATGAATAGGGTCTGCAGACATTGCTTTTGGGTATTTTTCTCTCCTTTGTTTTGAAAGGGCAAACAAGCCATTTCACATTTTTGAACGTGAAAAGTGTCCTTTCTTCTTTGAAAGTAACACAACACAACCACCTCACTTATTTCATTATTCTTGAAATTTAAAAGAAAGATAGAAAATGTTACTTACCTTAAAAAGTCTTAAAATATTTGCGACCATAATGGACACAGAACTTGCTGCAGCACCTATCACACCTGATATCTTGTCTGGCTTAGTGAAAATGGGTGGGTCACCGTTTGCACACTTCACATCTGAGCCATCTTTTTCTATCAACGCTTGCACAAATGTTAAGGACTGCTCCAATGCATAAGTGTCCCTGGAACATGTATCAAGGATCCGGACACCCAAGGTGATGTTGGCAAGGAGATCAGGGTCTTTGTTAATCTGATCAACTGCATACAGCATTGCCTCTAGTCTGTGGATCCCCTTCTCCTTCTTGAGCTCCCCACAAGGCACCCCTCTATCCCCTTTTGCATGAACAGGGAACAGTCCTCCCAAGATGATGTCCCCATCCAGTCGAATGGAGTGGGCATATTCCTGGCCATGAGTTCTTTGCATCAGAGTGAGTATCCAGTAGAATTTGGCTGTTAACAGGAAGAAACAATGGCAGGAAACCAATCGTTTCCCTTCGTATACCATTTTCTCTGAAGACGTTGTTGCTATCCAGTATCCAGGTTTTCTTCTTGCTAAAGGATGAGGCTGACCATTTGAAGCTGCACTTTCTGGAGGCTACCATCAGTGCCCAATAAGTAATATAGAACCATGCGGTTGGTAGGTAGAAAAAATGATCTCAGCAGAAGTACATAAAATGTGTTTTACAAAAGATTTCCACTGATGGAACAGGTTGACCAGCTCCTCTAAGGTGGTTTTCAATTGCTTTTAATTGATGGTGAAGAGTAGGGTAGTATGTCTGGTCCTGATGCTAAAAGGAGGTCAGTAGCTTATGTCCTTGTATTTTGCCCTACAGCTGAGGTACTTCTGGAAAAAAAAACAAATAAAAAAAATTAAAAAGCAGTGAGAAATACCATTTAGTTCAGCAGTTTTGTACCTGTCACACAGCATACTGACTTTTGAATGGGAGTTACATCACCTAGGTTTTACTTTCAGTGTTCTTTAAGTGAGCAGTTCTTGGCCTTCAGTGAATTTGAACACCTGGCTGCACTGTACTAGGAGCCAGGAAATTGATGATGCCAGCAAAGCAACAGCCAAATCAGGGGAACTAAACTTAGCTTGGTTCTGAACAGTAATTCGTATTTACCTTTGTGTTGTGTGACACCCAGAAATGGACTGGGTCCATAACACACTGTATTTGCTGTTTTTCTGCATTATTCTGTTCAACTGTATTATTCTGCTCCAGCCTACAGAAGTGCAATAACTACATAACTCTCACTCCTGGAGAGATCTCATTTATGACAATGGAGTAATCAAGGCACCTGAATTTAAGTACACTCTTCAGTCACTGCAGTACAAGCACATTCAATTCATTTGGATGTTAAACTGATTATTTCTCCAGTGGAATTCACTTTGGGGGGGCCTAACTCTAAATCTGAATCTCCTTCAAGGTAATGTCTAACACTGAATTATTTTTATGAAAAGGTAGCTGATTTGTCAAGCAAAAAGGGCACAACATATTGTATTAGGAAACCAGCTGAATATCCAATATTCCCTTTCCAACATTTGGCTTGAGCTGAGGTCCAGCACTAACAAGGTCTCTATTTTCTGCTTGCATTTGAACCACATTAAATAGGAACAACGTTGTGCCTGCACTGACATTTGGAGAGATCCCACTGATTTTAACAAGATCAGGATTTCAGCCTACATATCTAAACACCTGCCTGACTGTTATAAATATCTCCAAATTGCCCACATTTTAATTCTTAAGTGAAGGCATTTATTTATTTCAATTCTTAACAAAATTACACATGCCTGAATAAATTTTTTAACTTCTGAGGAGAAGAAAGGGAGAAGTAATTTTACCTACTAGATAGGCACTTTGTGAGCAATTGCACCTCAACCAGTCTCTCAATAAATCTGTTACACGCTGTGGAGAGCAGTGGACATCCTAGGGTACAATTCACCTGATCCTTTCCTTTACAAAAGTTTTACTTACTATAAAATTGATCACACTGAACAAGTGCCTATGTCACTGCCTATACAGAAAATCCAGGCATGAGGCTTATTGGTAGATATCTACCTTGTCCCTTGTGATCTGACTGGTTTCTACCAAAAATGTGGTCACACTGGAAGACAACTACAGACAAAATCAGAAGACAGTTCTGTACTGTTTCTCAGATACATTTTGAATTACTGTCCACAGAACTTTTATATATCATATGGCAACAAAACTCAAAATGCACTTTGATAATTTGATAACATTGATATATGCACTTTACATTGATAATCCTCTTCTTACATTTGTTACATGTTTCTCCCTAAAAGAAAACACTAAGCTCACAAAAGATGAAGTAGAGTTTTTAGATAGTGGCTATTTGAAGACCTGAGGAAAAGGTTCATGATGGAAAGTCTATTATTGAATGTGAAGGTATCTCACTGTGATTTGGTAACAGCGACTTGAAAATGAAGTTTAATGGGTGTGAATAAAATCACTGCAATTGAGAGCAGCACACAGGACTTTCAGTGCCTCTTGACATTTAGTTTTGCTTGAATTTGGCTCAGGGTTCAATCTAAATGAAACAAAGTCTGTGCTGTTTTATGTGATAATCCCATCGCTCTCCCTTGGCTCTTCTTGGGCACATGGGTTACAAAGCTGCCTAGGCCTCAGCTCTGTGAGCCAAACTCAGTCATTCACAAATCAAACAACTTGACTCACACTACAGAGTGATTTGATCCAGGCCCATGGGATGTTTCTCATATGGTCCACACTACAGAGAAAAGATTGAACTATTAACTAGCCACATTTATCTGTTCTTTTGATTCCCGTAGTAGAAAAACATAATTAAGACTTCAAAATAGTAAAGAGTAGAAGTTGTAGCTACACTTAAAATAGGCATGGAGGCAATTTTTTTAATGGTTCCACAATGACCTCATTAGTCCATGCATGTATGTACAAACCAGACAGGGAGCAATTCACTAAGGGAATAAAAGACAAGACTACTCTTATTTAACTCTTATTAAGTGTGGAGAACAAGAAAGCACCACTGAAAAAGGGAAAATATTCCTGAAGGAAAGAAACTCTCCTTTTTCTCTTTCTCAGCTATAGGTTAATTCCTTACAGCCAAAGAATGCCCAGAAAATAAAGCGTCAGTCTTTGTACAAACAAATAGTGATGAATTCAGCTATTGCAACCCAAATCCTAACAACAATGGAGAAGCTACAGTGAGCCCAAGGTTGTCAGCCTAATACTTTATCTGAAACTACTGAAAATCAAATGAATTGACAATTAGCATTTTTCAACATCACAGTCTTCATAGGCATTAATTGCTTTGCCTCAGCTTACATGGTTTCCTGAAGAAGTATGGTTCTTAGCTGCAAGTGTCCATGGCTTGTCTATAAAACAGAAATAAAATTTTAAAGTGCTCTTTTTAAAAATTTAAGACCTTTTAGTCTTTTTTAATGTTACCTAAGAAATAAAAGCTTCTATTATACTGCCTAATTTATTAATGCCACACTGCTTTTTATATATTGATTAATATTACCTTTTACAGAACTTTGCAAGCCTGTGTAGCTAAGCAGAAAGCGTATGATCTAAATTAATTCCATTTTTATCAATGAATTTTAGTGAAAAAGCATAGGCCTCTGGGCTATAAAGCCTGAATGAACTTTTCTCATGTGCAGAGATTTCATTTGAAGTAAAATGCTGTCCTTTTCCAATTAACCATAAAAGTTTGAATTAATGCAAGTATATTCTTGATTTATCAGGGTCCCCACAGTAGTAGCTGGTGTTCACTAGAAACAAGACCTCAGAGGAGAAATTCATCCGTTTCCCCAGCACAGTCCGAGAGTAAGTGAACCACAAAGCCTCTCTTCCAGTCACCTTGTAATACATGCTTCTCTTGGGTTTATTTCATTAAAAATATCTGGCATTATCAGAACATACTGCTATTTTTAAAGTCAGTATTTCAGCACAAACCTCCACTTGTTCTGCTAGAATATATCTTTATTTTTAAACCTAAGGAGGCGGGGTACTGCAAGACAGGGGAGATGGAAACTTCTGCATGTAGTGTCTGGTTCTGAAATTACTTCCTTTATAAAATCATTCAGCTTTATCAGATATTTGGTACTCAGGGTTGGATATTTTGGTACCACATTGCCAGAACCAGTGAATCAGAATGAACCCAGACCAGTCATTACTCCAACCACAGACTCATTGCACTGAGAGACAGGCTCATTATGGAACATCTTTATGTTAATGAAAAGGTCTAAATTATGAGTTGAGTGACAGATAAATACTTAAATAAATATAGGAAATGTTTCTATTTTTCAATGAGGTTCCTGAAAGAGCCGTCTTCAGCTGGCACTGAAGTCTTGGCTGAAAATATGTAGAAAGATTCAATATGTTCATCAGGAAACACTGTTTTAAAAAATCTCACAATTACAGGCAGCTGCAGGAGAAGGAGTGCTCTCTGCAGCATAAGCAGGATGGACATTTTCCAGTTGACATTGCTAGACAGACACACATGAACCCTTTACTGAGGGACAAAATAAGCTGTTAAGTGGGGGGGGGAAATACCTGACAAAAAAAAGATTTAAAATTTTGTTTGAGGCCAAAGAATTAATTTGTCATTGCATTTGACGGACACTTGGAACTGCACTAAGATAAACTAAAACAAGTATTCTGTGTGAATTAGGATAGGAGGAGTTCTAGAGTGAAAACCAATTCACAAAATATCAGATTGTCCAGTAAATATAAAACTGATTTGGTTTTACTCAATGGAAAAATAATGGCAATTTCCACTATTAAGTTCTGAGGAGGAAAAAAAAATGAATAAATGTGATTATTTTGATGGTTTATTACTTATACTTCCAAACTATGAAAGAATTCTCTTGCTAACATTCATTTCAGTGTTCACAAAAGTTGCTTCTTTCTCCTGTACAGCATTCAGCAACGAACAAATAGCTGAATTTCCACACAGAGCAGGTAAAAAGTAGCCACCTGAATACAGCAGCCCAGGACGTACAGAAGATTAATTGGTTTTGCTGACAACAAAAGGGAATTTGGAAAAACCTTTGGCCTTGACATGGCAACTCCTAACTTGCAAGAGAATTCTTCACTGATGTAAGTAGTCTTATCTACCTCAGCTCTTCTGTAATGGTTTGCTGTGCCCCTGCCACAGAGGTAACCTTTACACAATAATCAGGACTTCAAGGCGAATCACTCTCAGCATCTCGTTTACAGGAACTATTTCTTCCTTGTGCAGCCTGATGTCTCCCCTCAGTCTGATCAGCCTCCTTTCAAATACCCCAGAGCATCTGCCTTCACTTCCTACCCTGCAAATATCCATCTACCAAACAAGCTACCCTACAAGAATCCAGCACAGATCCTTCTGCTGGGGTGAGACTAAGAGGAGCTTACAATTTTTAGAAAGGAAACAGCATCAAATATTTTCCTCTGCCCTTGGTTGGACTCAAAGCTGAACGAACCCCATCAATACAAACATCTTTAGAACTGGTTTCACCTCTGGTCTGACAAGTTATGATCAAGATTGTCCCAGGCACCCTAGGAGAGCTTTCTCTGTTGTTTCTGCTTTCATTTGACCCTCTTCCCACTAGACTCCAGCTCCCCAGCCGGCACAGCTGGGTTCAGAGCAGGCACTGCTGGTGCAGTCCAGTGCTCTGCGAGAACAGCTCTGCCCCGAGAAACGCAGCCTGCCACCGAAATCGTCCCGGGGCACCCTGCAGGAAAGTCCCCCACTGTGTCCACGCCAGACCGAGGCGACGCCCCGGCGAGCGGTCGAGTCCCCCAGGCGACCAGGTCGCGGCGAACACCGCTCCGCATCCCGCGCTCCTCATCCCGCGCATCGCGTCCCCATGCATTCCGCACAGCACTCCGGACCGCACCCCGCGAACCGCACCCGCGCGTCCCGCAAAGCGCGCCGCAGCGAACCCCGCGAACCCTCCACAGCACCCCGCGCATCCTGCACCGTACCTCACCCCGCACCGCACACGGCGCAGCCCGCACAGCACCCCGACCACCGCACCCCGCACAGCACCGCGCACGGCCCCCCGCGCACCCCGCACAGCACCGCACGCCGCTCTCTGCCCCTCCACCCCCCTCCGCCCGCCTCCGGCGCACACCGTCGGGAGCGAACAGCCGGCCACGCACCGGCTTTCCGCGCGGCTCCTCTGTGCTTTCCCGGCCCGAGGAAGGGCTTCCGCAGCCCGGACGGCCCCGCCCAGCGGAGGGGCTCGGGGAGCACCCCTGCGCTGGGCGAGCCGGCTCTCCCCGCGCAACTCCGCGACCATCGCCCATCACAGCTGCGCTTCTCCCTTGAAGGGAGCCCCCTATTGTTCTCCACTTTACTTAGCCGAGAGATTTATTATCATTTTTTGTCTCTTCCCAGGCTCATCCATACCCCAGCTGGCGTGTGCTGTGGAGGGATTCCGGCACAGCCTCGTCCTCTCCCCGCAGCCTCGCTCCTTCCAGCTGGCGGCCGTAGGACGGGGCTGAGCTGCCTCCCGCCGCGGCCTTGCAGCCGAGGCGGCTCCGTGGGCGGGGGACGGCGGGCACATGCGGATCTCCTGGCTGGAGCCGAGGCTCCCCTCGGAACCCTGGTCCCCGCCGTGAGCACTGCACCTCCATCAGAGGCGATGCAAAAACAAGCGTCGCCTTTTTTTTCCAGCCGCCGGTGATTCCTTCCTCTCCTTGCATCAAATGGTCAGCTTTAATGCACTTCTGCTCCCCCCTCGATTCAAACCTAAGTCTCTTTTAATGAATCCCTGGTCCCAGAGGTCGGAAGCTTGCAAACTCCAAAATGCCAACGCCGGGTTTCTATGCACTTTAGGTCACTGTTTGATTTTTAATACTTGAGTTGCGTTGTAGGTTTTTTGGTTTTGGTT